>JAOWBW010000797.1:0-119384 GCA_026119855.1 Campanula takesimana | reverse complement strand
AAAATGTTTGAGAAACTTGTCCTTTGAGACAACACTTTTTTTGCCCAAATTCTTTTCTTGTAATGGCTTCATGAGTAACAAAAAGTAGTCCCTATTTTAGATATAGGGCAGCGCCACTGGTTACTACTTGAAACTGCAAATTACAATGAACAAATGCCCCTATCAGTTAAATTTTGTTAACTCTATTGACGGATCAATTAAGTGTTTGAACGGCGTTAGTCATGCGACCAACACCTGTTAAATAATTGACAGCTACGAGTGAGGACATGCAAACTATGACAGATGAGTGAGGACATTGGAAAAAAGAGTGACAACATGCAAACAACATAATTTTTTTTTTCTTCTTTTACAAATAGACTAGTTAAGATTTTAAAAGAAAAAAAATAGAATAGTTAACTAATTAACGGGTGTTAGTTACATGATGAAATATGACCAATTTTCATTAAATGATTGATGGTTCCATGAACAAAGGGACAGATATTGCAAAACTTTAGTAGATGGGTGAAGACAATTAAGAAAGAGGACGTCTTGTGTGAGACAGTCTCACACATAAAGACGGATCTCGATGAGAGAGGAAATAAGCTTGCCCCGCCACGCCCATAGTGGCAAACTATTTGCTCTCCTAAAAAAAAATCCGCCTCACGTGTGAAACTCGCCCACGTGACTCTTTATCTTAAGAAAATTGAGTCACCACATTCATTTATAAGCATTTATTATTGTAATCCAATCAATTCAAAAGAAAGTGAGGGGCAGAATTGACAATTTGATTAGAATTCAATCTCCGAGAATCATTCGGAACCCTTGCCGCTGGAGGAAAAAGTTGCTTCCTTTCATGGTCGACTGCGTGCCTGTGTGTGAAATAGAGAGGGAGAGACGAAGAAAGAAGAAGGTCAACTATTGGAGGCGTTGACCAATCGAAATTACAATGGCGAAGCGTGAATTTCCAGCACGTTGAAGAACTTGAAGGTACACTAAACGGCCAATACCCCTTCTTCCAATTAATTCAGTTGTATTTTTATGTAATTTATGGTATTCAATTATTATAAAATTTTATAATTTTAGATTTTGCGAGTAATGTTTGGGGGAATTTTCATGTTTAATGTTGCAGTTCATGCAAAGGGCTACTCAAAAAGAGGAGATTTCAAAGAAGGAAGTAGAAATCTCGACTGATGGAAATTTCCCATCTTCTAGTATCATAAAAAATGGTACTTATTCTTTCTTTTGCTGTGTTTCTTGTGTGTGCTTGTTTGAGATCATGTCAATTTCTGTGGCTGCTGTTTGTAGTGAGATTCTGATACCAGTATGGCCGTTTTCTTAGCATTGACAATCGAGTATTAAAATATAAAACGGGTACATGTTTGCATTGTTCTTGTGTTCAATTGGATAAAATTAGTTTGATGTTGGTTGTACTTGAAGATTTTGAGGTACACAGCCGTTGGCCTTTTTTGAACGTATACTGGAACAATTATATGGTTGTCTTTTCCGCATAGCTGTTTTGCGCTGAGACTGATTTTACAGAGTAAATGCTAGATTTGATATGCAAGCATGTTTTCAACCACTATTTTGTTTCTCTCTTGAAAAGAAGAGATGTTATGCTGGAACAAAGCTATTATGTGAATAATCCCCTCACCAACCCATTTGATAGGTGATGACACCCTGAAATTTGGGGTCAAGGAGACGGATCTCCGTTTGCTGCCTCTTGATCCTGAATCACAACACAAACAAGAACACCGTTAGGACCAGAGCCGGGTTTGAATCCGGCTTAGGCCCTCGGGTGTGAGAATGAGATCTCTGAGGAAAACCTAAGGAAAAAAGGCATGTGAAAGCCTTGTGTGTGATTAGGGTTAGAGTACGTACCTTGCCCATGGGGGCGAAAAGGAGTATTTATAGGTAAGAGAGAGAGAGAGAGTAAAGAGATAAGATCTGGGTACTGGCCGCCTTCGTATTGATTCATGCCACGTGCCAAGATCTTATTGGTCTTGTCAGGAAAGGACACTGAAAAGTGATACATCGTTGGTGGATCATGGCACCACGACTCACAGTCATGGTCTGACAGGTACGGATCATTAATGTCTCTTTGACGTATTTGCCAGCTGGACAGTACGGGCTCTGGGCTGGTTGCTTGGGAGTTGGGACACAAGTACAACGCCATAGGATAACGGGAGGCAGGGTTCCCTTCATGCGGGCTCAATAGTTCGGCTGGGACCTCTGGCATGGCCTCTCATAAGCTTTATCCAGTTCAGCCTCTTTGCTCGGAACTCGGTTTAGATAAGCTCGACCTGTCTGGTCCGCACGGGCTTGGTCGTAGTCCAACAAGCTCGGGCTCATCAATAGGCACTGTAATTTCTTCCTTTGAATAGTAATTGTTGGATCCAAAGTTTTTTTCATGATCATTTGATTGAGGGTTTACTACAAATGTGGTCTCGGAGTTGAAGAAAAATGTTTGATGTTGGGATGTCATTTGTGACTAGAACTTGTTTTCTGCCAGATAGAGCTCAAACTAATGCTTCTTTCTTTTCTCTTTTCTTTGGGCAACCATACTAAGAGTTCATTCCCAAACCGGTCACCACTTTCTCAATGCCTCTACTAAAGCCAAGAGACTTGGCTTGCACGTCTATTTACCTACTCCCGTCAAGGTTGTCCATGTTTTTCTGTCCAAAAGAATGCGAGTTGAGAACTCATATTGAAGTTTCTGAGTAGGACTATCCTGCCTTCTTCTTTTTTTTTTTTTGGTATTTTGATACCAAACATACAATCGTTAGTTTGTAAGTTGAGCTCAATGATCAAACACGTGAGTGAATTGTTTTTGAGTTGGTTTCCCTATCATCATCATCATCACAATCTGCTCTTTTTATCCATTCTTGCTGTTCAAACTCCATCTTTGAGTTCCCAATTATGGGTGGTCAATGGACAGTGGTGGTTTGTAGAAGTCCCCCCCCCCCAGCAAATTACTGTCTGAAACAGAACTTGTTGTCATGGAACAGATGATGCATCTGACACCGTGAGGTCTGGTCCATCAGCGATACCTGTTAACTTTTGAATTTTGAATAGATACCAACGTTAAAATCTCTGTAGCACATCAGGGTCAAACTCAAAAACCACCTAATCTTCAGGGACACATATTTTGGGAACTCATTCGGACTCATAATCCTCTGCAGGTCGTGCCTGCCTTCATTCACCAATAGAACTCTATCTAACTGCAAACAAAGTTTTAGTCACCCATTTATAGAAACCCGAACTATGAAAAAAGAATTCCAGTAGGTGCTTCATTTCTCAGTATAGTTAGGCACGTGATCTCAGCACTTGCAATTGTTATATAATTCCATTTTGGCATTGAAAGATTGCAATTATGTTTTTGATCTCACTGGCTGAAGCTATTTGAGGTGTCAAATATGTGAAGTGGTGGCCAAACATTTTGTCGAGAGGGTTGCCAATGTTTGTGAGTTTGTGAGGTAAATAAGAAAGGCTCTTTGACTTAGACATGAATTATTTGCTCCCTTTTGGGTGTTGTCATGCTTTGGTGAAAGGCCATGGTTGTCCTGTTATATACTCCCTCCGTTTCATGTGAATTGAGACTAAAAAAAAGGGCACAATAATTAAGAGAAAGTAGTGAATGTGTGGTGGGAAATGAAGAGAGAGAATGAGTGGGGTAAATAATAGTGTTGGTTGGATAAAATGAGTGGTGGAAAATGAAGAGAGAGAATTAGTGGGGTTAAATGGGTGGGGTTGGTGAATATAAAATATTAAAAAGTTTGCCATTTTGGGTAGTCTCAATTGAAGTGAAACGGACGAAAAGGGAAATAAGTCTCAATTCACATGAAACGGAGGGAGTATGGTTGAACGGCTTTCTAGTGTCTAAGTAGCTATTTGATGTAGCCTCTATCAGGGGAAATAATAAAGTTACAAAAGATGGCTACAAAATGTGGCTTACAAAATGAGGTGTCATAATTGTGTTGGTGTTTTTAATTGAGTGTGCCGGGTTCACTATCGATGTAGCCAATGAAATATCGCCACCACACACTTGTATCCATCATTTTGTAAACTTCTTTTGTAAGCCTAGCATTGCCCCTCTATCAGTAATGTAAATACAAGATTTAGATGTGTCTTCTGTTATTTTTGGCTTTGGGCTTGATAGTGAACTGATTATGTCAAGAAACCTATGAAAATAAATAGCATCTTTCCACCCGTATAATCCGTTATTGTGTTTTTTTTTTTTTTTTTTTTTTAAATCTGTTTAATAATTATTGGATATGTTCTTGAGCTTTATCTATGTATACATCTCACCTTATTTTCAGTGGAGAACACACAGTATCACACAATCATCTAATAGCTTCATTTAAACTGAGCTCCAACTTTTTCATTTGTCAATTGCTTATGCATAATTTAAAATTGACATTCAGAAGAAAACATCTTATATTATGAATTTATAATGATATACTTGCACCTAAAAGATATGATTAGCTGGTGCGAGGTAACTACCTCCCCCAATGTACCATTGTTTTCGTGGTTAGTTTTCTTTGTTTATCTCCGTGAACTTTATTTCTAATAGCCGTCTCCACTCCACTTGCAGTGTAGTTATTATGGAAGGGGATCCTAATCCAGGTGCTATAAGAGGTCGTATGTCATTTCGAAGTTTCAATCCTTCTATTGATGTGAGTATATGGGTAAAGTGACCCAACCATTTTCAAAGACTATTTTTCTCGTCCCTTGCCCTTGAGCCGTTGGCCCTCATCTCATTATTGTCTTGGTAGAAATTGAATGGAGAAGCTGCAAACCCCAGTCAACCAGAAACTGTCACATGCTCTGAAAATCAAGGAGGAGGAATGCCTGATAGGTTAGTATATTGCCACCCTCAAGTTCTTGTAAATAGTATTATTGGCTTAATCAACCTATGATCACAGTCCAAATGGTTCCTGTATAAGACTCATCTTTAAATTAATGGCCATTCCTTCTATTGGGTTATTGTTGTGGTGGCTGTATAACACCGCATCTTGTTAAGTTATGATCACAAATGAATACGTACAATTTATGCATTAAGCCTGAGTAGGCAAATTTTGGTTAGTTGTATGATGCAGGTCTAATCAATGGCAATGGGGTTTTTTGCACAAATTGTGGCCCTAGAATTACTCTACAAATCTTGGTTATCCTCTCAAAGGTAGGAAAACAAAAACACAAGATCAAAAATAAAGATATAAAACAAATTTGGCAAAGCCCAGCCATCCAAAATCCCATACCCGAACCAAGAGTCTGTCGCCCTGAGCCACCAGCTGTTCCAGCCTACTAGGAACTCCGTTTTATTTAGCAGTTATCTCCACTCTAGTGGTAAAAGTTGGTTCTTGAATATGCTAGTAGCATTTTTTTTTTGTTTCAAACTAACTTAGACTTGTGACCAAATTCCATCATGTTTAATTGTCATTGTGACTTTTCACCTCGTTTATCTCTTTCTTTTTTCATGATATTACAACTAATCATTAGGGGTGTAAATGGTTCGGTTTGGTTTGGTCTCGGCCATTTTAGAGACCGAACCACTAGTCATCGGTTTGGGAAAATTTCAGACCGAACCGAACCACAAAAAAGTTCAAACCGAACCAAACCGCCATGGTTTGGTTCGGTTTGGTTTGGTCTCGGCCATTTTAGAGACCGAAACACTAGTCATCGGTTTGGGAAAATTTCAGACCGAACCGAACCACAAAAAAGTTCAAACCGAACCGAACCAAACCGCCATGGTTTGGTTCGGTTTGGTTCAGACTGCGGTTCAGTAATGTGGTTCAGACTGCGGATTAGATCGTGGTTTAGATAGTGGTTCAAACCACCATTCAGACCGAGGTTCATATGACGATTCAAATCATGGTTTAAACTTTCTTGAAAAGAGAAAATTCAGAGAAAGAATAATATTTAACGAATAAAGAAGCCAAATTAAGTGAACACACATCATAATTTTGTTAACTATGTGCCTCAACAAATATAACACGTGATGAAATGAATAAGGAATAAGATATAAAATGATATTTAAGCATGGTCTAACGTAATGTAGTTTTTTTTTTTTAAATACTTCAAAGGTGGATGTTACTTAGCATACAAATATATGACTAATATGTGCGGTCTGATGGTTTGGTCTAGTGGTTCGGTTTGATGGTTCAGTCTGGCGGTTCGGTCTCGTGGTTTGGTTTGGTTTGGTTTGGTTCGGTCTGGTTTGGTTTGAAAGGGTCAGACCACAAACCAAGCCGAACCACGCGGTTTACCAATTTTCGAGACCGAACCGAACCACTCGTGCTTGGAAACCGAACCAAACCGTATGGTTTGGTTTGGTTTGGTTCGGTTCGGTCTCATACCGCGGTTTGAACCGAACCACTGACACCCCTACTAATCATTGCCCTGACGATGTTGATCCTGGTGTGGTCTCTTCCTCTGTTTAATTTAGAGCTGAGATATTTATACAAAGCTTTATTATTCCATGATTGTTACAGAGACAATGGATCAGCACAAAAAGAAGACGAGAACTTCAAAGTTGTTAGTCCAAGTAGTGATCCAAATGGAGACCATAAGAGGAAACAGGCGGAGATCGTCTTTGAGACACAATGTCCGAATAACTCGCAGAAACATGTTCAAGGTGAGCAAGGTTCTTCATCAAAGAAGAGTAGAGGTTTTCACCAACAAAAGCGGCAAAAGCTGGACTGGAATGTTTTGAGACCTCCAAAAGTCAAAGCAAGAAAAGAGGCTGATCTCCACCAGGTGATGACGTTGAAGTTAATGAAGCTGAAATGAAAAGGAGTTGTGAATGTAGAGTATATATTATCCTTCCAGACTTAAGTTATTTTGCATGAAATTGATGTTTGATCATTATAACAATCATACATTAGCAGTGACGACCTGGAATAATAGTCTTTGATAACTAGATTAGGCATGACATCTGGAATGATTAACCCCTTCTTTCGCAACTGAATTTTTCTCTGTATCATCAGTCCATCACAAGTCCACCAATGTAATAAGAAATTGTTGCATCATATAATGCAACAATATGCGACGCACAAACCGACTCATATTCTTGAAGCTCTCATCCTAAAATTTCACAGCCAACTTTATGAAAAGAAACATCACAAAGCGATATACTAAAGGTTTTGTTAGGATGGCCGTGCTAACTTGCTATATGTTGAAGGAGAAGAAGCGACGAGGACACTATAATGTGTCCCATCTCAGTTTATATTTCCCTTCCAATAGTTAATTTGTATTACCAAATTAGAGCCTAAACATAAAGAGAGTCTAGTTACATATACAAACATATAATATGAACATATAGAGTAGCAGTTTAGACTTTAGATCAGAAAGCTGTGTTTTTTTAAAATATCTAATGTAGTCGTAGAAACTGCGTAGTGTTTCTCCTTACTGAACAGGCTTCCATATGGAGAGAGCATAGAGAACCCGTCCCTTCCATCCTTGCAACAACCAATTACTATCTTCATCCACCAGAAAATCCTTATGGTAATCCAACTTCACCTTAGCTCTTACTTCCTTGACAATGTCTCGGGACAGAGGTAGTTGCCTGAACCCTGCTCGTATATCTCTTGCTTGCCACTGCTTATATGTCTCTGGCCTTTCAACCCTACTCGTACCCTCACAAGCTATAATATTCATAATATCCCTCCCATAAAACTCTTGCTCATAAAGCAACCTGTTGTTATCCTCCCTTTGAGCAGTAGCCTCAAACATGTCAAACAATGCAGAGAAGTGGAAGAGCGCTTCTCTGAATCTTGTCAGAAAGAACGGTGCATTGTAGGTCCCGTTCATAATCCCGTGAATGAACAAATCTGGATTTACCCTTTTGATCAACTTGAGAACTGCATCCCTCGGGCTACTCTCCACTACTGTTTCATCAGGTACGTTCTGTAGCCTGTAAAGGCAATTAACAATCACAAGTTCATCCTTTTCGATCTTTAACTCATCCATTTGGATGGTTTCCCATTTCTTTGCTATTGCATTATACTCAAATGGGACGTTGAATCGTTTGCAGTAGTTTTCAAGACGATGGCCCGTGTCCTCGACACGTTCTGCTGGGCGGAATCCCGGCTGGGCAAAATCGATTCCGGTGATCCGAAGTTTGGGGGCCCACCGGGTCTTAAAGATAGTTTCTGAATGAAGGCCGCCACTGGAAGCCATAAAGAATCCCGAAATGGATTATGTGAACCTTTCCTCTCCCTTTAGCCATTGCTTTGATCGAGTTATTCGCTATGATACTTGACATCTTGTGGAAAGGGCTTGCAATCATCTGCATATGGTAAGATCCTATTGTTTTAGCAGCTGATATTCTTTTTGATGCAAAAGATCCGTATATATCAGTACCGGTACCTGCCAAACGAGCCTCGATTGCTTTCCCGAAATGATAAGCCAACCTCTCTGTTGAATCACCATATGGTGAAGAATGTTGCTTGATTTTCTTGAGAAGTTCATGAGCAGAACTCGAATTGCCATTTCCCAAAGCTTGACCACATTGAGTCAAAAGACTCATCAAATCCACTATCCCCATTTCGGGGTCAACCGTTCTCCTGATTTGGGTCCTAACCCCACGCAATCCTTTTCTATTGCTAGCTTCTTGTTCTTGTTTCTGCAGATGGGGATTGATATCTGGGCATAGCAGAACTCTATCCATGAGCACTGTGTCATCTGGGCTTTCTTCATAATCTGCTAATTGCTTGGTATTACGCCTTTCTTGATCACCATCACCATCTTCTCTATCAGTATTTCTCTTACCTCTTGATGTAAATAAAGAATTATCATCCCCCTCTACCCTTTTGGCAAAATTTACATAATTGTTAGTCGGAAAAGATTGGGTGCTTACAGCTCTATCTTCTTCTGACAGATATGAAGTTTGACTGGTGCTAGAAGATGAAGAGATGGCCTGAGCAGGAGTATCCATTAGCCAGTTTTCGACTGCATCGAGGGTGCTAGACAATGATTGGTCAGTTTCTGAAAGAGGGTTTTTATCGACAAGGGCGTAGTAGAAAGATT
The DNA here is from genome assembly GCA_026119855.1 of Campanula takesimana. Lineage (NCBI taxonomy): Eukaryota > Viridiplantae > Streptophyta > Magnoliopsida > Asterales > Campanulaceae > Campanula > Campanula takesimana. The sequence continues at coordinate 110,381 of JAOWBW010000797.1, read as the reverse complement.
TCTCAGCAGCTTGAAGAGCCAAGCACTCATGAAGCATACAAGGTTTGGTCTGCAAACTGTCTTCTTCCATAAGCATCTGGTTCACGAAACCAAGAACCCTTCAAAGTAATCTGGATCTGAACTCGTACCGGAAGAAGAACCGTCTGAAGCAGGGTCTGATGAGGGTTCATTGAACTGGGCCGGGGATGGTGTGTAGGCGTGATTTGAATGATGGTTGTAGAGATTGAACCGGTTGAGACGATTTGAAGAAGAGGATTGAACTAGTGCATCCATTGAAAGATCGGTTTGTAGAAAACTGGTTTCTGGTTTATATATGCTGACTAAAGGAAGGATGGAGAAAAAGGGAGAATTTGGTGATGATCAGACATGGAGAAGTTTAGGGTTTGAGGTTTGAAATCTTGAACTGAAACACACACACACAGTGGTGGGTGAGAGAGAGAGAGAGAGAGAGAGAAAATATGTGCTTTGAATTTGGTCACGTATAGTGGGCTTGACAAAAGAAAACTGAAGATGGGGTGGAAAGTAAGAGAAGACTTCAACATTTAACACTTTTTGGCACATAGTGGGAGGGTGGTGTGAGGGGTGTTGGTTGAATAATAATAGGATAATCATATGTATTGTGAAAACTCAAAATAGAAAACTCATAATGAAACACTGTAATCCATTGGATTGTAATAAATGTTTGTGAACCCCACTAATTAAAACTCATTCAACGGTTTAAAGTGTTTCACTATGAGTTTTCCCTTTGTGTTTTTCTTATGTGTATCATTGTCCATAATAATATAAGAGGGGGGCAAATAGCACATTAGTGCCCCAAAGTTTCATATGAGTTGCAATTTAGGTTTTAATGTTCTAAGTTTAGCAATTTAGTGCCTAATGTTCACATTTCGTGGCGAAATGAGTCGTTTTTGGATGATAATGGATGAAAGCCAACAAAATTGGAGAAAAATCTAACGAGCTTATTTGAAACTTGCATTTCTTACCCATAAAGTTCAATAATTATTTATGTTGACCCCATTTTGTTAAAAACTTTACAACTCCTAAAAAAAAAAATATATATATATATATATATATTAATAAAAAATGTATATTTTAATTAACCTAAAAAAACATAATAAATATCAAAGTAAAATATTGTTTATCATTTAAAATAATAAATTTTTTGTATAGAAGTGAAAATTATAAAATAAAAATACGGTACACTAAAGTCATTTATAATTCTAATTCCTTAAGTAAAGGACTAAAATTATGTTTTTTAAAAAAAGTAAAAGGCTAAATTTAGATATTAGTCCATAGATATTAGTCTTAATAAACTTCTTTTAACTTAAATTTGCTTGAAAAGGGAAAATAAAAATCCTAAACTTCTACCTTTTTCGTCTCCTTCCCCCCACCCCACCCATCCCATCCACCGGCCACCTTCACATCTCTTCTTCTCCCATGCTTTCTCTTACTCCCACAACGCCGACTTGCCTTTCTGGGTAATAAATGAAATTTTTAAAAAAGCTTGTTAAATTTTTCGTTAATTTCGTTAGCTCCCATCTAGACCATCCAAAAAAGACCCATTTCGCCACAAAATATGAACATTAGGCACCAAATTGCCAAAATTGGAACATTAAGACCTAAATTGCAACTCGTATGAAACTTTGGGGCACTAATGTACTATTTGCCCAATATAAAATATAAGGGGGATGGGGGAGCTATGATGGTATTGTCATCTTATGAAATTGGGATTCAGAAACGCTGTAGTCTAAAGTCATGGCAGCGTATAGCTCCCAATCCATTGGATTAGTTTATTAAGGGTGTGACCGTTTTTTTTTAATTATTCTTACAAGAGGTTATACATTTGTGAAATACTCCCTCCGGGTAAGAGCTTGAGTTTGACTTTACACGAAGATTAAGAAAAAGTAAAAGTTGTGAGTATGAAAAAGTAAGTAAGAGAAAGTAGGAGAGATAAAGTTGGTAGGAAGTTTTTGTTGTGAGAATGACAAGTGGGTCTCATAGTCAATTTTAGGTAATAAAGCAACTAAGAACCTTAGGCGGTGACAGACCAAAAAAGAAAGTAAGAACTTTAAGCTGGAACGGAAGGAGTATCAAATTTAGGCCGTTGAAGTGTCATATGGTTGTCTTGTCCAATTGGACATGCCCGTAATTTATGAACATGTAAATTAAATCTATATTAATTGGCATAGATAAAATATTAAAAGCAAATCTGATATTATTATTTTTTTTTACATTTATTTTGAAGTCAGTTTTATGAAAAATTATGTTTTTACACTAAAAGATGTGTAAAATATGTTTTATATTATGAGATTTTGTTTTACATTAAGAGATGAAAACAAGCTTTACATTAGTGCGAGTGTAAAACAAGTATTTTTTCTTGAGATTTTCACACTATTTTGAGACTGAAGATTTTTTGATTTTTTTTTATATATATATTTTAGTTCTCTCTCTCATGTCATCCGATGTCATCCGGCACACGCATGGTTTGAACATGAATAAAAGAGTGGCTTGTTGTGGTTAGATTGGAAATGTCAAGTGTAAACCTATTTTCATTGTCACTGTCAAACACGGTGCGCGGGTAAACCGTGTGTGTGGAGGATGTGAAATGGTATTAAATTTGGGATGGTGGTACTGGTAGGTAGGTTATCTTCATCCACACACCAAAATATGCGGTGTTCAATTTAACAAGAGGTTGTCTCCTGTACATCCGCCGCACAGCGTGCGACGGGTCAGGTCAGCTTTTTTTTTTTTTTTTTTTGAGTTGGTTTTGGGGAAAACTAGTTCCTCCATAAGATATAAAAAGTCCTGTTTTTTAACCTTTCTTAAACCCTAAAAGGCCTAAACCCTAAACTTTAACCCCTACAAAAACAGGACTTTTTATAACTTATGGAGAAACTAGTTTCCCCCAAAATTTTCTCCTTTTTTTTTTCGTTTTTTTTTCCACCCCCAACTTTTTTTCCTCTCAACAAAAGTAACACTTGTTATAACCAAATGTAACACTTTTTTCTTTCAAATGTAACACTTTTTTTAAAAAAATGTACCACAATTTTGCTGCAATAGATTAAAAGATAACATAAAAATTGACAACTAAACTAATGTCACACGTTTTATAAAGGACTGTAACATTTTTTTCAAATGTAACACTTTTTTTTTTCAAAATTAACATAAGATTGACAAACTAAACTAATGTTACATTTTATAAAAAATGAATGTAACATTTTTTTCCTTCAATTGTAACAGTTTATATTCTTAAATGTAACATTATATCTGAAATGCAACAATTTTGTATTGAGAAAGTAACAATTGAAATGTAAACCCATTTTTTTTTGTAAAATTACTGTTACATTTGACTGTAAAAAGTATTACTTTTTGAATATGAAACTGTTACTTTTATTAGAACAGAGTGTTACATCTCAGCTGACAAGCAACTCAAACTTTTTGTGCGTAAAAAAATATTTTTTTATAAAAAAAAAAAATCAAAACATATCATGACCTATGTAGTTTTATTCGTCTCGTCGAGACGAACACAACGGTATTTTAAATTTTTTTTTCTGAGTTATAAATCTCAAGATATAGCATTTTAAAGTTAATGGGTTTTTTTTTTTTAGGGAAGGATGTAGCTAAGCAGAATGACGCGAGAAGCGGCGGATCTGGCTTGCCGCACGGTGCGGCTGCCGCATCTGAGAATTCGTCATTTAACAAATAATTTAAGGAAATTACTTTATTTATTTCTCTTTATTGGTACTATTGTAAAATAGTATTATTATAACTATATTTCATTTATTAGATTGAAATTTAATTTGAGAGTATTACTTACTCTATTCGTCTCATAAAAAAAAAAAAAAAAAAAAAAAAAAAAAAAACTTCATTTGTCGTTGAGTAAGAGTCTTTATCTTTGTTGTGCATTCAAACAATAAAAAATTGGTAAACATTGTAAATGGGTTGAAGATATAATTGCCAACACTATTTATAATGCATGTGAGTAAAAAAAATAAGTGATTTTTTTTTTTTAATAGTACAAGCATTACAAAGATAAAGCTATTCAAAATACTATTCATTATTTGCCATTTTAGTTATGCGGAAAAGAAAATTGTACTCTATGGACACAAGTTGTGATTGATTAAAATGACTCCACCGACATGAACGTACAAGTGGTGATTGATTACAGTTATTACTACTCCATCTGTCCCGCTTTAAGGTTCTTATTTTCTTTTTTGGTCTATCCCAATTTAAGGTTCTTAATTTAATTTATTACTCCCTCTGTCCCAGAATGATAGTCACCCTATTTTCTTGGGTTTTACGAAGGAACTTTGAGTAATAATTAAAGTTACTTTTAATTATTCTAATGGAAATTTTGAAATTGTTCTTGATACACTATTATAAATACTATTAATATCAATTTTTAGATTCACATTAACATAATTATAAGTAGCATTTATAACTGCTCAAAGTTTCCTCGTAATAACAACGAAAAAAGGTGGACTATCTTTCTAGGACGGAGGGAGTATTTGAAATGAACAATGAGACCCACCTGTCATTCACACAACAAAAACTCCCTACCCACTTTTTCTCTCCTACTTTATATTTCACAATCACAACATTTACTTTATCTTAATCTATGTGTAAAGTCCAACTAAAAACCTTAATTCAGGACGGAAGGAATATTTTTTTTTTTAAGAAACAAAAGGAAACAGTATCGTGTCTCTGTTTTGGGGGTGTGTAGCAAACAAACAAAATAAGAATACACGATGGTTGTTGGAGAAGATGTAGCATCACCTCTCTCTTTCATTTTTCAGAATAAAATTAAATAAAAAAGTATGGAGAGTGTTGACCGATAGTCCGCCATTAAAATCCGGTTCTCCTTTGGGCAGCGGCGGACCTAGACCTAGGATTTAGTATAAAGGGGGGCAAAATTACATAAGGGGGCAAAAAAAAAATGTTAGTGTATTTTTATTTTACATCTAAGTAAGGGGGGCAAAGTTTACTAAATTGCACTAACACCCCTAACTTTTACAAAAAATTACACTTGTAAAAAAAAAAAACAACTTCAAACGGGACCGCGGCTCCCAAAAGGGTCTACCTAGGTCCGCCCCTGCTTTGGGGTCACCCGACCAAGTTCATTGCATCTTCCAAATTCCACTATTAATATAAACTAGTGTTTACTCCCATGCAATGCATAGACTATTACTTATACATAGTTTGTATAAATTTAGATGAATTGAATAAGAATGACACATTATAATTGTGAAAATTTTCTTTGAAGACAATATTGTTTATGATAGCAACAGTTTGGCAAGAAAATGTATCATTACATATCAATATCTTAAGGTGAGTTGCATCTCTAACGCGAGATAGGGCAACATATAGTTGACCATGACAAAACATTATTTTCTTTAATAAAAGATCAACCTAATGTCACTCTATGTTCGTTAATTGCGATAACGGTATCTAAAGTTGAAAACTGCAATTTCCGCAAAATACGAAACATATTTCCGACCTCTTAAACAAAAAGAATATACTCATAAAAGTAAAAATATTTCTAAAACTATAAATGTATTTATATATATATATTTTATTTTATTTTTGAAAATTAACATAACTAAAAACTCGACTATCTAATCTATAAACGTGAAGTAATATTGGGAAAAAAAAAATCAATATCATAAAACAACAAAAAATGGCTAAAAAATCCTAACACAAAGTCTTTAAATGTTCCGCAACCGTAAAACTGAATAAACTCTAATTATGCCAAAAAAAAATGGTCCAAAAACAGATAAAAATTTAAACACCAATTTGAGGCCCTAAACAATGTTTTTTGGGCCTTTTTAAACCCTGCATCAAGGGCTATGCCCTATGACTTTTGTTCGTCTCGCTCTGACGTTCGATTTGATATGCGTTGTGTTCTGTGGTTGATCCGGAGTCAAAAGTTACTACCGTTTACGCACACACGCTCAAATGACTCCAAAAACTTCAAAGCGTTCTGTCCGCATCAATTAGTAATTTTTCATTATACATTGATCATTATTCATTTTGTTCACTAAATAAAAAAAATTAAAAAACATCATATAAAAATTAATCAACATGCAAAGTTGACTACTCGTGCCAAATTAAAGATAATGACATATTTGAACTTATTTACCCAACTTTCTTATTTTAGAGGTGCATAAGACCTCATTCTAAAAGTGGCAGGATTTTTTTTCATTTTATATAGCTATAGATATAATATGATGACTTTGCCACACAATGTCTTGTTAAGTGGCCTCTTTAGTGGAGGTTTTGGTTTTGACTACTGTGTGAGGTGTGGAGATTTCAATTGTAAGTTTGTAGCCAAGTTTCTAGTTTAGGGATTCTGTTGCTTAGGGATTTTATGTAATAGATTAGAGAAATACTCCCTCCGTTTCAGCAAAAGTGAGACTACCAAAAATGAATTTTTTTTTATTATATTTATATTCAACCAACCCCACTATTTAACTCCACTCATTTTCTCTTTCTCTTCATTTTCTGCTACTCAATTTTTTCAACCAACACTACTATCTATCCCACTCATTCTCTTTCTTCATTTTTTTTTACCACACATATACTACTTTTTCTTAATTATTGTGGTCACTCCTTTAGTCCTACTTGTGATGGGACGGAGGGAGTACTTCCCCCGTCCCGTAACAATGTGGACAAAATGGGTTTTGCACGGGAATTAAGGAATGAATAGTAGTGGTTAGTTGTTGTGAGTGTGAAAAGTAAAATAAAAGAGAAAGTGGGGTAGAGAATAGCAGGTTGATTGGTGTTGTGAGTATAAAAGTAAAGTAGGAAAGATAATTAGTGGGATGAATAGTAAAAATTCTTTATCAGTTTAGGAAAGTGTAACTTATCAATGAGACACCCAAAATGGTAATTTGTCCATATAGTTATGGGACGGAGGGAGTATGTAATAGCCTAGGCATTTGATCAATGTGATGGAAAGTACCTAGCTTGGTGCAACAATTTTTTTTTTTAAAAAAAAAAACGGGTTTTATAAAAGGGCAAATTGCAATTTTGTTCCTAACATTTACATAAGTTTGCAATGTTGCTCCCCAACAGTTCAATTTCGCAATTTGGTATCCTAACATTTACATTTTTTAGCAATGTGGCTATAAAACTAACATCCAGTTAAAATTGTAACTAAATAACACCCATGTGACTAGCACATGTCTATTAAATGGACAAAATGGTCATTCCCAAGAGGCCATATGCCGCTCATGTGAGGCTTTTTGTTATTTACCTTATTCATTTTGTAGTTTAAAAATTATAAATTACATTAATATTAGGCATATATATTATTTTATTTTGTACTTATAGTTTATGTATTCCTTACAAAAGTCATTTATTTTTCTAACCATAATTTAATATTTTATTTTAACATTAAAAAATAAAATAAAATACTTTAAAAATTATATAATTAGTAATTATAAATATTCCGTAAAAAACAATTAAATATATATAAGTACATTTTATGTTAGATTATAACTCAAAATAATTATGCAGACTCATTTACGATAATTTAGTAAGCGTTTTGAAATGAAATAATTTTTTTTAAATATTTTTCTTCAAGTGAAAGGAAATAAGTAATGATTTTATTGTTGCAAATGGCAGAATAAGAAAGTAATTTTTTTATTTTAAATTTAATTATACAAATTAAAGACATGAAAGAGAGAAAATACATATATGTTTAATCTAAATTAAAAAAATTAAAATAAGAGAGAATTTTTACGATTTAGTTTGTTATATTGTTTTTGGAAGGAAATTGATATGTAATATAATCAAACCAGCAAATTCAATAAATTAATTCAAGTTAGGAAAGAGAGAGGAGACGAATTTTTTCTCAAATAATTCCCTTATTTCTAAGTATTTACCAAAGTATCACCTTTTTCAAAGTATGTACCAAAATGACCAACTTTGAAGTAATTCGCTTCTAGAAAAAGCGAATTAAGTAACACGCTACTGCCAAAAGCGAATTACTCTTTGACCAGATTAGGCGCGCTTTGCATTACGGGGTTAATTAAGGTTAAGATAATTCGCTTCCTGTAGTAGCGAATTACATTAATTCGCTTTTCCAAGTAGCGAATTACATTAAACCCACCCAATAAGATAAGGTTTCAGTATGTGCTGCTCATTATATCTCCATCTTATCTGAAAATAGAGAGAGAAAGAAGAAGGGACGCAAAGAGGAGAGGATTTTGCAAATCCATTTCTTGAAATACTCAGATCAAGCAAAAAGGTACACCAAGATCTCTATCTATATGTCATTTTTGTGTTTGATGTTATTTATTTTAGGTTTTTTAGTGAATTTGTAGAGAGAAATGATAAATTTAAGATTTTGACTGTTATTATCATTTTCTAGGGTTCTAGGGTATCGATGAGTGGGTTACCGCTTATTTTCATGTGCTACTGGGGAGGGGATGATGAAGATCCATTTAAAACACAAATCAGCCCACTGGGCGTCTGTCATATATGTCTGATAGCCCGTGACGGGCAATCCATCTATCGGCAAACCCATCAATAGACCCACATCCTGCAGCGTAATCGTCATCTCACCAACAGGTAGATGGAAAGTGTGGGTCTCCGGGCGCCACCGCTCGACCAACGCCTCAAATAAAGCACAGTCATATTTCTTCATCTCCCCCATCATGTAAACTCCGTAAAACCCCGCAACCCTTAATCTGTTCACAACCCTTCCATCTATATTTGTCGGGGGCTTTGGACCATGTCGAAACGATATACTACAAACCTCTTCACCAGCCCATAGTTGAGAAGATCTATGGGAACCCTGTAACGTCAGCACCGTCCGGTTCAAAGGACCCGGATCTACAAACGGCTCATTTACATCCATCTGTAACAATAAAAAACCCACGATTAGTTGGAAAGTGTGGGACAAAGGGAGTGTTAATTTTCAAACAGATTAATCAATCACTTCATTAACTGAGAGAGCAACACAACACAAAGTCATTCCCTAATTGAATCCATGTTTGCTTTACTGATAATAGGCTTCAAATAAAAATCAATCACATTTTTTGCATTAATTTTTCAGAACAAAAATAATTTTCATACTTTCAAAGAAAAACTACAAATTAAAATCATCAAAATCCCATTTCAAAATCATCAAAATCCCCATTCAAAACAGCCCCAATTTCAAACCAAATTTTGAAATCAACCATGCAAATACCACACATTCAATATAATTGTACAAAAACCAAATCATAAACGCTACTTAAACTCAATAACCAGTCGACAATCACCCACGAAATTGAACCAAAAATGGCAAAATCCCAACCAATTCATATGATAGATATTTTGCTAAAAATAAAGAAATACTTACATTTTATATTAGGAACGGTGAGGGAATGACACAGCTTCGAATTGAGAAAACCCCTAACCAGTCGACAATCACACCAGGTCAATCGCCCAGATATCGCCCTCTCAAACTCTCTGTGTTCGTTTGTAATGAACTGAACTGAACTGAGCAGAAGAGGGGAGTTTTAAACCTAATACGCTTCCGCAAAAAGCGAAATCATTTAAACTTATTTCGCTTCTTGAAGAAGCGAATTAACTTGGCATAAATCGCTAGTGCAGGAAGCGAATTTGTTTAACCTTAATTAACGCCCTAACGCAAATCGGGCCTAATCTGGTCAAAGAATAATTCGCTTTTGGCATTAGCGAATTAGTTAATTCGCTTTTCCTAGTAGCGAATTACCTCAAAGTTGGTCATTCTGGTACATACTTTGAAAAAGGTGATACTATGGTAAATACTTATGAAAAAGGGAATTATTTGAGAAAAAATTCGAGAGGAGACATACAACTATAAAAATGCAGTTCAATGACCATTTTATCCATTTAAAAACATGTGCTAGTTACATGGGTGTTATTTCGTTAGAATTTTAACTAGGTGTTAGTTTTGTAGCCACATTGCAAAAAAATGTAAATGTTGGGATACTAAATTACGAAATTAAACAGTTGGGAGCAACATTGCAAACTTATGTAAATGCCAGGAACCAAATTGCAATTTGCCCTTTATAAAATGTGCGGCTACATTTTAATATAGGTAAAATTTCGCGCCTAGTAATATATTTGTAGATAAGTTGAACTTCGTGCACTTGTAGTGCTAATGTTTAAGAGTGCGAGTTGTAACGTTAAAGAGTGACAATGAGGGTTATATAAAAGCACTAATAATAACGATAGTGTTTAAGGGTGTCAGTGCATGCATATACTGAGTGACAGTTGTATTGTTAAAATGTAACAGACCGAGCTCGATGGTTCGACCCGTTACATAAGCACCACGCACTAGCTCACTGAGCACAAATAACTGAGTCCACTTGACTTAACACAGTCCCACTCAAAAGTCCATAGAAGTTATTGGTGCTCAATAGTAGTATTGTGGATGATTATATATCACAATCAAAGCCCACATATTTTTGATGTAGAATGGGGATATCACATTAAAAGTGTTTGTTTGTGTTATTGAGTGTCAATGCATTTATTTAGAGAGTGTTATGGCATATGTTAAAAAGTGTCAGTGATAGTGTTAGATAATGATGTTGTGTTAATAAATTCTCGTTATTTACAAAAATGTCACCACGTGTTTTAAAAGAAGTGTTAGTTATTTTTTTTAAAAAAAATACCATCACACGTTTGAAAAAAGTGTCAGTTATTTACAAAAAGAGCATTGCTTATTTCAAAAACCCCTTTTCCTAATGGTTAGAAAAATATTCACTTTTCCTAACATTTTGTGTTTCGACACAAACATAATTGCACCAGGTCAATTCAAACTATGCTCGGTATTTCAACGAAGCTCCATTGTTATTCTTATTCATATTTGGTATTCACCAAAATGAAAACACAAATTTGAGGAATCATTTTAAAAAGTTCAAAAATTATAATACTACTATTTCCTCTGTTCTTAAATGAACGTGTCTAATTTTTAATTGGAAAAATATTTGAAAATTTGAAATATAAGTAATGTAAGTAGCATATATTTCACCATACTGCATCCAAAACAAATTCTCATGGTGTTCTTAAACTTGACCTTTCTGCAACTCATGGCTGATGGCACAAAGGAAGATGCATGTTAGAGACAATTATCCCACATCGGAAATTAACTAGCTATGCATTGACTATATAAAGAACTTGGGCTACTCCTCCCATTACCAATTGGTTTTGGGATGGAACCTCAGACTTTATCATAGTATCAGAGCTGCCCCGTTACACATGCAAGCCCAACGGCCCACGATATTGCTCCGTGCCGCCCGGTTGATAAGTCTACGTTGTAAGCCTTGGCAAAGCTTGGCTACACCTGTTGGAAATATTGATTTAAGGTGCACGTTGAGTGAGTCCATTTTATGGTTCTCAAAGTGGTTGACCGAAGTCAATATTTGTATATTTGATGTGGATTTCAAAGTTATAATTGTGAATTGGGATATTTCCATTGATGGTTAAATCTATAGTTCAAATACTAGCAAACCGGATAATTTTCCTATTCTAGATATGAGAATACTTTGTACTTTGTATTATAGTCTTGGACTAATTAATTTAGTTCAGTATAATTAAACTAAAGTATTCTATGATTATCTTTTACTAGGAATAATTTATTTGCTTGTATAAGGATTATAATTAATCTATAATTATATATTTAACTTAAGTAATTAGTCCTAAGTTTAATTGGACTAATTTTAGTAGTTAAATTGGAAACCCATACTAATATTGATCCTAATCAAAAGCATAACTAGAGTCAACTATGTATACTAGTTAGTCTTTGACTTAGACTACTCTTGTTATTAAGTGTTTGACCGGGATGCTTGTGAGGTATAGTTTTAGTTTAATACTAAAAATGACTACCTAATTCAATCTAACAAGGATATAAATTGGACACAGAGACTACAAAAGAAAGAAGTTAGTGAAATCAGTCACTTACCAATGAGACTAGAAATTGGGAATACATGCGGCAGAAGGGTTGTACTTGAGTACAGTGCTTCTTGTTACTTTGTTGTATACCCTATTGTCAGTCTTTTGTACTGTTCTTTTGTCTCTTCCGTTCAAGGTTGAATCTGTGTTAATGATCTTACAATCCTTAATCCATGGTGAAATTATGAGAGGCTCAGGCGAAGTGGGATAGCAGCCGCAAGTTGATCTGTACCCGTGTGCGCAGTTTTGGGTACTAATCTTGAGATCGTTTTATCCTCGGAGGAATTTGTCAGTATCCGAAATCGCAAGAGTAGGAGGCAATAGTTTCTCTTAGGAGAGTCTTATTCAGGCGACTCGATCTATCCGATAAGTGTTCTTACTTTCGCTGTAATTTTTCTTGTTGTTCAAGTATACTTTATTTACTTGTACCGTTATTTATTGATTTACTGCAATTACATTGTTGATTACGTGATTCCCCCTTTGATTATTTGTTTAATCTACTCGTTGCGTAACTTAGGTTCCAACAACACCCTCACCAAGCACCCCATGATAAAAAGGGTAGCTTAGCTGCCTAAATCCACTATGTAATAATAATAATAATAATAAATAATACTCCCTCCATCCCTCCAGATTTTGTAAATTTGTTCTTAATCTTTGAAATTTTTGGTCATTCAATTTGTAGATGCGCCTCTGTGCCTGTGCATGTCAAACATGCCAGTGGCATTCAGAGGAATGTGTCAGTGATATCCTTCCAGTCCCTAAATAATCTTCTTATTGACTATTCAAAAATTTTAAGAACATTAGCACTTCTCTACTACTCATGCCTTGTTCGTTCAGTTTTAAGTCCAAATTGTAGAAATGAAAAGCTTTTTTGGGACAATGACAAATGGCAAATGAGATGATCATTTTGGAACCACCGCTCTATCCCACCTCACTTTGATACCAACTAGGTGGGCACAATAATAACTAAGGAAAAGTAGGAGAGAGGATTAGTGGAAGGAAGTGTTGAGAGTAGAAAAAGTAAAGTAAGAGAGAGAATGGTGCATACAATAGTAATTTGATTGGTGTTGTGAGTATAAAACTTTTCATTATGGGTAGTAGTACAAGTGAAAGTGAAGTGAGACGGACCAAAATGAAAATCGGTTCAGTCCCACTTCACTTGACACCCAAAAGGTGAGCACAATAACTAAGAAAAAAAATAAGGAAAATATGTGGTAGAAAATGAAGAGAGAGAATGAGTGGGGTAAATAGTAGTGTTGGTTGAATAAATTGAGTGGTGGAAAATAAAGAGAGAGAATGAGTGGTGGGGTAGAGTGAATATAAAATTATACTCCCTCCGTCCCGTAGTAAGAGTCCTACCCCTCATTTGCACGCTTATTAATAAATATTGGAAGTGATGTAAATGTTGTGAGTGTAAAAGTAAAGTAGGAGAGAGAATGAGTGGGAGAGAATAGTGAATTGATTGGTGTTGTGAGTATAAAAGTAAAATATGAGAGAGAATGAGTGGGGTGAATAGTAAAGATTCTTTGCCATTTTAGGAATAGGACTCTTACTCTGGGACATACCAAAATGGAAAGTAGGACTCTTACTTTGGGACGGAGGGAGTAAAAAGTAAGCTATTTTGGGAAGTGTCAAGTGAGCTGGGACGGATCAAAATGAAAAGAAGTGTCAAGTGAGCTGGGACGGAGGGAGTATGTCAAACACGCCTCAATGGCACTCAGAGGAATGTGTCAATGGTTATATACAATAGTATATACTTATCCAACTATGATTCATTGACCTGTTAAACATGAAGCTGAGATAAGAAAACTGAAAACTGTAGAAACGAAACTTACAAAGCAGAACACTGAAGACTATATATTATTCACACCTGACACCTTAACTGGTGTACCATTCCTGCATAAGAGTTGAAACACATAATCTGTCCAACAAAAAAAAAAAAAAAAAAAAAAAAAAAAAACAGAAAAAAAAACTTTACTCTTCAATCGGCATCCATAAAGAAAGAGCATAGAGAATCCGTCCCTTCCAACCCTGCAACAACCAGTTACCATCTTCATCCACAACAAAATCCTTATGATAATCCACCTTCACCTTCTTCCTCACTTCCTTTACTATCTCTTCACACAAACCCATCTGCCTAAACCCCGCCTTAACATTCCTCACTTGCCATTTCTTATACATCTCCGGCCTTTCTACTCGACTCATCCCCTCACACGCTATAACATTCATTATATCTCTCCCAAACACTTCTTGCTCAAAAAGAAGCCTATCCTTATCTTCCCGTGGCCTAGTTGACTCAAACATGTCAAAGAGTGTAGAAAAGTGAGAAACCGCTTCCCGGAATCTTGACTGGAAAAATGGCACGTTGTATTTTCCGTTCAAGACTCCGAATACAAACAAGTCGGGTTTTATTTTCTTGATCAAGTTCAGAACTCTGTCCCTCGCTCTGCTTTCGCCTACTGTTTCATCTGGTACACACCTTAGTCTGTATATGCTGTTTACTACAAGTACTTCATCTCTGTCAATATCAAGATCCTCAAGTTTGATGCTTTCCCATTTCTTGGCTATGGCTTTATACTCAAAAGGGACATTAAATCTGTCGCAGTACTTTGCTAAGCGACGCCCTGTCTCTTCAACACGTTCAGCTGGACGGAACCCAGGTTGGGGTAGATCGATACCTGTAATCCGAAGCCTAGGGGGCCCACCGGGAGTTAACGAGAAAGCTTGAATTATACAGGGCCATTGAAAGCCATATAGAATCCCCAGATCAATAATGTGAAGCCTTTCTCTTCCTTTGGCTAATTTAGCGATCGACTTGTTTGCGAATATATTTGACATCCTGTGAAAGGGGCATGCTTTAATGTATGCGTTGTAAGATGTCAAGATTTGAGCTGCTGATATATTTCCAGAACTAAATGCTCTGTAGATTGATGTCCCCGTGCCTGCTAAGCGTGCATCAATGGCATTACAAAAGTAGTGCGCCAACCGTTCGATGGAATCACCGTCAGAAGAAGAGTGTTTTCTGATTTCCCTGAACAGTTCTTCAGCTTCCCTGATATTATTGCCTGACACAACATGTGAACACTGGAGTAGGAGACTCCTCAAGTCAACTATCTCCTTTTTGTTTGTGTTCTTCCCACCTCGTGCCCTCCCGCTTTTCTTGCTTTTTTGATGCGACTTAGGTTTGTCTTCATAGAAAAAACTTGTGGCCTCAGACTCGTCTTGCCAATGGGGATTCATATGATGACAGAGCAGAACTTTGTCATACATTTCTAACTGCACTGAATCTTCAGAATAACAGGCTAAATGCTTGTTACTCTGACATTCTTCAAAAGCATTCCTCTTTCCGCTTGACCTACTTGGGGAAAAGTCAACCTTCGGAACCGTGACATAGTTCATGTAACTATAGCTTGGATTGAAATGGGTATATTCTCCTTGTTCTTGACACAAAGAAGATGAACCTAAAACTTGGAATGGTATATAGCTCAATGGCACACTACAGAAGAACTTTGTAAAGTCAATGGGGCAAAAACTAGGCTTGATAATCGAGTTAACAAGAAAAGATTTTGGCAAAAAGGGTTCTATTTCCAGAGGGAAATCTGGTTCCACAAAGTAGTTCAGGGGAGTTAAACTATTTTGTTGAATGGACCCATTTGACCCTAGGTACGACGATGTAGTAACGCTACAACTAGTTTCACGACTACTGTCGTGACTAATATGTGTGTAGGCGGGGTGATGCTGATCAGGTGGAGGGTCCTTATTATCTACAAGAACATCATAGAAAGATTGCTCAACAGCTTGGAGAGCCAAGCTGTCAGTTAACATACAAGGCTTATTCTCCAAGTCGTCTTCTTCCTCCTCCATAAGCATGGTGTTTAAGTAGTCGAAAACACCATGAAAGTAGTCTGTTTGTTCGTCAGACCCCTCACCCTGACATGCATCAATGTGGGACGGGTGTGAATATTGGGTATTGTTGTGACTGGGATTGTACCATTTTGCAGCATTTGGGTCTGATGAGGATGAAGTTTGAGATCCAGGGTTAAAATACATGACTGAAAAGCTGGAAAAGTTCAAGAATTGGTAGATTTAGACTGTAAAAGCTGAAAACTTGGAAGAAAATGTATAGGGGTGGGAGATGAATTTAGTATGACCTGAATGTAAATCAAAACTCCAATTTATAGGACTTGCATGAAAGTATTTGTAATTGTAAAGATTTTTCTGCTCACTTTTTATGAGTTGTAAAACATGTCTGCAACTGTGACGCAATGTAGTACTAAAGCTATCTTGGCTGCAACTTTTCGTTAGTTTATTGCGACACGTAGCTAGTGGTGAATCATCTTCATGGACAAACCAGGAGCACAGATTTGATCCGGGATCATTTTGAGGGCACCTAAGGAGGAACTTAACACATGGAATTTCGGACAATATTGAATAATTTTACACATGGCATTACGTCAAAGACTCAATAGGGATGAACCTGATCGGTTTTGGTTGAGTGGTACTGAAGTCGTACTCGTAAGAAAGAGTGCCATTGTTGTCAAAACAAAAAATAAAATAATACTCCCCCTCTGTCCCGAAACGTTAATCTCTCTTTTTCATTGTTAATGGGAATGAATTTTGAGCAATATTTTAGGTTATTTTTAATAATATTAATGGTGTATCAATAACAATCTTTAAATTTTCACTAGGATAACTAAAAGTAGCCATAATTATTGCTCAAAGTTCATTCATTTGTAGCAACAACGAAAAAAGGGGACTAACTATCCGAACCGGGGGAGTAATCCGCAACCTAGTTACTACCTGCGTCCCAAAATCAAATTTGCTCTTGATTCATATACTCCCCCGTCCCAAAATGATCTTCTTACTTGCCACTTTTCATTGTCCCAAAATGTTCTTCCCATTTCCACAATTTAGGCTTAGAAGTGCATAAATAAAACATGACTAGTGTAACAAGTGTTCATATCCTTAAAAAGTTTGAATAGTCAAATGTGAATTTTGGGACGGAGGGTATAATCCAATTCAACTCACAAAACATTTAACAAGAATTTGACAGCTGACGATCAAGAATATTAATAGCATTAACAAATTGCTAAGTATGAAAACTCATAGGGCGTGTATTTTGACAACTCAATTTCAAGCTTTAGGTTTAGAATTAAAATAAACAATTGAAAACTACATAATTTATTTTGATATTTCAATTCTAAATCAGATGCTTAAAATTGAAATTGGAATTGCAAAATTTGTCAGCTCAATTTGCTTGGCAGATAAGAAAAGAAACAAGTCACGAGGATCGTGAGTGAACCGAGCGCGCACCTTGGGTTAGAAGACAAACGGAGCTTTTTGGGCGGTCAATGGACAGTGACACGCGGCCTGGTTGGAAGCTCGACAACTGCTGCGAGGGTCGCCGTCGGTGCAGTGCAACCGGTTGCGCTTCGCTATGCACGATGACTTCAAAAGACATTCTTATTTAGGCAAAATTTGTGAATCTGTACCACCAACTTGTGTACCAACCGTACCAATTACGGTCAAATCAGTATACCGACATAGTTGGTAGGTACTACCGTACCAATTATGTATAATTGGTTGGTATACGGATATTGATGTCGGTTGGTATATCAAGTACCAATTGTAATTTTTAATAATATTAAAAATATTATTAATTTTTTTTAAAATAAAGTATCTTTCAATATTCTATCCCTATTCTATTCCCGAAATAAAGTTGAATGCAAAATTTCTTTTAAAGATAATTTGTACTCCCTCCGTTTCATAATACATGACGTTTTAGAAGCAATTATTTTTTCCAAAATATTTGACGTTTTACTATTACCAAGAAAGAATTACTCTTGTTTACCTATTATACCCTTATTTATTAATTGTGAACTATTTCTTGTATAAACATTTAAATGCCTAGGTAATTGGATACTTTTAGGGGCACAAATGTCTTTTTAATATGCATTAATTGCATTTCTTAATATGTGTGAAGAAGTCTAAAACGACATGTATAATGAAACGGAGGGAGTATGTTTATAAATATTTGGCTTTTCATATATAGGACCAATCAGTGGTTTGGATCAACAAATTTAACATGTTTTAAAAGAATACTCCCTCCGTCCCATCTTAAACTTCAAAAAAAAAGTTGGCACAAGAATTAAGATGAGAATCTTTATATTATAAAATATAGATAGTGGGGTAGAGTGTTGTTAGTATAGAAAGTGAGTAGGAGAGAGAAAGTGGAGTAGGGAATAGTTAGTGGATAGTTGTTGTGTGTATGACATGTAGGTCTCACTAAATAAAAAAAAATGCAGATACGTGTGGTAGAAAATGGAGAGAGAGAGAGAGAATGAGTGGGGTAAATAGTAGTGTTGGTTGAATAAATTGAGTGATGGAAAATGAAGAGAGAGAATGAGTGAGTTAAAATGGTAAGGTTGGTTGAATATAAATATATTAAAATATTTTCATTTTGGTTAGTGTCACTTGTAGTAGCACAGACCGAAAAAAAATAAGTGTCACTTGTGCTGGGATCGAGGGAGTACTTGTTTCTTTCTCTCTCAGCTGATAATGTCTCATCGACATATTTCATGCCTAGATTCGTATCTCAACAAGGTATGCAGGTTAATATTTCTTTGTGGCCTTTATTTAACAACATGTAACAGCTCAATATAAGTACAAGAATACTCAAGCGGATGTCAATTTGCCTGTTGAAAAAGACTACTCTCAAGTTGTTGTTGTTGTTTTTTTTTTTTTTTTTTTACATTACATTCTACATTTGGTATAGGTTAGTACCAACCGAGTACCAACCGTATCAACTAAGTTGGTATACCGACTTAGTTGGTTGGTAATGGTACATAATTTTATGTACCAAGTTAAACTTGGTTGGTACATGGTATAAGCAAAATGTAACCGATATACCTACCAATCCAGCACTAATTCTTATTTTATTTTGACAAGTACGTAAACTTTAACAAAAAGGGAAAAAATAATAATATTAATTTAGTTGTCTCAATAATTTTTTTTATAAATTATTATTAACAAATAAAATGTTCTATTTCAAATTGCAATATTTTTCATTTTGGTTGTCCTATAGAAATTGCAAATTCAAAAGTTTTTTTTTTATAATTTTAAATAAGTGAAACCCAATTGTCATACTTATTAGGAATATATTAGTAAATATTAAGTATTTATCTTGTTACCTAACTTAGAAGATCATGTGTATCAATTAGAAGTTTTGAATTGTATAGATTAGGAATAAATTATAGAATATTCTCTTTGTAAACCCTATAAATATATACCTCCTATCATTAATATAATTGAGTCTTTTATATTCAAACATTTCTTAATCACGTATGATTGGCTCCAATTCTCTCTCTCCCTCATTCCTTAATATGATATCAGAGCACAAAAGATCCATATGGGACTTTTCCGCCAAAACCCTAGCGGCAAAACCTAAAAGCCGCCCCACCCCTTAGCGGCAAACCCTCACCGCCACCGTATCTCCACCACCACCACCACTACACACGCTTCCGCCACCACCGTCAAAACCTCACCACCCACTTCCGCCCCACCCCACGACTAAAACCTACTGCCAAGAAAACCCAACATCTACCACCATCCACCTCGGCTCAACCTCTTTAACGGCCGAAACCCTAAATATGTCAACCTGCGGCAAAACCCTAGCCGCCATACTTTGGCCCCTTTACCATCTCTAAATATTTATACATCACCCTCGGCAAACCCTTATGGCTGAAACCCTAAAACTATCCCCCTTCTTGGCAAAATCCTACCGGTTGTTACACCTGGTGTAATCACACCAGCACCCACACCAACCCGCGGCAAAAACCTAAAAGCCACCCCACCCATTTCAGCAAACCCTAGCCGCCCCACCACTTCCGCAAAAACCACCACCCTTAACCTATTACGGCTATTACCAGGTGCTGACCACTCTCGGCACAACCCTACCGCTGAGACCCACCACCTCTCTCTTTTTATCACACCATCAGCAAACCCCACCTTACACACCCCTGCCACAACCTGACCTCCATCTACACCACCTCCATCTCAACTCCCCGCACCAATAAACTTGCTGATGAAACCTCTGGTGTCATCACACCAGCCCTCACACCCAGCAGCTCAACCAACCAACAAGCTGATGCAACCTCTGATGCGATCATACCGACCACCACATCACATCAGAAACCACATGCACGTCCGGAATACATCCATCTCCACCTGCTCCATCAAAACCGGTTCGTCGCATCAATCTTTCAAGATTAAACTTATCCAAGGATCGTCCATCTTGCGGGGGCATATTAGGAATATATTAGTAAATATTAAGTATTTATCTTGTTACCTAACTTAGAAGATCATGTGTATCAATTAGAAGTTTTGAATTGTATAGACTAAGAATAAACTCTAGAATATTCTCTTTGTAAACCCTATAAATATGTACCTCCTATCATTAATATAATTAAGTCTTTCATATTAAAACCCTTCTTCACCATGTATGATTGGCTCCAACTATGTACCTCTCTCATCCTTAATAATACTCACATCAACTAACTCACATACTATTCTCTACTCCACTTTTTCTATTGTACCCAACTATATGCACTCACAACACATCACATTTTTCACTTTTTTCTTAATTCTTGTGTAAAGACGGTTTTGTATAATTTAAAGTGAAACGGAGGGAGTATTAATCATCTAAAATCAAATTCAAAATGAGAGTAAGATATTAATCACATCATGGGAATTTAAAAAAAATGAAAAATAAAAATATCTAATACTTTTTGAAGAATTACAAAACTGAGGCAAACTATAAAATGTGTCAGTATATTATAGGGTTAGTTGTTAGGAAAAAGTGCAAAAGAAAAAAACAAATCTCCAACTTCCTACGTTCTCGTGGATTTGATTATCAAACTCTTCCGTTGCAAGCAACACATCCAACTTTTCTCATTTTTCATCTATAGTCATTGTCACTAACTCCGTCAGTTTTTTCTCGTTAAATAGTCATGTACAATACTATGCGATCAAATTTTTAACTTTAAAGGGTAATTTTAAGTAGTTGAGTATCCATTCCCTTGATATTCAAATATTGAACCTAGCCTATTGATATTTTCTCATATAAGCCTCTAAACTTTTTTTTTTCACCTTAGTTATATTTTAAAAATATTTCTTAATTAGGTCATCATTCCATTATTTTAAGTTAATTTTGCGGTTAATTTATATCACCAAGCAACCTGCCCCCCATTTCACCATTTTCACTCCTCACCCTGACATGCATCAATGGGGGAAGGGTTTGGATATTGGGTATTGCTGTCACTGGGATTGTGCCATTTTGCTGCACTTTACTCTGATGAGGTTGAATTTTGAGATCTAAATAGTAGGCAAGAGCTAAAATACAAGGCTGAAAAGCTGGAAAAGTTCAACAACGGGGGTCGATTTAGACTGTAAAAAGCTGAAGGATTAAGCCGGGCCGTCGCACACCCTGCTCAAAGTAAAATGAAAGCTTCCTACTTGGGAACATTTTGAAACACGTGACTTTTTATAATTTAGAAATAAACTAGTTTCTCCCAAAATCTTAAATCTTGTGTATTGATTTCAAAATACTCTCGAATTACTGATGCACAATAAAACTATTCCACAACATTGACGCATCTCCGCTTTTCACAGATCCTCTGGCACGCATCTAAAGGAAGAAGATCATAGAAACTGGCCTCACGTAAACCTTCGCCATCAACTCCAACCATAGGGATAAATAGATGATCAATTCGTAAGACTGTCGGCACGCGGCAGAGCACCTAAATAAACCACTAAATATCAAGAAAAAGGTTTTTAGAGCTTCTATCAGATTGAAATTATCACTAAAAATGAAGAAAAGAGTAAAAGACCAGAAAATGAACATATCATTACATCAGGCATACCCCCATGGTAGAGTTTGGAGCTTTACAATAATCTGTAATCCCCCTTTTTGGTTCCCAGCCTCAAAACACACATACTAAAAGCAAAGCAAAAAAGACCACTCTTTTATTAATACTCCCTCAGTCCCAAAAGATGGTCCACTTTTGACTTTTAATGGTCAATACAAGTGAACTTTGACTAAATATAAATGTCAATCTAACCATCCTTGTGAAATTCTAAAACTTGCTATTGATTAATCAAGTGATTTATCAATGACAAATTTTAAAATTTCATTGGGATGATTAGATTGATAATAATCTTTGGTCAAAGTTCACATGTGTTGACCGTCAAAAATCCAATCCAAAGTGGACTATCTTTCTGGGACAGAGGGAGAGGGAGTATTACATTAGTAAATAGAGAGTAAGGTACTAAAAGCCATTTCATGGCACCTCCATCCATATCATTCCTGAACAGGCTTCCAACAAGACAAAGCATAAACAGTCCTCCCCTTCCACCCCAGCAACATCCAATCACCATCTAGTCAACATAGGTCAAGAAAAAACAGAGTGAAATCAGTGAGTCAACAAAGAACATGGCAGTCCTTCCCTGCATTAAGGCGTATATACAGTAGCACCGCTTTTCAAGAAGCAATGTGTTATGTGTTGCCTGTAAATGACGAACAAAGTCGGGATCATTCTAGCGCCTTCTAAGAAGGGGAAGTTACCCCCCAACAAACAAGCAGTGTCACAATTCAAGCGAGTAATAAATTATCTTTTTTAATATGAAAAAGCGAAATATAGGAAATTGAACAATGAACGAGGTACAAGAAAACAAACTAGACCAGATTAACTAGTCTTAATGTCACAAAAATGTTCGTGTGAATCTGGACATCAGTCAACATAGATCACAAGAAAACAGTGCAAAATCAGCGAGTCAACAAAGAAAACGGCAGGCATTCCCCAAATCGAGGTGTGCGTGTATACAGGTGCACTATTTTCAAGAAGCAACGTGGAGGTACAAGAAAACAAACTAGACCAGATTAACTAGTCTTAATGTCACAAAAATGTTCGTGTGAATCTGGACATCAGTCAACATAGATCACAAGAAAACAGTGCAAAATCAGCGAGTCAACAAAGAAAACGGCAGGCATTCCCCAAATCGAGGTGTGCGTGTATACAGGTGCACTATTTTCAAGAAGCAACGTGTTATGGTGTTAGCCTGTTTATGACGAGCAAAGTCGGGATCATTCTAAGAGGGGGAAATTACCTTGCATGATCATTATAAATAGATTACAGTGAACGTGGATGAGAGATTTCCTTGGGGTGACCGTGACTTATTTTGAGAGCTTTTTGACAACCTGGAAGTTCTAGGAATCTAGTCCAGCTTGATTCAGTGATGGATTGTGTCAACTCCACATAAGATTGAACTTTTCGAGATTGGTAAAACTGATTGCAACAATTTCTTGGAAATCCAAGATTTTGCTGGCTGAAATGAAGATGTACCCTTTTCTTCCAAGTTAATCCTTCTCATTTCCACAGAAATGAGAGAGAGGGGGGGGGGGGGGGGGGGGGAGTCTCCACAAAAAGGGTGGCAGCTGGGAATTTTTTATCTTGCAAAGGCTGAGAGTATCTAACAGCAAAAGCAAATGAAAGATGTTCTAGTCAGATTTAATTTGGTTTAATAAATACAACAAAGGATATTGTTTTCTAAGATTGAACTCTAATATGGTTTTAACTCGAGAATTACCAGAAATCTATATATATATATATTAAAGTTGGTGAAGAGAGATGTGGTGATGCCACGTGGACAAATCATGGAAGAATCTTGCATTTCGTGATGCCACATCATCACTATCCTAAAAGTGTGTGACTTTTGATATTCTCATTATTAGCTAATACTATTAGCTCATAATAATAGTTATGATATGAGTTAACTATTACTATTAATAGTAATAGTTAACTATAATAGTTACTATACAAGTTAACTATTACTATTAATAGTAATAGTTAACTATAATAGTTACTATACAAGTTAACTATTACTATTAATAGTATCACTTAACTATAATAGTTAATATACAAGTTAACTATTACTATTAATAGTATTACTTAACTATAATAGTTAATATACAAGTAATAGTTATTATACAAGTTAACTATTACTATTAATAGTATCACTTAACTATAATAGTTAATATACAAGTTAACTATTACTATTAATAGTATTACTTAACTATAATAGTTAATATACAAGTTAACTATTACTATTAATAGTATTAGTTAACTATAATAGTTAGTATACAAGTTAACTATTACTATTAATAGTATTACTTAACTATTATAGTGATGCCACGTGGACAAATCATGGAAGAATCTTGCATTTCGTGATGCCACATCATCACTATCCTAAAAGTGTGTGACTTTTGATATTCTCATTATTAGCTAATACTATTAGCTCATAATAATAGTTATGATATGAGTTAACTATTACTATTAATAGTAATAGTTAACTATAATAGTTAATATACAAGTTAACTATTACTATTAATAGTATCACTTAACTATAATAGTTAATATACAAGTTAACTATTACTATTATAGTTAACTATATTAGTTAACTATTACTATTAATAGTATTAGTTAACAATATTAGTTACAATACAAGTTAAATATTACTATTAATAGTATTAGTTAACTATAATAGTTACTATATTAGTTAACTATTACTATTAATAGTATTAGTTAACTATAATAATAGTTAATATATAGTTAATTATTACTATTAATAGTATTAGTTAACCATAATAGTTACTATATCAATTAACTATTACTATTAATAATATTATTTTATTAAAATAATTATATTAATAATTATTATTATATAGACTAATCATTGCTATTAATATATATATTAACTATTACTATCAATGGTATTAATTAATTATAATAGTTATTATAATAATAGTAATCACATAGATTAATTTTTATTATTAATAGTATTAGTTAAAATGATGATTACTATATTAGTTACTATAGTTAAAATATTTTTTAAGACATAGTATTGGTTTTCCGTGCAGAGCCCGGGTTACCCGCTAGTACCGATCAAGAAAATGCTGACAGATGCAATACACAGAACGCAAATTGGCAGAAGAAAACAATTGAAGCAACTCATTAAAAGTAGCAATATCAGAAGAATAAAACAGCATCTGGACAACATTATCAAAGATTCAAAAAATCATGCTATCTTTTATATAGTCGCCTTAAACTAAAACCAGAGTAATTCTAATATCACAAAATCATAGCCAAAACTCATATTTGATTTGATGTCCTGTTTATGGTCCCACGAATCATTAATGAAACATTTAATCAAACAATGTTAACAACAGTTGTGACCAAAATTTTGTGAGATATTATTCCGCCCATAGCACTACTTCCAAAACCAGTATAGTAAATGGAAAACCAATCTACTGGAGACATGCCCAGATGAAGGGGTTCCAACTTCTGTTAGAGACAATTATCCCACATTGGGAATTAACAAGCCATGCCTTGACTATATAAAGATCTTGGGTCACTCCTCCCATTGCCAATTGGTTTTGGGATGGAACCTTAGACTTTAACATAAATTGTTCACAGCACCAAGACTTTATAATGGTCTTCTAATTGGATTTGGGATGGAACCTCAGACTTCAACATAAATTGTTCACAGCACCAAGACTTTCTAATGGTCTTCTATTTCAAGGTTAATAAGTTAAGGTTTCTTGAAATCCTATTCCAGTATCAAATGTGAAACTTCTCTTTAATGACCAAAAATAATTGAAATTTTGTTCTTGATCCAGAGTATTTTTTTTTTTTTTTTTTTTTTTTTTTGACATTCATGTTGAGATGGAGGCAGTAGCTAATAGCACAGTTAAAGACACATTTTCCACTGACCAGATGGTAACAGTCCTCAATCTACGCTTCTATTTACTACGTCCAATACGTTACTATCAACTTTATGACTGCGATAATCCCTCGCAAGACCCTGTTAGCTGCGCCATGAATGAAAACATTTTCAATACTGCTCGTGGTGGGAATGAGAGCGGAGGATTCTGGTTGGTTTATTAGCAAGTAAATGGTGCAACCGTAATCAAAATTCTCCAAACTTACCAGTCAGCACTCTGTCAATTAGGGTCGTATCAAAATCTAAGACTTCAAAAAAAAAAAAAAAAAGTGGAAAATACTGAAAGACCAGCAACCTTACCCCCAAACAACCGATGACAAAAAAAAAAAAAAAAAAAAGAGTATTTCAGGAAACTAAGTACATAAAGGAAAAAAGAAAAGTGGAAATACTAAAAGATCAGTAATTGGACAACATCAAATGAATAACTCATAATAATAGAAGCTTGATGTATCAAAGATTCATAATATTATGCTTTCTTTTATAGAGTTGACCAGTTAAACATAAAAATTACTAGCTCATGAATATTTACAAGCAAGAAGCAGAATTCACAAACAAGTGCTGACATGCTTCATGTATAAGGAATTTTCAGGAAACCAAGTACATAATAAACACTACTCCTTCAATCTCACACAAAGAGTGCTGGGAAAAAAAAAGAAAAAAAAAAAACAGGGTTCGGAATTACGTCACATATCTTTGTTATGCCTCCGCCATGTCTGCCTCATGATTCTTCATCGCGAACACTAAGCTTCTACATCAATCAACTCAAAAGCCAAGATAGCAAAAGGCTATCAACTGAAAATTGTGAAATTCCTCTTCAGATATAATCCTCCTCCTTCCAAAAATGTCTTTTGTAATAAGGCAGCAGCTAGAAGCATCTGATCTGACAAGAAACAAATAATCAAATTAATTAACTAATCTAAGGAAAAAAAACAAACTACGGATATTATATCTTATTTAACTGGAAGAAAATACCTTTAATCCGCTAAAAGAGTTCCTCATTAGGACGCCTAGTAAAAGAGTCCCCTCCGATTTAGATACTTCTAAGCAGGTACCCAGCAGGAACTAGCATAAAGAACCCTACCCTTCCATCCCTGTAATATCCACTTACCGTCTTCATCAAACACAAAATCTTTATGGTACCCCGACTTCACCTTATTCCTCAATTTCGGAATGAGTTCTTGATCTAAAGGCATCGGCTTAAAACCAGCCCGGCCCATACGAACCTGCCACTGCTTGTACGTCTCTGGCCTCTCAACCCTCTCTGCGCCCTCACATGCAATCACATTCACAGCCTCACGCCCGTAAAACCCCTTTTCAAAATTCAACCTATGTTCACTATCACGGTCTATAGTAGTACCAAACATATCAAACAATGAAGAATAGTGGAAAAGCGCTTCCCGAAAACGAGTTACAAAGAAAGGTGCACTGTAGGACCCATTGACAATACCGTTTATAAAGATGTCCGGTTTCATCCTCCTAATCAACTTGAGAACAGCATCCCTTGGGTTGTCTACCACAACTGTCTCATCAAGAAGATTTTGGAACCGAAACAAACAGTTGACAGCAAGGAATTCGTCTCGCTCGATTTTGAGGTCCTCGATCTTGATGGACCCCCAATTTTGAGTTGCTATGGCGTTGTATTCGAACGGAACACCAAAACGCTTGCAATAATTGGCCAAACGACGACCTGTCTCTTCAACCCTTTCTGCAGGTCGGAAACCCGGTTGGGGAATCTCGATTCCGGTAATCTTTAGCTTGGGGGGCCCACCATCTCTTACTGAGAGCTGCTGAATGATAACAGGCCACTGAAAACCGTACTGGATCCCGAAATCAAGAATATGAAGTGTTGATGCTTTCGAAGATGCTCCCAAAATCATTTTGTTAGCAAAGAAAATCGATATCTTCTTAAACGGGCAAGCGGAAATATATATCTGATAGGCTTTCAACATCTCAGCAGCTGACATTCTTTTACAGGTTTGAGCTGCATATAGCTGTGACCCTGTACCAGCCAATCGTGCTTCGAGACCAGCAGCCAAGATATGAGCCAACCTCTGTGAAGCATCTCCAGAAATCGAAGCGTGCTGTTTAATCTGCTTTAACTGTTCATCTGCAGTTCTTCGATCATCAGTGGCCACAGATTGTGCACAGCTGACCAAAAGTGTTCTCATATCAACGGTCTCGGTTTTATTACTGCCTGGTCTTTTCGAACGAGCCTTCCCTCCACCGTTCGATCTTTGCGATTTCCCGTTCTGCTGCAAGGAATTTTCTTTAGGAGGTGGGTCCGTCCCTTCACAGTTGGTTACAGGCCGGCCATTAGCATCAGTACAGAGTAGAACTTTATCAAACATTTCTGACAACTCCTCCGTCTCTTCCACATAAACTGCAGACTGTTTGCTACTCCTTTCTTCTTCTTCATTATCACTATCCTCCAGATGATAATGCTTCCTTCCCCTTGACCCATCCGGCGAGTTATCCCTTTCATCTTTTTCCACCTTGACTACAACCTCCTGGGGAGGCCCATCTTGTGAATCTGAAGGCAAATCGTACTGATCCAAATCAATAACGATCGGATTGCTAGGAGGAAGAAATTTACTAGCTTCCTCCATCCCTTTCTTGAACTGCAAGATAGACTCACTATCAGTATATATGTTTGAAACAAGACCGGAGTTCATGAAAGAGTCCATTTGGCCATTAAAATCATAATTGTAAGTTTTGTAACTGTTTGTAGAGTCAAGCGACCTTTCTGAAGGGTAGTCCAAATGATGAGTTTGTACAGTTGATGACTTGAACTCCTGCGAATCCCCAACCCGTGGAGTGTCACTAGAGTTGCAAGCACTTGTACTGCTGTTTGGACTATACTCGCTCGAGCTTCCAAGAAAGTTCTCATCCGGGCTAGGCATTTGATATGGGGAAGTAGGGTACTTCTCCCCAAGAGCTTCATAAAGTGACTTTTCAGTTGCTTGTAAAGCCAAAGGATCATAGAACATACATGGCTTTGCCTCCATATTCTCTTCCATTACTATTTGGTTTAAGAACTTATAAACAGTATCATGAAATTCGTCTGGGGAGTCCACATCTGAGGCTGGGCCCAGGGACGGAGCAAATGTATTAGGGTCAGGCTCAAGAGGAAAGTTAGGGACGTCCAAGAAACTGAGATCTAAAGATTCATCTTTAAATCTGTACCCGTTGGCAAGGGTTGGGTGCTGATCAAAATTGGGTGCAATCGTTTCATTATTGAAGATGAAACCATTTGTAGAATCAGAGAAATCAAAGAAACTTGGATCCATAGCCATCTACACTCTAAACCCCAAAGTATGAGATCTAAATCTACCTTGCAGCACAGTTTCGGCGTCTTTAAACCTAGATCATGAAGAAGAATAAAGATCAAATAAGATCCAAACAACTGAAAATAATTAAGACAACAAAATATCGACATTTCCATTCCCATAATGGTGAGAATAAGCATAAAAATGTATACAAGCGCATATGAACAAAAATCCCCAAACTAAAACCTTATGAGAGTCAAAAATCAATTTTTACCCTAGAATTTTACAGAAAATATGAATACCATGTCCAAAACTTACAACATTTCAACACCTGGTCCTGAGAAAACATCAATTGAAAACCCCCCACACCCCCTATATCTCCAATTAAGCAAAGCCATAAATCTAATTCATGAACATTTGTACCCAAACCCTAAATCTCAAGAAAATTCAAGGAAACGGAAAAACAAAGAAAACCCAGAATCAGAACATATTTCCCGACCCAACCCAGAACAAGATTAACAGAATCAAGTAAAAAGCACACAAAAATCAACCAAATTGATTTAACAAAGAAAAATCAAAAGAAACAAGGTAAATACATAAAGTGATTTCTTTTTAAGGAAAAAAAACAGATATCTTTGCGTACCTCACAACAGAAGGAGTGAGAGAGAGAGAGAGAGAGATAGAGAGAGAGTGGAGGAGGTTGAAGAAGGGGAGAGCCAGGTGGTGAAGATTTTATAGAATTGGAAAAGTGTAAGACTTATCTGGATATTTGGTCGGGAACTTTCCTAGAAAAAGAACAAGTGAGTGGGGAAGGGTTCAAAGGCGAAAAAAGTGCGATCGATTTATCCACCGGCTATTACCAGGGGCGGCGGTCCGTTGTGGGTCTGTGTTTTTTCAGCACTATCATTTTGTTTTCTTGATCCCCAAATCTTCTTCTTCTGCTTCCAACTTCGTTTGACCAGGTAGAGTAACAGATGTCGCTCACTCGATCCGACAAGACACCAGCCTGACACCAACCTGTTCGGGATTTGGTATGAATACAATACGATTATTACTTCTGTCCCAAACTAATCACTATGCCTTTTTTTAGAAAAAAAAAACGTTCGTCACAAAATAATATGGTTGTAAAATTTAATTTTCGTTTCAAAATACTTATCATTTTACTATTTTTAAGTATTTTTAAGGTTTTTTAATGTATATTAATTACATACTCCCTCCGTCCCATAACAATGGGCACACTTTGATTTTTTTTGATCAATTGGGTCAATCTTTGACCATAATTTTATGTATATATAGATATCTATATACAATTTAAAAAATAGTTAATGATAGTATTTCTAATAGTAAAACAATAACAAATTTTAGAATTTCATAGAAATATTTAGATATTCATAAAATTATGGTCAAAGATTGATTCAGTTGACCAAAAAAGTCACAGTGTGCACATTGTTATGGGACAGAGGGAGTATTTATTAATAATAGTGAACTATTTGTTGCACAAACATTTAATTGCATAGGTAATTATACTCCCTCTGTCCCTTTTTAATCTACAAAATTACCATTTTGGTTATCCCACTTTAATCTACAAAGACCCAAAAAATGTTTTAATACTTTTAAAATAATGTTTTCCACTTGTCATACTCACAACAACTATCCACTTACTATTTTCTACCCCACTTTTCCTCTCCTACCCAACTATCTATACTCACAACACATTAACTTTTTCTCTTTCTCCTTAATCAATGTGTCCAACCCAATTTTTGTAAGTTAAAGAGGGACGGAGGGAGTATTGCTTTAGTGATATATGAGACTTTTTTCACATGTAATTGGATTACTTTAGAGGAATATGATACTTTTTCACATGCATTAATTGGAGCTCTTAAAAATTATGCAAATTTCAAAATAACATATATTTTGAGACGGAGAGAGTACTTACCTAAAATGTTCAATTTTCTCACAACAACTATCCACTAATTTATTTTCTCTTTCCTACTCACTCGCAATACTTACTTTTCCATCTTATTTTCTTAAACCTCGTGCATTTACTCTAAGTAGTGATTAGTTTGGGACGGATGGAGTATTCAAAATAAATGTTCATAATACTCTTCATCCCTATCATCTTCTCATTTGCTATTTTTATTATCTCAAATAAAAATTCTCTTTATTTCTACAATTTGAGTTGAAATGTGCATAAACACAAAATAATTAGTGAAATAAGTGTTCATATTTTAAAAAATTTGCACAGTCAAAATGTTTTGTTTTTTTTTTTTTTTTTTTTTAGAAGAGATGGAGTATTCCTTTTTTTTAGATAAAAAAACAAATTTGGGCATCATTTAGAATAGAGAGAGTTAGTGAATCACATACTCCCTCCGACCTGGTAAAAGCTTCACCATTTTGAAAGTGACACATGAATTAAGAAATGTGTTGAGTGGAAAATTGGTTGTGAGAGAAGAGAAAAGAAATGAGCAAGAATGACAAGTGGGACTGTTTGCATCCGAGAAGATCCTCGCTCGCTTTTTTGATTTGAGAGTCGTCACCATGTTGTTGAACGGAACACGGACCGTGAGATTCTTGAGTTCGGGGGTTAAGTTATGGATTGAGAAGGTCAAGGAGCACCAAATCTAGGATTGGTCTTGCTTAGGTATTTTTAATCAAATAGCAAATAAACAATTAAAACAAATAAAGCCAACAATTAATTTATTAATTATTGGAATGTCGGATCATGTGCTTCGAGACCATCTCCATGGATTGGAGAGGCTCTAGGCTGATCCTTTTGATGGGATTACACTACTCTAAAACAAGGAAGAAGATGAGAAGTAGAGATTAAAAGCGTATGAGTTTACCTAAGCGTTCTTTAAGAATCCAATTGATGGCCTTGACTAAGGCCTTGATGATCCAAGAGTTTTATGATGATTTTGACTTGAAAAGATGAGTTTTTGATGGTGTTTTGGTGTGAGAGAGGAGTAAAAATGGGATTCATTTGGGAGAGGCTGATTTCAAAGTTGTTAACCTTGATTAGGGTGATTAGGAACCATTAGGTAGAGAGTGATTATTGATCATCCGGGATTTTAGATCAAGAACCCCTATATTTATATGATTTCTTGACTTAGGGACCAAGCCAAAGGGTTGTTTATGGATGGGAATCAAAGACTTGATTCCCAAGGAGTTGTTTTTGGACTCTCATATCGTCCTTCCTTTCTTTCCCGGATTATGGAGTGTTTGCCAAGAAACGAGGTTGAGTTCGATAAGGAAACTGCTGAAAAACTCGCCTGTCAAGGGGGATATCTCGTACGAGATATTTGGTGTCTCGTACGAGGTATCTTGTGTTGGAATCACAATTTTTCCCTTTTCTGAGGTTTTAATGCTCAATTTGGCCCTAACTAACGAAGTCAGTCAGAAATTTAACGAGACATATCAAACTTAACGAGTTTCGACCCAAATCAAAGGCGAGACACAGAAGTAGTGTAATCATAAATGTGAGTTCAAAATGGGGTGTCTACATGGACCCATAATTTAAATGTGAGTGGAAAAAGTTAGTGGTAATGACATGTGTGAACCAAAATTAAGTATATGAGACGAAAAAGTGAGTGGGGTTGACAAGTGAGACCTACATTTATAACCATTTTAAGAAATGTGAAGTTTTTAATGGGACGTCTTTTGGGTAAAAGGTGAAGCTTATATCGGGACGGAGGAAGTATGATATATCTAATAAGACGGTATAATAAGTGAGTGGGGTTGACAAGTGAGGCCTACATTTATTATTATTTTTAATTGGGAGAGCCTACTTAACATAACACTAATTATACCTCCCTTAATTAAACACACCCTAACCCCAAAACTAATAAAACTCAACCCAAAATCCAGATCAAATAGTAATCACTACCCAAACCTACTCTCTATCCTTACTTTCTATACCTTTGTTTTCGATGTTCTTCATCTTACGAAGAAACCCTAGATTCTCTCTTGATTTTCTTTGTCTGTTACCCCAAGAAATTAGCCTCAAATCTTGGGTTTTCTCTCCTCACCGTTCTCCTTTCTTCATGGATTCTAAGTTTTCCAACAAATCCAAAGATGACCGGCCATGGTGACGAACGATGCTTCAATCGTTGCTGGAGATTCATCAAACTTCACTCCCTTTTCGTCTATTAATGGCAAATCGGTGGCTGGGGAGCCCATTTCTTTGGAGGAAATACAAGATTGTCGAAATATATTTGGGGATGTGGTGAGTCAACCATGTCTAAGTACCCCCTCCATTATATTTCTTTAACGAGCCATGGTGGTCTCTGTCCAATGAACTTGATGCCATTCGAGCCCGAAATGGTCTCTGTCTAATGAACTATGAGCGAAAGGTAGAAGCGCACAGAAATTACTTGCTGATGTTGGGTATGAAATTTCTGGCTGTACAACGATGGCTAAAGGAATAAGTTTTTGTATTCTTTATCTATCTTTGCTCTTCTCTCTATTTGACTACATTTTTGGGAGTTAAGTGAAAGTTATGTTTGAAATCATGAGTATGGATTCTTGACCTAATTTATGATTGTGTAGTTCAACTGATCACATCAATTAATTTACTAATAAGAACTTTGGTGGCATTGGTTTGAGCTTGATATGGGTCTCTTTTTGTATGTGTAGTAATAACTATGCCATGTTGTGTACTTTTTTAAAAAACTGATAAGAACTTTTGCCTTTGTCTGGGCCTAATATGTGTTGAGATTTGTATTGTGTGTTTAAGTGAAGTTTTAATTGGTGAGATGCATTGTGATGAACTTGTGTGCACTGTCTTTCTATGATGATTCAAGTCTGAGAATGAAATTACATTAATGGTTAAGCTTCATTGACAGTCAAATCAAAGCATTATATTTACAAAAGTGGCCCTCCAAAAACTACTCTATGATAGTTTTCTGAAAGTGGTAATATATTAATGGTTAAGTTTCATTGACAATCAAATTATACACAAGACTGTCTTTACAAAAGTGGCCCTACAAAAACTACTCTAAGATGAAACTTTTCTAAGAGTAGAAAATTGTCTACATACCACTACCCAAAGTCATGTGCACAAGTGCTATTTCATGCATCATGCCTTCAAATTTTGCTCTATGATATGCTTGTTGTAAATACCTAATGCAACACTTCCTAATTCCTTATTAACTTTCAAGTTTGTTAAAGGTTCGCTATTTCTTTCCAAAACATCTTTTCCCAGATGTTCTAAGCTGTAATTGTTTAGTTGTTTCCACCCCTCACATCCATTATTTGTCTTAGTGTTGATTGCAATATGATGAACAAGTTGTTAACTGTGTAAGCTATTAACCTTTGAAATGATTCATGCACTCCATCGACCAACTGATCCACATTCTCGGCTTGAATGCTATTTCTCATTGCATCTTAATGATTTGAACCAACCCAAGTCATTGATGTTTGTGTCTGGTAAATTTGGTGGCTGAAATTAAAACTATAGGTTACAGTCATCCTCACTTGATGTTGCTGTAAAATCTACATCATTTTTTTGTATGTGGTGGTGCATTATCCCAATGTATGATGATGTCTTTATTAGATGTCAAAAAGGCTATTTTTCGTTGATTGCAGAAAGAACTTGCAATACAAATAACATAAATAAGACTTTGTTGGGAAGAAAAAATAAACAAGCTTTAATTTCTGCAGAATTCTTAATTGGGCTAGGAGCATATTCTTTGTCACTTCTTTCTCTTTGTTGATTCTTTTTTTACACATGGCCACATGCAAATTTTGTCATCAAAGATTAAATTTCCTTCATTATCATAAATTGGCCTTGTAACAGCACAAAGAAATATCACTTTTGTGATGAATATTTTGCTTTCACATGTCCTATGTGGCTCATTTTCGCCTTCACATATATAATACCTTTCTATTGTTTTGGTTATGTAAAATCATTTCTCATATAATTGTATCACATGAATCATATCGTTGAAAACTACTTTATCAATTATTGCATAATTTAAGGTTGGTTTGATTGCATTAGTGTGAGCTTTGATTACACTTTCTTTTTTCCATCTCCCAAGTGTAGATTTACTGATTCCCAATGCTCGAATAAGGTTTCTAATTGGTCAAGTTTTATGAAAATCAATTATTTTCACTTTCTCTTATCTAATTTCAGTCTTTTATTTCTTAATATCCCTACTTTCATTTAAGTTGACATGTTTACCTTGGCTCCTTTGATCTTGTGATATCCCACATTGGTGGGATATCAAAAATCTTTAGTGGTACTTAAAGTACAACAAATTACTAATGAATACCAATAACATCTATGGACTTTTGGGTGGGCCTGTGGTAAGCCAAGTGGACCCAGTTATTTGTGTTCAGTGGGCCAGTTTGTGGTGCTTATGTAGCGGGTCGGGCTTGCGGGCTCGGGTCGTTACAAATGGTATCAGAGAGGGTCCCGGCTGAAAGTGTGGAGCAAAGTGATGTAAGGAACAAAGTGCACACCGCGGAGTCGGTGGGAGTCACCTCTTGAATCCGTACGAGCGACCTCTTGAATCCACACTGCCCGGGGTTCCGATCCAAGTGAGACTTGTCAGGGACGGCAAGGACACAAGGTGGGGAGATTGTAGTATCCCACATCAGTGGGATACATAATTGTGGAGTAGTACTTAAGGTACCACCAGTTACCAATTAATACCAATACGTCCATGGATTTTTGGGTGGGCCTGTGGTAAGCCAAGTGGACCCAAGATATTTGTATTCATTGGGCCAAGTACGTGGTACTTGTGTAACGGGTCGGGCCTACGGGCTCGGGTCATTACAAAATTGTAGTATCCCACATCGGTGGGATACATAATTGTGGAGTAGTACTTAAGGTACCACCAGTTACCAATTAATACCAATACGTCCATGGATTTTTGGATGGGCCTGTGGTAAGCCAAGTGGACCCAAGATATTTGTATTCATTGGGCCAAGTGCGTGGTACTTGTGTAACGGGTCGGGCCTGCGGGTTCGGGTCGTTACAAATGGTATCAGAGCCAGTCCCGGCCAGAAGTGTGGAGCAAAGTGTTGTGCGGAACAAAGTGCACACCGCAGAGTCGGTGGGGATCACCTCTTGAATCTGTATGAGCGACCTCTTGAATCCACACTGCCCGGGGTTCCGATCCAAGTGGGTCTTGCCGGGGACGGCAAGGATCTAAGGTGGGAAGATTGTGATATCCCACATTGGTGGGATAGCAAAAATCTTTAGTGGTACTTAAGGTACAACAAATTATCAATGAATACCAATAACATCCATGGACTTTTGGGTGAGCCTGTGGTAAGCCAAGTGGATCCAATTATTTGTGCTCAGTGGGTCAGTTTATGGTGCTTATGTAGCGGGTCGGACTTGCGGGCTCGGGTCGTTACACATCTACCACCATCCTTCAATATTTGAAGACAGCCCTCCTAGACACTCCCAATTTTGTAGCAGCCGAAGCAATGAATTCTCTAACTCTAAGGAGCTCCCCCCCCCCCCCCCACCACCAAAACTTCAATCAAGAATTGACCCAGCAAGCAGCCGAAGCAATGAATTCTCTAACTCTAAGGAGCTCCCCCCCCCCCCCACCACCACCACCAAAGCTTCAATCAAGAATTGACCCAGCAAGTTCATTTGATCTTGAGTTAAACTGGGTTTGGCTAGCAAGTTGCAGCCTGACTCTATGGATCTAGGTGCAGCTACGTTAGATTTTGAATTTTGGTATTTTGTGATTACTTAATCAGTAGGTATTATGGTTGTATTTGTTATGATATATTATTGTGTGGATGTCCTTTGAACCGGAAGTTTACAAGATAATCTTTCGCGAAGCTTACTAGGGAAGCTTTGTAAATATCTTCAGCGAAGCTTACTAGAGAAGCTTTGTAAATATCTTTAGTGAAGCTTATTAGGAAGCTTTGTAAATATCTTTAGAGAAGCTTACAGAGGAAGCCAATTTCCTCCTATAAATAGTAGGCTCTAGTTTTCATTTCAATAGACCTCAGAAGTTCTTAACTTCTATCTTTCTCTCTTGTATACTCTCTATAATAGTCTTGAAATAAAATATTCTCTATTAAGATTTTGCTCTTAATTCTCCAGTTTTATAACACGTTATCAGCACGACTTCGTTCTAGTTCCAGATCCTGAGCTATAGTCACCGAAGTAGGTACGGTATCGGTAAGATCTACCTAGTCTATTTTCAAGTTATTTCAAAATTATATCTTATATATGTTTGCAGGATTTTAAAATGATAAGTGAATATAATTCTACGATGTTTAAAATTACAACACAGTTAAAACTATGTGGAGAAAGAATAACTGATAACGATATGCTAGAGAAAACTTTCTCCACATTCCTTCTTTGATTTGCTCCTGCAGTAGCAATATTGAGAAAAAGGTTTTAAAAGACATTCTGAATTAATCTCATGTGGCTGAGCAAAATAATGAGATCTTATTAAAAACCACGAAGCCCGCCCCACTGGCTCTACTCCGTTCCCTGAAGTGAACGCGAGTATATATGATAATATTGAACGAGGGCGAAAACGTGGTTGTGGACGTGGCCGTGGACGTAATCGCGACCGTGGTCGGGGGAAATTTTATAATCGGTATCATAATGACAATTACCCCAATAATGATCGAAATATTTCTCGCCACCAGAAATGGAATAGAGAAGGTAAGAATGAAATATCATCGACTAGACAAATTGAGCAACCGATAAAAATTGAGAATTTATGTATCGGTGCAGAATGAAAGGCCATTGAGCCCGTACCTGTCGTACGCCTAAACATCTTGTTAAGTTGTATCAAGCATCAATGCTGAATAAAGGGAAAGATGTTGAAACAAATTTTGTCTATGAAAACGATGACGTAAATCAAGATCCATCTACAAGTATACATCTGGTTATATCAGATTTTCTCAATCCAGATGTAAATGATTACATACTTAATGGGGGAGAAACCCAAACTAACTAAAGTATCTGACTCATTATAATTTACTTAAGTGTGTTCTATTATTTCAGTGTGTGTGTTTTCTAACATATTTAACTTTTACTTATAAGTATATTTGTAAATGATGTTAATATTAGTACAATATGTGGTAGTACAAAGATAATTGATGACTTCAGAAGAGCTAACATAGTACTACTAAGAGGAACAAAAATCAGTATAAAAATGCATTACTTTCATTTATGTCTCAAAGAAATTTACTATGCTTTAAAGATATTCGTGAAAATGGATATCATAATGAGACAAGTAATGAAGGAGAGATCAAATATTTATGCATTACAAAGACTGAATCAGGTAACAAATATGTGGCAGAAAAGTTACCTGTATTTTCCTCTAAAGTATGCTATACAAAAATTAGCATAATTGAAATACAAATGACAGTAAACCAGAAGTTTACTTATATAAATGGTCTTACCAGTAAACCAGAAGTTTACTAATATAAATGGTTTTAACAGTAAACAAGAAGTTTACTAATATAAATGGTTTTACCAGTAAACCAGAAGTTTACTGATATAAATGGTTCTACTATATGGCATGACCGGTTGGGGCATCCCGGTTCTAATATGATGCGAAGAATTATGGAAAATTCACATGGGCATCCATTGAAAAACCAAAAGATTTTTCAATCTAATGAATTCTCATGTGCTGCTTGCTCTCAAGGCAAATTGATAATTAAGCCATCACCAGCAAAAGTTGGAGTTGAATCTTCAAAGTTTTTATAGCGAATTCTAGTTAATATATGTGGACTGATTGATCCACCGTGTGGACCATTTAGATATTTTATGGTAGATGCATCTACTAAATGGTCATACATAAGTTTATTATCAACTCGCAACCTGACGTTTGCGAAAAATTCGATTACGATCACAATTTTCAGATTATGTGATCAAGACAATTAGCGTTGATAATACTGGTGAATTTACATCAGAGACTTTTAATAACTATTGTACATCTATTGGAATAGATGTTGAACATCCAGTTGCTTATGTTCACACACAAAATGGTTTAGCTGAATCATTTATTAAACGAATTCAGTTAATAGCTAAACCATTGCTTATGAGAGCAAAGCTACCTGTCGTAGCTTGGGGACATGCTGTTTTTAAATGCAGCAACACTTATACGCATCATGCCATCGAGTTATCATAAGTTCTCCCCATTAGAATTGGCTTATGGTCAGGAGCCAAATATTTCCCATCTAAGAATTTTTGGGTGTACGCTATATGTTCCAATTTCTCCACCACAACACACCAAGATGGGACCCCAACGGAGATTGGGGATATATGTTGGGTATGATTCTTCTTTTATTATACGATATCTTGAACCATTAACAGGAGATCTATTTGCGGTACATTTTACCGATTGTCATTTTGATAGAAAAAAAAAATATTCCCAACATTAGGGGGAGAAAGTAATAAGCTGGAAAAAGAATTCAAGTGGAATATATTGCAATATTATCTTTATCCTCATACAAAGCAATGTGAACCAGAAGTTCAAAAGATAATCCACTTGCAAGAGATAGCGTATCAATTGCCAGACGCATTTACTGACCTAAAAAGAGTGACAAAGTCACATGTTCCAGCTGTAAATGCTCATATACGGATTGATGTCCCGATTGGACAATCCGCTAATGAATCTAAACCATGCCTGAAGCGTGGAAGGCCTATCGGTTCAAAGACAAAAATCCTCGAAATAAAAAATGAGCAAATTATGAGAAAAGCCCCGTCGAGGTCTATGAATCTCCAGAAGAGATACATGACAAATCTGATCAAATACTTTCAGAAGAAGTTCAGGTACCTGTAATCATTAAGAATGATGAGATCTCGATCAGTTATGTCAGTACAGGAAAAAGATGGAACCGAGAGGAAATAATTTTCGACAATATTTTTGCATATAATATAGCGCTTATTGTTATTGAAAATAACGAGGATCACAAACCTAGGTGTATCGACGAGTATCGATGTTGAAATGAT
Source organism: Campanula takesimana (assembly GCA_026119855.1). Lineage (NCBI taxonomy): Eukaryota > Viridiplantae > Streptophyta > Magnoliopsida > Asterales > Campanulaceae > Campanula > Campanula takesimana. The sequence continues at coordinate 70,409 of JAOWBW010000797.1, read as the reverse complement.
TGGCCAAAGAGGAAAGACGCAATTCAAGCAGAATTCAACTCACTTGAGAAGCGTGAGTTTTCCGGACCTGTAGTCCATACACCTGAAGGTGTAAAACTAGTAGAGTACAAGTGCGAAAACAAAATATATAGCACATTTTGTTGCACAAGAATAAAGCACGTCTTGTTTCACAAGAATAAAGGACGTCTTGTTGCACAAGAATAAAGCACGTCTTGTTGCACAAGTTTTTCGCAAAGACTTAGAATTGATTATGGGAGACATATTCTCTTGTGGTGGATGCAATTACATTTCACTATCTCATTAGTCTGGCAATACATGAAAAGCTTGATATGCGTTAATGGATGTTGTCACTGCATATTTGTATGCAGACTTGACAATGATATTTATATAAGAATCCGAGAAGGATTTAAGAGAATCCCAGAAGGATTCAAGATGTATGATGCATGCAATTCAAATTCTCGAGAAGTTTGTTAAATTAAATTACAAAGATCTTTGTATGGTTTAAAACGATCTGGACGGATGTGGTATAACCGTCTCAGTGAATACTAGGCGAACCTATTTGCCCATGTATTTTTCATTAGAAAATCTGTTTCAGGATTTGTTATAACGGCTATTTATGTTAATCTAAATGTTATTGGAAGTCTAGAAGAACTTTCAATAGTTGTTAAGCTGCAAATGTGCCTACGAGGATAGAACTCCCAGAAGGAGTATTATCAGGAAGGCCAGTGATCTCACCTAACGAAATACATACCCCTGCCCAGAAGAGAGGGATGCCAATTGATTCCAAGGATTTGCATCCCCGTAAACGGGCGAGTGCACAAAAGTCGAATCCCGTTAGCGATAATAAAATTGGAATCTCATCCGATCTATCTCATAATATTGTTCCAGATTATGGATTCGTTTGGAAAACGAAGTCGGGGGACGCCTCGACATTGACATCCATTTCTGAGAATAAAGAAATATCAGTTAGTCATGCATGCATATATGAGATATGTAATCGGGATGAAACAATTATCAACGATGTATTTACTTATACAGTAGCAACTGAGTTATATGTGGTAATGATATTGAACCTCGCTCCGTAAATGAGTGTAAACAAAGAATTGATTGGCCTAAATGAGAGAAAGCAATCCAGTCAAAGTTCGATTCCTTAAAGAAAAGAGGAGTGTTTGGACCAGTAGTTCCTACACCTCTTAGGGTTATAACCGTGAGATATAAATGGGTATTTACGAGAAAAAAGAATGAGAGAAATGAGATTACGAGATATAAAGCTCGCCTTGTGGTACAAGGTTTCTCTCAACGGCTTGGGATTGACTTTGATAAAACATACTCTCACGTTATGGAAGTTATTAGATTCTGATATTTTGTCAGATAATGATCCAGCAGATCAGAAGTCAAGACAACTGCGGCGACTGGTTCACGAATTCACTACCTAAAGCCACTTTTGAGAAGTATATGAAAACAATTGGCTTACGCAGATTGTTGGAGCTTCCACCCTTGTAGTTTTCAGGGGGAGTATCCAGACGATACTCAGATTTCATTGTACTCTTTTTCCTTCGCGCGGGGTTATTTTTCCCACCGGGTTTTGTTACCCGCCAAGGTTTTAACGAGGCAATGAGCGTTTATTGAAAAGATTGTGAGTTGCACTCTTTTCCTTCGAGATTATTTTTCCTAAAGGGTTTTTGCTCGGAAGGTTTTTAATGAGGCAACATGTGCGGCACAATTACCATTCAATAGGAATCTCCAAGGAGGAGTAGGCGACTAAGAGATATTGAGTAATGTTTTATTCAGGGGGAGTATCCAGAAGATACTAAGATTACATTGTACTCTTTTTTCTTTCGTGCGGAGTTATTTTTCCCACTGAGTTTTGTTACCCGCCAAGGTTTTAACGAGGCAATGAGTGTTGATTGAAAAGATTTTGCGTTGTACTCTTTTCCTTCGAGATTATTTTTCCCACATGGGTTTTTGTTCAGAAGGTTTTTAATGAGGCAACACGTGATATCTTAGCAGCGGACATCCAAGGGGGAGTGTTATGATATATTATTGTGTGGATGTCCTTTGAACCGGAAGTTTACAAGATAATCTTTCGCGAAGCTTACTAGGGAAGCTTTGTAAATATCTTCAGCGAAGCTTACTAGAGAAGCTTTGTAAATATCTTTAGTGAAGCTTATTAGGGAAGCTTTGTAAATATCTTTAGAGAAGCTTACAGATGAAGCCAATTTCCTCCTATAAATAGTAGGCTCTAGTTTTCATTTCAATAGACCTCAGAAGTCTTAACTTCTATCTTTCTCTCTTGTATACTCTCTATAATAATCTTGAAATAAAATATTCTCTATTAAGATTTTGCTCTTAATTCTCCAGTTTTATAACAGTATTTATAAATATAGTTGTTTTTCTATTATTATTTGTAAAGATTTAGTACGTTCCTGATAGTTCCATCAAATAATTTAGAGGGATTAGTGTTTAAAATTTTCATACAGATTGAGATTATGGTGGTTCAGTGAATGTATGATTTGTAAATAAATTTGCTGATATGAATAGTAACAATATTTGAAATTTGGGGGGAATTGTTAGTTTTACAAATTGAGATGTGACTCTTCTTAATCTTTATTAACATATCACACTCGCATTACTTTGGAATATACATATTAATTTTTTAATTCTTGTGCCATCACCAAAATAGTGAAGCTTCTACCGGCTCAGAGTGAGTATAATTAAGGAGTTTGAATTTATCCTAAAATATTTGTTATTTTGATATTATCTAAAAATCTTTATTTACTAATTATACTCTCATTTAATTATGATTATTATAACATTATCATAGTAAAAACATTTATTTACTTAGTTATTTGAAATTTTTCAAAAGTAATTTAGTCTATTAAGTATATATTGATTGCATTTCTTAATATGGGAAAAATACAGAAATATGCCCCTGAACCTGAACTTAGCGATTGGATGCGGATATACCCTTAATGTTGTTTATTGGAACATTTGACCCTTAACTCAACGGAAAATAGGGCAAATTTGACCACCGTTAATTTTTTGCATCCAAAATTTAACGATTACATGACCTAATTAGAATTAAACAACTTGAAAAGGAATAAAATGTGAATTAATGTTTTGGGGGTGTTAAAGCTAACCATGCGATTACGGCTCTTCGGATTCGTAATATTCCTCACATATCTGGGCTTTATATTTTCAGCTTTGCAGGACATATTGTCTTTCCTAATATACATAAAGCCATGAAGGATCCTTTAAAGTTCACCAAGATTTGTAGCTCATTCCACCTTTTTTTACACCTTTTTCAAACAAACATATACTCCCTCGTCCCAACATAATCCCAGTATAAGTAGGACTTTTTTCCCTTTTAGGCCGTCCCAGAACAATTGAGACTGCCCAAAATGGAAATGTTTTAATATATTTATATTCAACCAACCCCACCATTTAACTCCACTCATTCTCTCTCTTCATTTTCCACCACTCATTTTATTCAACCAACACTACTATTTACCCCACTCATTCTTTCTCTTCATTTTCTACCACACACTCACTACTTTCTCTTAATTATTGTGCCCACTCCTCTAGTCCTACTTGTGGTGGGACGGAGGGAGTATACTTTTCAAACATAAAATAAAAAAATATATTTGCTAGTTGAATACATGACTTTTCGGCAATTACATCGACAGCTGGTCAGATGAACAGGCCCAAAACACTAATCAGACGTATCTGCCAGCGATTACAAATATAAAACTAAACTAGTTAATTCACGTACCCACAGTTTCTTATAAATTTTTTTAGGTATCTATTGTGAGCTTCACATCGGTGACAACTCTATATACATCCTTAGCATTCATGGGAGCAAGATTATTTGGACCAGAAGTAAGTTCCCAGATTACCCTCAGCATGCATCCATTATTTGGACCAGAAGTAAGTTCCCAGATTACCCTCAGCATACCTCCATTATTTGGACCAGAAGTAAGTTCCCAGATTACCCTCAGCATGCCTCCAGGACTAATCTTCACAAAGATTGCACTATGGGCAACAATATTGATACCAATGACTAAATATGCCCTTGAGTTTGCACCATTTGCCATGCAACTTGAGCATCATTCACCTCATTCAATGAAATCCAGAAACAAAATGATCATAAGGGGTGGAATTGGATCAATCTTGTTACTACTACGATAGTGCATTTGAAAGTGCATTGAGAAGCGATTGTACCCTTGACCTTTGATATAGAAAGTAATACCCGATGTCGTTTGAGCTAGATCTCTTTGCATGACATTATCAAAACTAATAATTCATGAGAACTTGTAATCGATTATTCAATTATGGATACTATCTGGTATACGGTAGTACATAAAAGTCGTACAAGAAATTTAATTTATCACCACTATCTCTGGGAGCACTCATATTTTCGAACATGACGATATGAGGTTCTTGTTAGGTTTTAGAGTATAAAACGCAGCGGAAAATTTAAAATATAATTTCAATAGAAAATCGGTATCCGTGTGTTATCGCATAAAACTAGATAAAATTAAGAATGGAGTTCAGAATTTTACCAATTCGCGTTAACCGATTCACCAAAGGATTCCACTTGCAATCCCTCTAGACGTATCCACGCACAAGAATCAACGGGAAGATCGATCGTTGCTGGAGGTGCTAGCCTCCCTTCAACTCCTTGATGTAGCCTCCCTTTTCCTCTCTATTTCTTTTGTAAAAAGATAAAAGGATTAGGTTTAGGGTTTGGCATAAGTTTGTTTAAATAGGGAGAACTTTGACTCTCTTGTCAAAATAACCCCTAATCTTTCATCACTTATAAGTTTTAACCTTAAACTTATAATAATGATATAATGGAATATAACTTATCCATTATTAACTTATAACCCTTCACTTTATAATTAACTATCCCATTAATTCATGCTTATGCGTGTGACCCTCTAGGTTTCTAACACGGAGGCAGTATATCTTTACAGACTAAGGTAACCGACTAGCATCAATTATTAGTCACCCAATGTGATAGAAAATGGTAGCGAACCATAAACCATTACGAACGATTGTAATTAAATCTCTTTGTCTTAATATCCAAATTATTATTGATACATGAAACCTCATTATCAATAATAATATTTACTTGGTTCTAGAAAATATCTTGACTTGACTCTATGACTAACTTGTCATGCCATGGCCATGGACTTTTCAAGTCACTTATATTTCAACCAAGAGGCCGGGATATAATCTCCATAAAGAAGTGACGAATCCTCTCTTGATGTTATACTATTTCCTCTACAGTTCATGTTTCATCCAATCTCTAATTATTATAGACGTATTTCAGCACTACATTAATTAGAGTCAAAATAAAACAATTCATGTATGAAATAAATAAACATCTCAAGTCTAGGGATTTAACACTTGTTCGTATTGAGAAAACTAATGACGCTAAATACATGTAGTCTTCTCAATGACGGGCCAATCCAGTGAACTCTACTTACTTAGAGCACCCGCATTGATGACTTGGAAAACTATCCCTCAGTCTGACGAGAAAGACTTTAGTCATCACATACGTTAGTCATAATTATTAATGCCCACTATTAATAATTAATTTCTGACTAAGGACAATGTTTATGAACATATATATCATAAAATTCTCACCAATAATTGAACTCTCAAATATTATTTTATGATATAATAATTTATGTTCAATGGGCTTTATTATTAAATTAAGCAAGCAGAAAAGCTACAATTAAATAATAAATACTGCCATTAAATAAATAATTAAAATATGTCTTGGCACATTGTGCACACACTTTCAATCTCCCACTTGCACTATTGCCAAGCACTATGGAATCGTAATCCCAATGCCCCCACATGCTTCTCATGTTTCTGCTGAGCTAAGGCCTTAGTAAGGGGATCTGCAACATTTTCATCTGTAACTATTTTGCTGACCAACACATCACCTCTCTGAACTATCTCTCTGAGCAAATGATATTTCCGAAGTACATGTTTGGATCGATGGTGAGACCTTGGTTCCTTTGCCTGGGCTATGGCAGCATTATTGTCACAGTACAAGACAACCGGATCTACAATGCTAGGAACCACCCCCAAGTTCCTTTATGAAGTTCTTGATCCAAACAGCTTCTTTCGCTGCTTCAGAAGCCGCTATATACTCGGACTCTGCTGTGGAATCGGCTACTGTTTCCTGCTTGGAGCTCTTCCAGCATACAGCTCCCCCATTTAAACAAAACACATAACCTGATTGGGATTTCTGATCATCTTGATCAGTTTGGAAACTAGCATCAGAATATCCTCTAATGACTAGTTCCTCCTCGCCTCCATAGACCAAAACAAATCTCTTGTTCGTCTCAAATACTTAAGAATGGTCTTAACTGCAATCCAGTGATTTTCTCCAGGATTAGCTTGATATCTACTCGTCATGCTTAAAGCATACGAGACATCTGGCCTTGTACATAACATAGCGTACATTATGGAATCCACAGCCGAAGCATATGGAATACTTTCCATTTTGTCTTTCTCTTCTTGAGTTTTAGGACTCATAGTCTTAGAAAGACGTACACCATGTGACACTGGCAAGAATCCTCTCTTGGAATCTTGCATATTGAATCTCTTCAATACTTTGTCTATGAACGTGCCTTGACTTAGTCCAAGCAACCTTTTAGACCTATCTCGGTATATCTTAATTCCTAAGATATAGGTTGCTTCTCCTAAATCTTTCATGGAGAAGTTCTTGTTCAACCAATCCTTGGTTGACTCTAGATTGGACTTATCATTTCCAATGAGTAGGATGTCATCTACGTACAATACTAGGAACACTACAGCACTCCCACTAACCTTATTGTACACACAAGGCTCTTCAAGGTTTTAATATAGCCAAATTCTTTGACTACTTCATCAAACCTCTGATTCCAACTCCTTGAAGCTTGCTTTAATCCGTAGATTGACCTTCGTAGCTTACAAACCTTATTTTGACCTTTGGATGATTCAAAACCAACAGGTTGAGTCATATAGATATCCTCTGTCAACTTCCCATTAACAAAAGCTGTTTTGACATCCATTTGCCATATCTCATAATCGTTGTAAGCAGCTATTGCAAGCAAGATCCTAATGGACTTTAGCATGGCTACTGGCGAAAAAGTTTCATCATAGTCAATTCCTTGATGTTGAGTAAAACCTTTATCCACCAACCTTGCCTTATAGGTGTTAACATTACCATCCATGTCAGTTTTCTTCTTGAAAACCCACTTGCACCCTACGGGTTTTACCCCAACTGGTGCCTCTACCAAATCCCAAACTTGATTAGTAGACATGGAGTCCATTTCAGATCTCATGGCCTCAAGCCATTTCTCTGAGTCATTTGAAGCGATAGCTTCCTCATACATTTTAGGCTCATTATCTTCGATAAGCCATACTTCCCCTGGCTGGGTTACTTGTAAGCTATACCGAGACGGTGGACGAATCACCCTTTGAGACCTACGTAGTTCTTGTGTGTCATGAGTCTTTTCTTGAGGTAGTGATTCCACTAGAACTCGTGGTTCATCCATCTCACGAACTAGCTCATGATCCAACTCATTTGTGGATTCTTGAATTTCTTCAAGATCTATTTTTCTCCCACTACTTCCTTTAGAAATAAATTGCGTTTCTAAGAAAGTAGCATAACGAGCAACTGTAATCTTATGCTCGGATGGGTGATAAAAATAGTATCCTTTAGTTTCTTTCGGATAACCCACAAATATGCATTTGGTGGCTCTTGCAGCAAGCTTATCTGTCTCGTTAGACTTGACATAAGCATCACAACCCCAAACCTTCAAATAAGACAAATTAGGTTTCTTCCCAAACCATAGTTCATATGGTGTATTATCTGCTGCTTTAGTTGGAACACGGTTAAGTGTGTACGCATCTGTTTCTAATGCGTATCCCCAAAAGGATAATGGAAGACTTGTATCGGCCATCATTGATCTAACCATATCCAAAAGGGTACGGTTTCTTCTTTCAGATACACCATTCCACTGCGGTGTACCTGGAGGGGTAAGTTGTGAAACTACCCCATTATCTTTAAGGTGATCAATGAACTCTTGGCTAAGATATTCACCCCCGCGATCAGATCGAAGAGTTTTAATCCTTTTACCAAGTTGATTTTCTACTTCGTTTTTAAACTCTTTAAATTTCTCAAAAGTTTCTGACTTTTGCCTCATTAAGTAAATATATCCATATCTACTTAAGTTGTCAGTAAAAGTCACAAAGTATAAAAATCCTCCTCGAGCTTGAATTGATAGTGGTCCACACACATCACTGTGAATGAGCCCTAACAATTCACTTGCTCTTTCTCCTTTCTTTGGAAATGGCGCTTTGACCATTTTACCTTGTAAACAAGCTTCACAATTTTCTATGGGTTCAAAATTAAATGAATCCAAAAGTGCTTCATTTTGAAGCTTCTTTATGCGCTTCTCGTTTACATGGCCTAAGCGACAATGCCATAAGAGAGTCATGTTTGAGTAGTTAGTCTTTTGTTCTTTTGCACTTACTTAGAGTACTTGCTTTTCTTGATCTAAAACATAAAGACCATTATTAAAATGCCCACTTCCATAGAACATACCATCCAAATAAAAGAAACAAGACTTGTTCTTAAATTCAAATGAAAAACCCTTAGCATCCAAACAAGACACTAAAATAATGTTCTTGGAAAAACTAGGAACATAATAACAATTCTCTAAATTTAAAATCATTCCACTTAGTAAGAGTATGGAATATGTTCCCACGACTAATGCAGATATCTTCTTTCCATTAGCAACTTGCAGGTCCACCTCTCCCTTGGAAAGCTTTCTTTGATCACTTAGGCCCTGTAAGTTCACGCATATGTGAGAACTACAGCCAGAATCAATAATCCAAGAAGAAGAAAAAGACATACTGCACTCAATCATAAAGATATCTGAGGGGCCTGTATCACCCTTCGTATTCTTTAAGGATGGGCAATTCTTCTTCCAATGTCCTTTGTTTTCGCACTGAAAACAATTTGTTTCCTTCTCATCTGCTGATGGTTGCTGATAACGCTTACCTTTAGCTTTTGGAACCTGTTTCACTTTCTTGCCTTTGGAATTACTTCCACCAGCCTTTCTTTTGGTACCTCGTACCATGTTGACATGTGAAACAGAATCCTTGCCTTTGAACTTTGCTGAGATATCTTTCTCAGCGGTCCTAAGCATGGAAAGCAAGTCTGAAATGGATTTTTGCATGTCATTCATATTAAAATTCATGACAAACTGCGAATAACTCTCAGGCAAAGATGACAAAATCGTATCCGTAGCCAAGTCTTCATCCAACTTGGATCCTAAGTTCTCGAGCCTCTCTATGTACCCAATCATCTTGAGCACATGAGACTCAACTGAGGCTCCCTCTTGCATCTTGCTATGGAATAAAGCTCTAGACGTCTCATATCTTTCTGCTCTTGCAGACTTACGATAGAGTTTCTTAAGATGAAGGTCAATTTCTCTTGCCGACACCGTTTTATGCGATTTCTGCAATTCAGAAGACATTGCACCTAGCATGAGACACTCAACATCTATCGAATCCTCAAGATATTTGTCATACTTAGCTTTTTCCTCATCTGAGGCATCATCAGCTGGAGCGTTTGGCTCTTCTTCATTCTCTAAGACATACAACTTTCTTTGGGCTCGCAGTACAATTCTTAACTTTCTGTACCACTCGAGATAGTTGGGTCCAGTGAGCATATTCTCCTTTTCAAGGATGCTCCCAAGTTTCAGGTTATGTTCATTTTGATTAGTCATGGTATCTACAGCAAAATAAGATAGCATAAATAAGTACATGTAAAAAATTTATTTTAATGGACTTTTATTAACTCCCACTAAATTTTTCGAAAATCAAAAGCCCTCTCTTTTGAAAACGGAAAATCGTGTTGATTGATTCTCTTATGGGATACCAAAATCCTACAAATTCAGTTTGCACATAACTGAGCTGTAACTACAAACTAAATTTAATAGGTAGGCACTTACTTTGCCTTATCATAAATCCATACAATCTTGGTATATAATCTGTTGGGTTAAAACTAATTAGATTCAAAAACTATGAATCAAAACCAACATTCTGCCCCTTAGAAAAATTAACCTTAGCTGAGCTAAAATATTAAATTTTCTAAGTTAAATCAAAACCATTAATTTTCTAAAAAAAAATATGATTGTTATAAAATAGGCCCACAACTGAGCTGTAACGACCTTTAGATAACTCACAACTATTTTTAAGAAAATATATGGAGGGCTATTTATTGATTTAATATTTTAAGGGATTTTAGAAAATTTGTCTCACCATGCATGCATAATAATTAAAGCATCCACAATAATTAAAATGCATAAATAAACATGCAATGATCATGAGCCATCTATACTAGGATTGGGTCAAGCCAATGACTCAATCACAAAATCAGCCTAAAAGTAATTCATGTCAATGAATTAGCAGCTCCTTTAGTTGAATCTTGGATGGTGTCACTTTTGATTGCTCCATATTGCTTCTTTGCGTCATCCGTCTTCTCTTTATTTCTATTCTACAACTAAAACCAAAACCTCTAGAATTTTACATATTTACATACGAGGGGAACTCGAGGGAATGGGTATAATTGTAGAAATATAAAGGGACGGACATGCAAGTCCTTATTAAATTCAGAAGCACGCAGGCTTCCTACAAATAATAATAATACTAAAACAATCAAAACACATCCACAAATCCTAGGCTCATGATCATGCATCATACAATAATTATGAAATAACATAATTAAAATTAAACTCAACTAATCAACTGGCTTATTCCAACATTGATAATTACACTAAATAATTAGCAATGTAATTGTTTGAAGTAAAATTAAAATTCTGTATATAATTCTTTTGTTTTAGTACCCACTAAAATTACCAAAGTGCCCTTCAAATTATGTGAACACAATCAAGTTTCAAAACACTTTTGAAACCCTTTCCATACTATGACTGACGTATGGGTTTAAAAAGAAAAACCTATTTCTTTTCTTTCACTCTTTTAAATGGGACGGCGGTTATTTCTTTCTCTTTTAAATTCATAAGCTTTTAAAACACACGTTTCTAAGGAAACTTTTCAAGTTCCATAACTTTTGAAACTGAAATCTGTTTTGGAAACCAAACAGATTTTCTTAATCCGTGCCCAACAAAAATGATTTCTGCACTTTGCGTAATTATTGATTCAATCGAATTTGATCTCAATTCGATTCTGACTGCTTGGTACAACTTAAAAGAAAAATACAGAATTTCAATTTCTTCTAAATCAAACAATATACTAAAGCTAGTTCTTGATTAATATACTATTTTATGCGATTCGAACACACGTGGCTCTGATACCACTGTTAGGTTTTAGAGTATAAAACGCAGCGGAAAATTTAAAATATAATTTCAATAGAAAATCGGTATCCGTGTGTTATCGCATAAAACTGGATAAAATTAAGAACGGAGTTCAGAATTTTACCAATTCGCGTTAACCGATTCACCAAAGGATTCCACTTGCAATCCCTCTAGACGTATCCACGCACAAGAATCAACGGGAAGATCGATCGTTGCTGGAGGTGCTAGCCTCCCTTCAACTCCTTGATGTAGCCTCCCTTTTCCTCTCTATTTCTTTTGTAAAAAGATAAAAGGATTAGGTTTAGGGTTTGGCATAAGTTTGTTTAAATAGGGAGAACTTTGACTCTCTTGTCAAAATAACCCCTAATCTTTCATCACTTATAAGTTTTAACCATAAACTTATAATAATGGTATAATGGAATATAACTTATTCATTATTAACTTATAACCCTTCACTTTATAATTAACTATCCCATTAATTCATGCTTATGCGTGTGACCCTCTAGGTTTCTAACACGGAGGCAGTATATCTTTACAGACTAAGGTAACCGACTAGCATCAATTATTAGTCACCCAACGTGATAGAAAATGGTAGCGAACCATAAACCATTACGAACGATTGTAATCTCTTTGTCTTAATATCCAAATTATTATTGATACATGAAACGTCATTATCAATAATAATATTTACTTGGTTCTAGAAAATATCTTGACTTGACTCTATGACTAACTTGTCATGCCATGGCCATGGACTTTTCAAGTCACTTATATTTCAACCAAGAGGCCGGGATATAATCTCCATAAAGAAGTGACGAATCCTCTCTTGATGTTATACTATTTCCTCTACAGTTCATGTTTCATCCAATCTCTAATTATTATAGACGTATTTCAGCACTACATTAATTAGAGTCAAAATAAAACAATTCATGTATGAAATAAATAAACATCTCAAGTCTAGGGATTTAACACTTGTTCGTATTGAGAAAACTAATGACGCTAAATACATGTAGTCTTCTCAATGACGGGCCAATCCAGTGAACTCTACTTACTTAGAGCACCCGCATTGATGACTTGGAAAACTATCCCTCAGTCTGACGAGAAAGACTTTAGTCATCACATACGTTAGTCATAATTATTAATGCCCACTATTAATAATTAATTTCTGACTAAGGACATTGTTTATGAACATATATATCATAAAATTCTCACCAATAATTGAACTCTCAAATATTATTTTATGATATAATAATTTATGTTCAATGGACTTTATTATTAAATTAAGCAAGCAGAAAAGCTACAATTAAATAATAAATACTGCCATTAAATAAATAATTAAAATATGTCTTGGCACATTGTGCACACACTTTCAGTTCTATCTCAAAACTAATTGGTTATGAGAGAAATAGCTCTCGATCTTTATATAGTGAATGTTTGGCTTGTTAATTCTCAGTGTAAGATAATTGCTCCAACACAACCTATCATGCATAGCCGAACTTTGAGCTTATCGTTGTGGGCCATACTTTCTCGCACGACTAAAGGGAAACTCTGATAACATAATAAAATTTAAAGTTTATCTCAAAACTAATTAAGAGTAACTTTAAATTTTTATATAGTAAAAATTTATTACGATAAAGTATGAGCTTCTATCTAGCAGAATACCCATTTCAGTGGTGAGAACCATAGCCCTTCTAGGGACAGGAATAGGTCCTCGGCCGTAAGGCCCGTCTGAGAACACGAGCCATATTTTCTGAAGTCTTCTTTTAACACTAAGGTTTTACTTTCTTTTTTTGGTTTGTCCTAAACTAAGGTTTTTACAGGGTTGCAGGATTCTCTCCCAGAGGCCTCGAATCGCGTATTGATTCGCAGGTATCAATTCGCGATTCGATACCGAATCGATAAGATGGAATTCGCGAATCGTGATCTTCAATTTGCGTATCGATACTATGAAAAATCTCCTTGAATTCGCAGGCAATTTATGATTGAATCTCTTTATTCCTTTGTACCTACATACCGATTAGGTAAATAATGAAGAAGAAAGAAAGGTTGTGGCGGAGATAAGGCGGAAAGAGGCAGAGACGAGGCTGAAAGAGGTGCTGGTGGCGGAGGCTGTTGTTTGTTCTGACTGGAAGAGCAAGTCGGAGAAGAGATCGAGAAGATGGGGGACAAGGAAAAGACGTTTTGGAAAAAGCAACTGAATTGGAAAGGGTTTTCAAAGGAAAGGGTTTTCTTGGGTTTAGAAATACAGTTGTCCAAATTTATGATTTATGGTCTTTGTTATTATATTCCATAATTAGGAGAAACTTAATTATGAAACATAATTAACATTTATGGTTATTATTATATTGAATAAATATATTAAATTAAAGTAAAATTTAAGAAATATTTTATAGATATGAATTTACTAGAAAGTAACTAGTAGTATATTGTTATTATATATTTTTTAATATTTATTTAAATCAAGCGTACTAAAATTGTGAATTCGCGAATCGCGTTAGTTGTAATACTCCACGTATCGGATTCCATTGGTTGAGCGAATCGCGAATTCGTATCGCGGACGAACTACGAATCGTGCAACCCTGGGTTTTTAGTTGCTTTATTACTTAAAATGGATAATGAGACTCACTTGTCATTTTTACAACAAAAACTTTTTACCCACTTTCTCTCTTCTACTTTTTCCTACTTCACTTTCATACTCACAACATTTAATTTTTCTTAATCTCCGTGTAAAATCAAACTAAAAGTACGGGACGGAAGGAGTATGATTTTGCCCCGACATGTTTCAGGATTTTTCTACCAATTCATCCGTGCAAGTCGAATACTCTAGCATGTTCCAATTGATATACTGTACATGCATAAAGTTAAATTGAATTGAAAAAACCAAATAGGGGCAGATGCCCCCATAGCTGAAGAGCAGCCCCCCCCCCCCCCCGGCATCATGTCAGTAAAATGTTACTCCCTCCGTCCCAGCACAAGGTTCTGAGTTTGACTTTACACGGAAATTAAGAAAAAGTAAATGTTGTAAGTATGAAAAAGTAAGTAAGAGAAAGTAGAAGAGATAAAGTGGGTAGGGAGTTTTTGTTGTGAGAATGACAAGTGGGTCCCATGGTCCATTTTAGGTAATAAAGCAACTAAGAACCTTGTGCTGGGACGGACTAAAAAGGAAAGTAAGAACATTGTGCTGGGACGGATGGAGTATATTGTCGTTCAATAAAATGGTTGTGTTGTGTAGTCATCGTGATAGAGCTATCCCCTCCGTCTCAAAATAATACTTCGCATTTGATTATTCATTTTTTTTAATGATATGAACATTTACTACACTAGTTGTGTTTTGTTTTTACGCACTTTTAAGTTTAAATTGTGCAAATGAGAAAAACTTTTAGGATAATGAAAAATAAAAATACTCCCTCTGTCCCAGAATGATAGTCCCCCTATTTTCATGGGTTTTACGAAGGATTTTGAGTAATAATTAAAGCTACTTTTAATTATTCTAATGATATTTTTGAAATTGTTCTTGATATACCATTATAAATACAATTAATATCAATTTTTAGATTCACATTACATAATTATAGGTAGCTTTTATAATTACTCAAAGTTCCCTCGTAGTAACTGTAACAACCCGACTCTTTATATATTATTAATTAGGTGGACTTCTCTAATTAAATAAGCCCGTTGGGTTAAGTGAGTAGGCCCAAGCTTTGTTTTTATTGAAAACTAGTTAAAAACCTAATCTAATTAGGATCCAGTAAAACTTAGGAGTATAAATGTAAAACCCTACCCTATTTTATTTTCTATTCCACCGCAAAGAAGGAGAGTACGGAAAGAGGAAGAGGAGCAGCGCTGGGAGTTAACGCAGAGAGAGAGAGATCGGGAGGAAGAAGAAAGAAAGAAAAGAGAATCGTCCCTTAAGGTAAGCTTAAATCCATGTCTTTCTCCCATTGTTGTTAACACTAATATTTAGAAATCAATAATAGTTGAACCCTAAAAGTATGAATTAGGGTTTAGTAGTGTGAAATTAAGGAGGAAGAAGATGATGTTTTGGGAGTGGGGTGAGGCGGTAGTGGCTGCTATGGTGTGTGTGTGTGTGTTTTGTGTGTTACTGTGTGTGTGTGTGTTCTGCGTGTTAGTGTGTGTGTGTATGATATGTGCGTGTGTGTGTGTATGTGTCTATACACTGTGTGTGTGTGTGTTGAAGGTGTTTTAGTGTGTGTGGGTGCATCTGAGTGGTGGGTGTACCAGAGTGTGTGTGTATCAGAGTGGTGGGTGTGTCTGTCAGTAGGTGTACTCAGTAAGTGTGCAGAAAGTGTGAAATCAGTGTGTGTAATTCGTATAGTGAAATTGAGAGTTGGGGATTGACTAATAAAAACCCTAGGGGTGTTGTAGTCATTCTTAAAGTTATTGGTTAACTAGGAAAGAGGTTATAGATGACTAAACCATGGGATTAATCGAGTAAAAAGAAGTAAATTGGGACGGAAGTAAAATAGTATTTTTCGCATGTCTAAGGCTAGACTATTTCATGTTTGTAGATTGTCCAAGCGGAGTAAAGCAAGCTAGTTAAACGCAAGGCTAAGGTAAGGGATTACGCTCTTAGTTGTGTATTGATTCTTAATCCTTTGTTAGGATTCCCAATCTCTGTGTTTATAAAGTAAACTATCTGTGTGGCTAGATAGTCTTTGAATAACTATTCCGTTCTGCGAATTGTTCCGTCTTTTGTTATCCACTCTATTGATATTGTTATTGTTCAATAGGGTTATCATGTGTATGATTGATTTTGTAACCTTGGTGTCCAAGTGAGATGTGTATCTTTTAAAAAGTGATCAAGTAAAGTTTGTAAAGTTAAGCTTTGTTTTGTAAAAGCTCTTTAATGTGAAGTTTTGTAATAAGTGAAGTGATTACAGTTATCCATAATCCCGAAACGGATAAGTGGACCCCTATAGTTATCCATAATCCCAAAACGGATAAGTGGACCCTTACAGTTATCCATAGTTCTAAGTTGAACATGTGGACCCCTTTGCGTTGCATGATGAAGTAACGTAGGTTATCATGATATACCGATTTTGGGTGCGGTCAGTAGAAACCCGAGCCCTGGGTACAGCGCGTGCTTAACCCCTAAATGAAGAAAAGTAAAGTAAAGAAAAGTAAAGTTTTGTGAAAATGTTGTGTTTTGGAAACTGTCTCTGAAGCCACGTGTTTTCTAGAAATGAATTGTTTTTCATCAAGTTAAATGTTTTCAAACTGAGAGTTTGCTTGATCATTGAGTTATCCTTTCGTTGTGAATTCTTGTTATCATTCCTTTCGGTTATCTCCTCTTAGTACCCGAGGAGATTCCGTATGAACTTGCTGGGCATTGTTCGCTCATTCCTTTCATCCTCATTTTTTTCCAGGTTATAAGTAAGGATACTAAAGGTCACAAGGAATCGTTGGCGTAGAAGCTACTTTCGATTGAGGTTAATTAGTAGTTATATGTTTCCGTTATGTTAAGTTAAGTTGAACGTTATGTTTCCGTTGGTTACCATTCTGAGCTAGTGACTTGTACTAGCCGTTATGGGTTTGATTGTTAGTTAAAGTTTGAATTGTGGTTAATAGTAGCCGTTGGGCATTCTGATTTTGGGAATTTGTCAAGTTAAGTTATTAATTATTAGTTATGAAAAGTAGGGGTGTTACAGTTGGTATCAGAGCCCCGGTTTAAGATTACTTGGGAGACTCAGAATTAGAAGTTAAGACTATTGGGAGAAGTAGTACTTAACAATTGTGGGCTTTAGAACTCTGATAAGAACAAAGTACTTTGGGAAGCACTAATGGAGGAAACCTTCTATTTAGGAAAACTTTCCATTTTGGGAAACTTTCTAAGTTAGGAAAATTTGCTTTTATAGAAACTTACTATTTTAGGAAAGAACCAAAAGGGAGGTTCTAAAAGAAGGTGAACATGTACTTGAGTGTGGCCTGAGTGATTGATATTTTTCTTTAAGAATGAATTACACTATGGGATATATGTGATTTTAATAGTTGTGTGTTTACATTGTATATCATGGACGGACTGAAGACTAAAACACCCAAGGAGAGAGCAATCGTAAGGGGTGCATGGACGATTAGGCAGCTTAAGGGGCAATTGATGAAGAAAAAGAAGGAAGCGGACTTTACCTTTAACAAATGGATGCAAACTAGAGATTTGTGGTATAAGGCTCGAGAAGAAGTAGAGAAGCTGAAAGAAGCAATGAACAAAAAGGACGAGGAAATAGCCAATATAAGGGAGGAATTTTATAGAAATTTCTACAAAGAGCCAGTGGCAGAAAATGTGGTGGCTGAAGAAGAAGCCACCGAAATTGATATTATTGTAGAGGGCAGTGAAGTTGCCCCGATTGTAATTGAAGATGAAGTACTGGAGGAAGAACCGGTTCCTAGGCCAAGAGGAAGGCCAAGAGGTTCAAGGAAAGCTTATGTGCCAACTGGAAGGCCTGGGGGTAGACATAGGAAAAATGTAACCCCATAATTATGAGGGGAGTAGCCATTTGTTAGTATTCTTTTTAGAAGTTAGCATTCTTTCATTAAAAAGTTTAGTATTCCTTTTTAGTTCTATTAGTAAAGAACTTAGTGATTATTCTAGTTTAGTTCAGTTAAAGAAATAAAAGTTATTTTAAGGTTAATTTATTTCTTGTCATGTGATTCTTTAAGTTAAACTATGTTTGAATAAACTTAGTGAATGCGTTAAATTATAGTAATCAGTTCTGTTGGGACGGCCTATAAAAGTATGAAATTCGTTTGAGTACAGCGACTAATACAGTTAAAGACCTAAAGTAAGGTCAATGCAGTGAAAGGTCTAAAGTAAGACCGATATATACATATAAGTATGTACGTGAAGTTAGTATGAGACCAAGTTAAGTATAGACTCTCGATGAAACAGTAAATTGTGAGGTCAAGTAACCGACCTAGTTAAATCATTTGTCATTAATATGTAAAACCCGTTTTCGTGGTGGGCCATCAATCAGTTATAATTCAATCTTTCTTAACTCCAGATGTCTGGAAGAGGAAGAGGAAACCGTGGCAAGGCTCGCAACGCGGGAAACCAAGGCAATGTTGATCTGAACATGGCGAACCTTCTACAAACCCTGAACCAGACCATGGCTGGAATCGGACAGGTGGTGAACCAACTAGCACAACCTCAAAACCAACCTCAGCAGGTACCAATGAGAGACCCGCTGGAAATGTTTCAAAGGAGAAAGCCGGACATTTTCTCTGGTACCTCAAAGGAGAAGCCGGAGGACTGGGTTAAGGATATGGAGCACATTTTTGAGACTTTGGAATGTACAACAGAGCAGAAGGTAGTTTTTGAAACATTTATGCTTAGGAGTGCGGCTCGCACTTGGTGGGATGCAGAAAAGAGAGCAGTTTTGGCTAGGGGTGAAGGAAATTTCACCTGGGAAAGGTTTAAAGTAGTATTCAATGAGAAATACTACCCGGCTAGTGTTCGTCACACCAGAGTGGCAGAGTTTCTGACTTTAACTCAAGGTGACAAGATGGTGGACGAGTACAGTGAAAGGTTCACAGATCTGCTGGAATTTGCATCGACCTTCTTCGACAGCGAGGAACAAAAGGCCAGGAAGTTCGAAGCCGGGCTGAGTGATCGGATTCGATACAGAATCATGCCTCTGCAGTTAGCGAGGTATGGGTTAGTGCTAGACAGAGCCAGAATTGTAGAAAGGGAGTCGGATGAGTACCGCAACAAGAGGGATGAAAAGAAGAATTCTGGAGACAAGTCTACTAATAAAGATTCAGCTGGGAACAAGGGACAGTTCAGCGACCGAGACCGTGACAGTCATGGGAAGCGGAAAACTGAAGGAAGCTACGATCGTACAGCAAACAAGTACCCGAACAGGAACTTTAGGAACCGAACCGCTTACGATAAGGGAAAGGCTAAAGAGCAGGGGACCACCGAAGTATGCCCTGCATGTGATGGCAATCATAAGGCTGACGCGTGCAAGTACAGAGAAAGGAAGTGCTATAACTGTGAAAAGGTTGGGCATCTGTTGGGTATGCTTATCACTTAACCTTCCTACATTTGTTAGAATTGATTGATACCATCACCTATAAGTATTTTTACGGACTTTAGGATCTCATGTAAAGAAGTTTATAACTTCATTTTTTAACTAAGTCCTTTTTATAGTATAGGCTTAGATGATAGGACTTGAAGCTTTAAAGATCGAAGATCACCTAAGCAAGGATTCATTTTGCTACGCAGAATGTTCTATGCGCAGGTCGCCACTGCACATAGATATCTTTGCGCAGACCTTGACCCTGCTCAATTTTCAAGATATTTCTTCCTAAACTCTCAAGAGATCTTTTTGTGACCAAGCATGGTGCGCATGCTGCTCATGCGCTGAATCCATGCGCGCCAGCATTGCGCATGCCTTTGTGCGCGGACACAAACTTGGTCAAGCTCCTCATCTCCTGATCTCTCATTCTAGAAAGTTTGGAAAACGCTTAGAAGATGCACGCTTATTAAAAAGCTGAGGTGTGCACAAACGATAAAATAAGCACACTCAGCAAAACCATTGGTGGAGACACGCTTCAAAGAAATATCTCAAGAGAAGACAGCTGTCAACCTTCTAGAAGAAGCTTTTGAAATTGGTCTTCATGCTCAGTCTCCAACGGCTCTATATACCTGCGCACCAATCATATTGTGCCAGGTCATCATCTTTGATCAGAGCCCCAACGGCTATAAAGGACAGCTGCGCGCCAATCATGTTGTGCCAGCTCATTGTCCTTGCTCAGAGCTCCAACGGCTATATTCAAGCTCTCAGCTATAAATAGCTTGCTCATCTTCATTTCCAAGCTGCCTTTTGATTTAGCCCTTTTCATCGGCCCTTGATCATCACCTTTGATCAAGCCCCTCTTGTTGGCCATTATGCTTCAGAGCTCGAGTTTTATGCTTCACTAAAAAACCATGAAGATCTGAAGACTGCTGCTTAGTTTTTCCAGATTCTTTAGAACAACCTTCAAGATCTTCAAACCTTCAAAACTCCTGCTCATATCACAAAGCCTATATCACCAGAATTCTTGGTGCTCTTCATCTTTCATATTCATAGAGCCCAGAATTTCTGTCACACACACACCTCTTGAAGTTTTGATTATTTTGATCTAACTTCTTGAGATACACCGGTTTAGTCTAGGATTTGTTCTTCATAGATAATAGATCTTGAGTTAGTATTGAGCTCAAATGTTGTAATTTGTAATACTCTCTCATATAATAAGATCTCCATTAGAAATCCAAGACTAACCATCTTGGTAGAGGATGTAGATCTTTCATCGATCGAACCTCTCCAAATAGCGTGTTCATTATATTTACTGCATATTTCCTGCTTAACTATTTATGAACTGCTTTGTTTGATCTTTCAGATTGCTACACTTTGATGTTGTAATTGTTATTGCTCATTTGCCTTAGAATCCCATTTTGCGCCACTCTTTAGCCTCATACTTAGCGCGTGCGTTTTTATCTCTGCGCAGTATACCCTGCGCAGAGCTGCTTTAAATTTCCGCTGTGCATTTCACACTCTTACCGCGCGCTATACTTAGCCAAAATAAGAGTTGTGCGCATCTGCCATTGATTTGCAAAAGGGTTTGAAAAGAATTTTAAAACGCTATTCACCCCCCCCCCCCTCTAGCGATTTTCACACCCTTGTTGCCCCTTTTGGGACCAACAAGTGGTATCAGAGCAAACACCTTCATAAAACATGTTTCTGTTTTTCAAGCTTAACAGCTTGGGTGCCGATTCAATATGGCTTCAAATTAGGGCAATGGCTAACTTTTCACATATTCCTGCGCCTGCTCAAACCTCATATCAAATTCAGAAAGCTCTCCAAACCTGGTGGATCCTCAAGCAAAGATCCGTATTCTCTCTCATAAAGACTCAAAGAAAGATGACTTGGTTTTACTGCAGAAAGCCAAGACATTACGCTTCAATGCCTCCTTCAAAATTTGAGTACAAGGAAAAGCAACCCTGCGCACAAAGCATCAAAGCAGTGCAGAATGGTTGATGAAGAGAACTACGCAGAGAAGGAGCTAAGGACTCGGAGACTTGGCACTGAAGACAACTATGCTGACCCTGAGGATGGACTACTCTGCTTAATGGCAAATGCTGACAATGATTCAAAAGTTGTTTCTGAAATGGAACCTGAGCATGCGCCAACTTAACAGAAGCTGCATCATCACCAACTCCGCAGCCGCGCAAGGAATCTCTCAAAGTGTGCTGATCTTAAAAGATAACTCTGCTGTAGAGCGCAAGTTAATGTTTCAACAAGCAGAAAAGATCTACTTCACTGCGATCTCTCAAGCTCAGTTGATATCGACAGTGGATTCTAGACACTACTAGAGATGTCAACACTCTTAAAGGTGCGCACGAAGGAAGAGATCACTCAGTAATATATGGCAACAACAAAGGACACATAATTGGATTTGGACTAATCATAAAAGATAGTCTCAAGCAACCTGCTCTCCTGATCACAATTCTGAGATAAAGTTCTGGAATGCCATATCACTTCATCGCTATGTACATCAAAAATGGTGTTTCTGGACTAACTTTGCTCACAAGGACTCGGAAGACCAATTTCTAATCTATTTGATCTTACCGCTATAATTTCTATTACTAATCCTTGTTTTGTAGCAATAAGCTTAAGTGAAAGCAGCTAGCAATGGTATAAGCACCATGCCATCTTAGTAAGCAACCTGAGCAGTTTTCCTCCAGCAAGATTGCTCCAATGTCAAAACGCTTACATCCGCTTCACCTCATATGTTTGGACCGCTCACTACCACGAAGTTTTGGACCAACCTGTGGTATCTCTAATGATATCCTGGCTGCTCTCCTTCTAAATCTCCAAACATAGAAGACATCAATAGAGTTCGACACTTCAATGGAACAGAATTTATGAACAACGATGTCGCTCAATATTGTGAGAACCAACAAGAACCAACAAATGGTATTCTTCACAATTTCTCTGCTGCTGGAGTTCTGCAACAAAATGGCGTTGTGTAAAGAATCACTCGTTGATTGAGGATGGATAAACAATGATAGTAGAAGCAGTACTTCTAAATGTATTTCTGGGAAAAAGCTGTCATCGGTGCATGTTTTACTCAGGAATAGATCCCTCATCAACAAAGCCTACATCAATTCTACATATGATCTATGGAGAGAGAGAAAGCGCCCAACATCGCTTTCTTCAAAGTTCTTTGGCTGCAAACGCTATTAAGGAAAATTCGACGCCAAAGCAGATGAAGGTATTCTCGTTGGGTATGCCAATCATTCTATAAGCTTTTCATGATCTTAATAAGATAAATCTCTAGTTATTTTAGTATCTGTACATGCTACTTTTTGATAAGCATTCTCTCCTTGAGCCACATTTGGCTCCCAATGATTCTGATGACTCTGCTGAGCTTTTTAGACAGGTGCGCAGTAATTCTATTCCTGCGCAGGA
Organism: Campanula takesimana; assembly: GCA_026119855.1. Taxonomy (NCBI): domain Eukaryota; kingdom Viridiplantae; phylum Streptophyta; class Magnoliopsida; order Asterales; family Campanulaceae; genus Campanula; species Campanula takesimana. The sequence continues at coordinate 47,557 of JAOWBW010000797.1, read as the reverse complement.
CATAGATCAAGCAGATTCAGAATCAGTTCATATCATGCGCATACTATAAAAGCTGCGCCTGAAGTTGCAACTCCTGATGCGCAAACACGTCCTTCTGCGCATGATGTTTCTCCACTTCAACAAATCACCTTTGATGATCGTGATGCTGAAGCAAATGAAATTCCCATTGATCTTCGTATTCCTATCATCTCAATATAGGGATTCGCACATCGAGAGCATCAAACTTTGCGGTGTAGCATTCGTTTATCTCTCATGTCGGATCAAAGAAGATTGATAGAGTGCTCCATGTTTTAAGATGGATCGATGATATGCAAGAAGTGCAAGAAAAGCTCATCCAATATTTAGCGCTTCAATGGGTGTTCGGAAACAAGATGGATAAAAATGGAAGCATCATAGAATCAAAGCAAGAAAGCTTTGTATGGTCTTAAGCAAACTCCAAAAGCATAGTACAATACGCTATCAAAATTCCTACTAGAAAAAGGCTTCAAGTGCGGTAAAATCAATACAACTCTTATTATTGCTAAGTATAATGATCACTCCTTACTCGTTCAAATTTATGTCGATGATATTATATTTGGTTCTACTAATGAGTCTCTTTGTAAGCGCTTTGAAAAGCAAATGAAAAGCTGGTTTGAAATGAGCATGATGGGAGAACTCACATTCTTCCTCGGGCTTCAAATCATGCAATTAAATGATGGCATCTTCGCAAATCAAGTCAAGTACACTAGGAACTTAATCAAGAAGTTTGGACTTGAATGCTAAAGCATACGACACTCTAATGGCCACAAGCAACAAATTTAACAGACTTAAAAGGTAAAGTTGATCAGACTATATCTAGGTATGATTAACTCTCATTTATCTTCTGCTAGCTGGCCAAGATATTATGTTGACTGGATATGTGCGCACTATCACGCTAATTCTTCTGAAGCACACATAACTGCTGTAAAAAGTATTAGATATATTTTTAGCTCTGTTAACCTTGGACTTTGGTACACCAAAGATTCGAACTTTAAACTTGTAGGTTATTCAGATGCGGACTACGCAGCATGCACAATTGATAGGAAGAGCACAAGTGGAACTGGTCATTTCCTTGGAAATCGACTTTGTTGGTAGTGGTGCCCTAGGCACGTTTAATAAACGTTGTAATTGTTATCACTTATTTCATATCAATAAAGAGATGTTTTGATTATTATTGTTGTTCATGTTTACTTATAATAATCTCCGTCCCTAGTACTTGTTAAGCACTAGTATAAAGGCTAAATGATCATGGGATGATCATGTTAGATTTATGGGTATTTGTTTGGAACAAGGTACTGGACATGACCCGCTTTATGAGATTTATGTCATGGTCTATGTCATACATATATCTCATATTAGTTATGTCATTTGAATCCTTAGACATGAAGTTATTATAGTCTTCCACTTGATGAACATTATGTTTGACATATTCAAACGCTACTTTTAACCGAGTAGTTATAAAGTGTATGATTGGCATAATCGGATTCACGTAGGGAAGAATAATAAGCTAAATGAATTTGTCCCTCCTCGGAGAGATGTCAAGCTTGGGCCTCTCGTAGGAATGATGTTGATGAAATGTTCGGCCGGACTCAAATGAATTGATTGGATCAATGTCATTTGGATTATCAACATATTCGGAATCGATAAAGTATTGAACAAAACAAGTTGACTCTTTGACCATGACTTGTGTTCAATGATATTGTGGACAAAAGGATTATGACATATTCTAAAGGAATGCGAACTTGTATCTAGTTATACTAATTGGGTAGGTATGACGGTTTGCTAGAACCTAATCATATCTTATGGTTTCATGTTTGAACCCATTGCCAACTTAGTATAATCCTTGAGGGTCACACACAATAGAACGAATCTTCAAAAAGGACTACATTGGAATTTTGGAAATTCTGGACTTTCTGAGAAGTGGGCGACCGCACAGTATGGACTGGGCAGCCGCACACTTATCTCAGTTTTGTACCAGTTTTGCTTCAGATAGTTGTGCGACCGCACAGTGCATTCTGGGCGGCCGCACAGTACTGTCGGGTGGCAGATTCGTAATTTGATTAGGAAACGAATTTTGGACGGATTTTGACACAAGTTTCCTATTTGGAATAGGTCATACTTGTGTATAAAAGACCAAATTCGGCCAGCACTCTAGGCTAATAATTTTGTGAGTCTCAAAGAGTTTGAGAGAGGGTTTATTTTGTTCCAAGACATTCTTGGTTGAGGAACAAAATAATACACAAAATAAATTCCATATAGTTCTTTTGATTGTGAAAAAGTGTTTCACAATTTGGTCTAGCAACCAAGATCAAAGAAGCTCCTTTGATATTCGTTCGAAGTGTGGATACCGCTAGAGGGTGAAAATCATCATCTTCAAAGTTCGTGTTCAAGCTTTGTGATCGTGATCAAGTCTTCAAACCTCCACCAAAGACCAAGAGAATTTGATAGCCATCAAGGGTTAGTTTATTCCTCCATTCTTATTTCGTATTTGATTTAATCATATGAACGGATCCATGGCTTTGGGTTTCAAAATTTTAAATGCTAAATTCCGCTGCGCATGTTTGATCGAAACCCAACAGACTTAGCATGGGCAAGCAAGAGACAAGCTGCTGTGTCCATCTCCACTACTGAAGCAGAATATATTGCCGGTGAAAGCTGCTGCTGCCAAATCTTATGGATGAAGCAACAACCTGTGGACTATGGGATTCATGATAAGAATTATCCAACTCTCTGCGATAATATGTCCACCATAGCAGTTTTTCAATCCTACCAAGCACTATTATCAAGCTCATCAACATCTAATATCATCTCCTCAAGAATTAACAAGTGATCTCTTGAAAGGAGAAATGGGTATGCTTAATCTTAGCTAACTTGTCCACATAATTTATTGACACTAATGTATTTGCTTGATAAAGTGTGCAAAATAGGTTAAGTTTCATGCGCCCTATGCAACTCCTGCGCAAACAACTGTCTGCGCATGAAACAACAGTTCTGAGATTTATGGAATCTCTGCGCTATCAATGCGCTGCGCATGACTATCCATGCGCAAATCATCATGGACCGCAGGTAAGTGTTCTATTCATTAGATTTTGCACATAGGTCCTTGACTGAAAAGTCAACGCTGAGTCACAAGGGTACTTGTGTAATTCAAATTTTCCCGTGCTTTTAATTTTTGAATTTTCTTGGGAAATTACCTTTTTACCCTTGCGCATGTCCCATTGTCATTTAATGCAAACTGCAATTAATGACAGCGCGTCTCACGTATGTCTGCTCACCATTTAATGAGGAAGGTGATGCGACAGCCGTCAGCCTCTTTTCGCTGACACACGCGCGCGCAAAGACTGCGCACGCGCATTCCCCATTCGGCCACGTCACTCTGCTAACGTGCGCTCGTCCTTTCACTGACTCACCATTTATGAGGAAGTCGACTTGACAGTGACCGGCTTAGAACTTCACGCACACGCGCGCATAGGCCTGCGCACGCGCGTTCCCTTCTGTGACACGTGGTATCGCTATCCTGCGCCACTGTTTTTTTTTTCTCAAACATTTCGTAGCTATCGTGCGCCTAACATCTCCTTCCCTACTTAAACCGTTTCTCTCTCTACTTCTCTCTTCCTTTTAAATTTTCTCTCACTCTCTTTCTAACCTCTGCTCTAAAGCCTCATTTCTTATCTCATGTTCTTTTCTTCAACCTCAACCTTCCTTCTTTCTAAACCATTTCAATGGCGCCTAAGAAAACCAAAACTCAACCAGAAATCATCATCTCCGACTCTTCTTCGCACTCTGGAAACTCTCACGAAGAAGAAGTAGAACGACAAACAAGGCATCCCACCGTCAAAGACATGGTATGTTTCACTATAACTCCTTATTTTTTTTCCCGCCATTGTTGTTCTTGGAGGTCTCAAGACTCCCTTTTTCGATTTCTCCCTTAATTGTTGATCATTCTTTGAAATCGATCGTTGTGTTGTGTTCGTATTTACCTGATCTATTCTTTCATGTAGTTTATTTCATGATCAATGGTCGTTAACATATGTTTTTCGTCAATTTCTGAGCTTCGTAACTTCCTTAGCAGTCGAACCGTTTTTCTGATTTTTTGGGTTTGTTTTAATGTCGTTGACCATACTTTTTACATGGTTGACTTCGTCCTGTTCACGTCGTCATTTCGATGTTTTTTTTTTGTTGAATTTTATCAACTTTTGTTTTTCTGTGTTCTTGGGTGTTCATGTTCTTAAATATTTTTTATAATTTTATTTAGTCTATTTTTCACCCCCCCCCATCTTTGTGCTCTGCGAACAGTTTCCTGCGCATAGCTTTCTGCGCATATAGGTGTATCTATTTCTCTGCGCACACTTTTTTACTAGTATTTATTTTCTGTGCGCACGATCCCTCTGCGTATGCATTCTTATTTAATGCGCACCCTCTTCCTATTTTCTGCGCATAATTTTGTTTATCATGGAACTTGTGCCAAGGTATATCTGCATTCCTTGCATATGCGCACAGCTCCATAAGCAATAGGTTGTCTAATTCTATCTATTGTTTTACGCAGGGACACGTTTATTTCATTCTGGGTTGGGAACTTATTCAGGCAGATCTCTCTTTAGATGCGATTGGCCGTCATCTGCTTCATCTTCTCAGCTCCTCCGGCATTCTTCCATTATTCACTCTTGAGCAATCCTTCATAGTGCCTGCGCTGTTAGATGAATTCTTCAGGACAGCAAGAGTTGTTCCTGCACAACTTGAAGGCAAGACAACAGAAATGATCATGGCCACCATTCAGCGCTGTGATATAATGGTTCACCCCAATCACATTCGCAGCCTCCTAAACTTCAATGTTGATAGTTCTTCAGTCAACTATGATGAGGCTCATCAAAATGCGCTTGCACAGAAGCTCATTGGCATCCCTTCTCTTAACAAGAAGTGGCCGATGTATAACCGAAAGGAATTTGGTGAGGTGATGTATCACCTGTGCACCCTAATTGGAGACTCCCTCAACTGCAAGAATGGAAATAATGGACATTTCATCTCTAAGCAGTGGGAATACTGCGCAGCCATCTTCAACGAAGATCAACTAGACTGGCCGCAGATAATATTCAATGAGATTGTGAAGGGGATGACAAGCTATGAGAAGAAGCTGAACGCAAGAAAGACCAAGTACCGAACTCACTGCAGACTGCTAACCAAACTCTTATTGACTTATGGTGAATTGGCCACCTATGTTGAAGAAAAGTCAATCAAGAAGCAGTCTTGCGACGCAAAGTACTATTCCAGAGTACACCTACAGAATTTGCGCAGTGAGATAGGCAACGCCGATTACTATGAAATCTGGCTGTCTGATGCCGCTCGCAACAAGGAACCCTGGATAGGCCCAATTCCTGTGGTCAAATCCAAGAAGAGTGCAGGAAGATCTTCAACAGATGCTGCGCAAGAGACCGCATAAGAAGCGTACAATCGCAAGGGGAAGGGTATTGCTCCGCCCAGTAGCAAAAAGCTCAAGGATATTCCTTTGGTTCAATCCACCAAAGGGATTTCTATCAAAGAGGCAGATCCAACAAGCATTCCAGCGCCTGCTCCCTCAAAGCCAACCACTATGAAGCGCAAGGCTGCTTTCTGTGGTGTTTCAGATGATGATGCTGTTGAGGGGGAGCAAATGCACAAAGCCTCTCAAGAAGCCATCCCCAGTGCTAATATCGCACATACCTCTTCTCGTCTCAAGCAGAAGGTGCGAAGCAGCGCTAAAGGATTGAAGAAGCGCCGCACTAGTTCCGCAGCCATCGACAGCAGTGATTCTTCTCCAGTTCAACCTCCATCTTCAGCCCCTGAGACTCCTACTTCTTCAGCTGAGCTGCGCCAGATCGTGCAGAGCTTGCATTCTGTTCAAGCGAATCAAGTCGCTACGCAGCTGCAGCTTAATCAACTCCTTACTGCTCAAACTGCTTTATTATATCGTCTTGATATGCAGCGTTTGGAGATTGATACCATTAAGGGGGAGAAAGTTGCCAAAGAAGAAGCAAAGGCAAAGGAAAGCACGGAGAGTGCTAAAGCAAAGGCAAGTCCATCTGAGCCTGCGCAAGAAAAAGTTCCTATCACTTTGGAACATCTTATCCTGGACTCCCTGAAATCCATCAGCGCTCAGCTTGAAAATGTCAGCGCACAACTCAAAAATGTGTGCACCTTTGGAGCGCTTGATGGTGGACTCAGGGACATTCTGAAAAATCTCAAGAAAACCCTTGCAGATGGGTTACATAGAGGATTTGATGACCTTCAAGCTCAGATGAAGGCTCATATAGAGAAGATTGAACAAGGAGGCTCTGCGCATAATATTGAAGAAGTGCGTCGATGCATTGCTAAGTCCATGACAGATTTTTCTTTGGCGTTCAACGACAAATTTGACTACGCAATGTTAGACATTCAAGCAAGCGTCAACACTCAGCGCCTCCATACCGACTCAAGATTAGAAGCTACGCAAACTGCCATCCTGACGGACAGCAGAGCAAGGTTCAGAGAGCTAGTGGATGACAACGCTGATATGCGCAGAGGAATGAACATTTATGTTGGAAAAGCTGTGGAGTTCCAGGACAAATTTCAAAATTTAAAGGTGGAACTCATGAACAAATTCAACGGTCTTCAAAATGAGATGCGTGAAGCCCTGCAACGGATCAACTTAGATTAGATTTCCTCTGTAAGTATTTTGTTATTTTTTTTGGAACCTTTTTTATTCTCGTTGCGCAGTATGTTTCTTTTATGCGCTTTTATTTTGTGCGCTTCTGTTTTTGTGCGCACCTCTTTTGATTTTCCTCTTTAAAACTTGTAATCTGTAACAGTCAATCCTTCAAAGTTTTAATGAGAAGAATGCATCATAAAGCTTTCACAAAACCTTGTTCAATTCAAACCATTCATTTGTAGAACATTGAATGCATTATTACTTAAACTCATGTGCATAATCTTTACTGCTCATGTTTTCTACGCATGATGTTTAAACATTCAGTTTAAACGCATACTTAAAACTTCATCTCACATTATTTGTATGCTCTGAATGATATTTCTATCTTTCCTATCTTGTAAGTTTTTAATCCTTTGGATAGATTAGAAATCTATAGCACTGGCTAGTGTGTGCATTGACTTGAGGCATGATTTACCATTCACATTTTTATGGACATGTTATTATCAAGTACAATGAATTGCCTTTGCTATAGTAGGTAATGGCATCAATCATTTAGGGGGAGATTGTTGGGTATGCTTATCACTTAACCTTCCTATATTTGTTAGAATTGATTGATACCATCACCTATAAGTATTTTTACGGACTTTAGGATCTCATGTAAAGAAGTTTATAACTTCATTTTTTAACTAAGTCCTTTTTATAGTATAGGCTTAGATGATAGGACTTGAAGCTTTAAAGATCGAAGATCACCTAAGCAAGGATTCATTTTGCTACGCAGAATGTTCTATGCGCAGGTCGCCACTGCGCATAGATATCTTTGCGCAGACCTTGACCCTGCTCAATTTTCAAGATATTTCTTCCTAAACTCTCAAGAGATCTTTTTGTGACCAAGCATGGTGCGCATACTGCTCATGCGCTGAATCCATGCGTGCCAGCATTGCGCATGCCTTTGTGCGCAGACACAACCTTGGTCAAGCTCCTCATCTCCTGATCTCTCATTCTAGAAAGTTTGGAAAACGCTTAGAAGATGCAAGCTTATTAAAAAGCTGAGGTGTGCACAAACGATAAAATAAGCACACTCAGCAAAACCATTGGTGGAGACACGCTTCAAAGAAATATCTCAAGAGAAGACAGCTGTCAACCTTCTAGAAGAAGCTTTTGAAATTGGTCTTCATGCTCAGTCTCCAACGGCTCTATATACCTGCGCACAAATCATATTGTGCCAGGTCATCATCTTTGATCAGAGCCCCAACGGCTATAAAGGACAGCTGCGCGCCAATCATGTTGTGCCAGCTCATTGTCCTTGCTCAGAGCTCCAAGGGCTATATTCAAGCTCTCAGCTATAAATAGCTTGCTCATCTTCATTTCCAAGCTGCCTTTTGATTTAGCCCTTTTCATCGGCCCTTGATCATCACCTTTGATCAAGCCCCTCTTGTTGGCCATTATGCTTCAGAGCTCGAGTTTTATGCTTCACTAAAAAACCATGAAGATCTGAAGACTGCTGCTTAGTTTTTCCAGATTCTTTAGAACAGCCTTCAAGATCTTCAAACCTTCAAAACTCCTGCTCATATCACAAAGCCTATATCACCAGAATTCTTGGTGCTCTTCATCTTTCATATTCATAGAGCCCAGAATTTCTGTCACACACACACCTCTTGAAGTTTTGATTATTTTGATCTAACTTCTTGAGATACACCGGTTTAGTCTAGGATTTGTTCTTCATAGATAATAGATATTGAGTTAGTATTGAGCTCAAATGTTGTAATTTATAATACTCTCTCATATAATAAGATCTCCATTAGAAATCCAAGACTAACCATCTTGGTAGAGGATGTAGATCTTTCATCGATCGAACCTCTCCAAATAGCGTGTTCATTATATTTACTGCATATTTCCTGCTTAACTATTTATGAACTGCTTTGTTTGATCTTTCAGATTGCTACACTTTGATGTTGTAATTGTTATTGCTCATTTGCCTTAGAATCCCATTTTGCGCCACTCTTTAGCCTCATACTTAGCTCGTGCGTTTTTATCTCTGCGCAGTATACCCTGCGCATAGCTGCTTTAAATTTCCGCTGTGCATTTCACACTCTTACCGCGCGCTATACTTAGCCAAAATAAGAGTTGTGCGCATCTGCCATTGATTTGCAAAAGGGTTTGAAAAGAATTTTAAAATGCTATTCACCCCCCCCCCTCTAGCGATTTTCACACCCTTGTTGCCCCTTTAGGGACCAACAGCATCCGCAGTGGAAGTGCCCAGAACTGAAAAAGAATGCACAAACTCATGGAGTGAAGGCAGAAGACAAAAGTAAGACTGGTGGTCAGGGGCGTGTGTTCACCATGACTGCTAGAGATGCTAGAGCCACAAATGACTTGGTGGCAGGTACGCTTCAGTTATATTCTCGCAACGTATACGCTTTGATTGATTCTGGTGCCACTCATTCTGTGATTAGTACTAAGTTGGCAAAACAGTTAAAATTGTCACCTAAGGCGTTAGAAGTGCCCTTGGTAATTGATACCCCGACTAAGGAGTCGATCCCAGTTACTTCAGTGTTTCAAAGTTGTCCTCTAAGGATAGGCGATAGAGAACTCGAGGTTGATCTTATATGTCTGGATCTCAGTGACTTTGACATCATCCTAGGTATGGATTGGTTGGCTGCGTATCATGACAAAGTAGACTGCTTTAGAAAAGAAGTGAATTTTGAATTACCCTATGGAGAAGGATTTTGTTTTCAAGGGTAGAAACCAAGAGTCCGAACGGGCCTGATTTCCGTAATGAAGGCTCGTAAACTGTTAAGGAAAGGTTGTGAGGGATTTCTTGCGTATTTTGGTGAGTCGAACAAGAAAGAAGTGACCATCGAATCCCTCTCTATAGTAAAAGATTTCAAGGATGTTTTTCCCGAGGATTTTCCAGGAATACCGCCGGAGCGAGAATTGGAGTTTTCGATAGATCTAGCACCTGAGACTGCACCGATTTCAAGAGCACCATATAGGATGGCTCCGCCGGAACTTAAAGAGTTAAAGGAGCAGTTACAAGAACTTTTGGACAAGGGCCTGATTAGACCTAGTGCATCACCGTGGGGTACGCCGGTATTATTTTTAAAGAAGAAGGATGAGTCGATGAGACTATGCATTGACTATCGGGAGTTAAACCGTGTGACAAATAAGAATAAGTATCATTTGCCAAGGATCGATGATTTGTTTGACCAACTCCAAGGTGCATGCTATTTCTCTAAGATTGATTTGCGTTCTGGTTACCATCAATTAAGAGTGAAAAATGAAGATGTGGCAAAGACGGCTTTTAGGACAAGGTATGGACACTACGAGTTCCTAGTAATGCCATTTGGGCTGACAAATGTGCCTGCTGTGTTCATGGAACTTATGAATAGAGTGTTTCAAGAATATTTGGACAAGTGTGTAATAGTATTCATCGATGACATCTTGGTGTATTCGAAGTCAAAAGAGGAGCATGAAGAACATTTGAAATTAGTATTACAGATTTTGAGGGAGCAAAAGTTGTATGCCAAGTTTAAGAAGTGTGAATTCTGGCTTGAGGAAGTAGCGTTCTTGGGTCATGTGGTATCTAAGAATGGGATAGCAGTTGACCCTGCAAAGGTTGAGAGTTATCCCTACCATTGACCAAGTTAACCACAAAAGGGACAAGATTTGTGTGGTCAGACGATTGTGAGAGGAGTTTTCAAGAATTGAAAGGGCGATTGGTGTCTGCGCCTGTTCTTACGTTACCGACAAACAGTGATGGCTTTGTGATTTATAGTGATGCTTCATTGAAAGGTTTGGGTTGTGTGTTGATGCAAAATGACAAAGTGGTGGCTTATGCGTCTAGACAACTCAAGAACCACGAGAAAAATTATCCTACCCACGATTTGGAGTTAGCGGCCGTGGTGTTTGCATTGAAGATTTGGAGACACTATTTGTATGGGGTACCATGTGAAATTTACACCGACCATAAAAGTCTTAAGTATATTTTCACTCAGAAGGAGTTGAATATGAGGCAGAGAAGATGGCTAGAATTACTTAAGGATTATGATTGCAAAATCCTGTACCATCCAGGAAAGGCCAATAAAGTAGCAGACGCGTTAAGCAGGAAGAACCATGGAACATTAGCGACTATGATTTCTAAGGGGGTAAGTGAATTGAAAAATAGTGAAATAGTAAAGCTAGAAGTTCAAGTTAAAGGTTATTTGGCTCAGGTGAGTGTTCAACCAACCTTATTAGTAAGAATCAAGGAAGCTCAGAATGTGGATGACGAGTTAGAAGCGATTCACAAGGTTATCAGTAAGAAGGGAATGGTAGATTTCCGTGTCAGTGATGACGGGATTATGAGGTATCGATCAAGGATTTGGGTGCCTAATAATGATAGTATCAAGAGGGAAATTCTTGAGGAAGCTCACTGTTCAAGGTTTTCGGTTCACCCTGGGAATACTAAGATGTATAGGGATCTAAAGGAATCCTTTTGGTGGAACAATATGAAGAGTGAGGTGGCGGAATTCGTTTCTAAGTGTTTGGTGTGTCAGCAAGTGAAAAGTGAACACCAGAAACCCGCGGGACTACTACAATCGTTACCTATTCCAGAGTGGAAGTGGGAACACATCACTATGGATCTGGTGATTGGACTTCCCAAGACGTTGAAGGGTCATAATGCAATTTGGGTCATAGTGGATAGGCTCACTAAATCGGCTCACTTTCTAGCAATCAAGGTGACTGATTCGTTGGAGAAGTTAGCTAAGTTGTACGTGGATGAGATCTTGAGGTTACATGGGATACCGGTCTCTATAGTGTCAGACCGAGATGCGAGGTTCACATCAAATTTCTGGAAGAGTTTACAGAAAGCGTTAGGGACGGAGTTAACTATGAGTACAGTATTTCACCCTCAGACAGACGGACAGTCAGAAAGGACGATTCAAACTCTCGAAGACCTATTGAGAGCAACGTCGTTAGATTGGCAAGGAGCGTGGGATGATCATCTACCACTAGTGGAATTTGCCTACAACAACAGTTACCACTCTAGTATTAGAATGGCGCCGTATGAAGCTCTGTACGGGCAGAAATGTAGATCACCTGCGTGTTGGGACGAAGTAGGTGAGAGGAAATTAACTGGACCCGAGATTATTCAAGTCACGGCGGATAAAGTTCAACAGATTCGCAAGTGGTTGTTAACTGCGCAGAGTAGGCAGAAATCGTATGCGGATAATCGAAGACGCGATCTGGAGTTCCAAATAGGAAATCACGTATTTTTGAAGATCTCTCCGACAAAAGGGGTCATGCGATTTGTCATTCGTGGGAAGTTAAGTCCTAGATATGTGGGACCGTTCGAAGTTCTAGAACGAATAGGAGCAGTAGCCTATAGGTTGGCTTTGCCCCCTGTACTGGCGGGTGTGCACAATGTGTTTTACGTGTCGATGTTAAGGAAGTATGTAGCTGACCCGAGCCACGTCATCGAGTACATACAGTTACGCTTTCGTGAAGATTTGAGTTATGATGAAAAGCCCGTAAAGATTGTAGACCGTAAAGATCAAGTATTGCGGAAGCGAGTGATTCCGTACGTAAAAGTGCAGTGGAGCAATCATACGGAAAGAGAAGCCACGTGGGAGCTCGAAAGTGAAATGCGTGATATGTATCCCGCTTTATTCGAAGATTAAGGTATGTTCAGTTTGGAGGACCAAACTCTTTTAAGGGGGTAAGAATGTAACAACCCGACTCTTTATATATTATTAATTAGGTGGACTTCTCTAATTAAAATAAGCCCGTTGGGTTAAGTGAGTAGGCCCAAGCTTTGTTTTTATTGAAAACTAGTTAAAAACCTAATCTAATTAGGATCCAGTAAAACTTAGGAGTATAAATATAAAACCCTACCCTATTTTATTTTATATTCCACCGCAAAGAAGGAGAGTACGGAAAGAGGAAGAGGAGCAGCGCTGGGAGTTAACGCAGAGAGAGAGAGATCGGGAGGAAGAAGAAAGAAAGAAAAGAGAATCGTCCCTTAAGGTAAGCTTAAATCCATGTCTTTCTCCTATTGTTGTTAACACTAATATTTAGAAATCAATAATAGTTGAACCCTAAAAGTATGAATTAGGGTTTAGTAGTGTGAAATTAAGGAGGAAGAAGATGATGTTTTGGGTGTGGGGTGAGGCGGTAGTGGCTGCTATGGTGTGTGTGTGTGTGTGTTTTGCGTGTTACTGTGTGTGTGTGTGTGTTCTGCGTGTTAGTGTGTGTGTGTGTATGATATGTGCGTGTGTGTGTGTGTATGTGTCTATACACTGTGTGTGTGTGTGTGTGTGTGTGTGTGTTGAAGGTGTTTTAGTGTGTGTGGGTGCATCTGAGTGTTGGGTGTACCAAAGTGTGTGTGTATCAGAGTGGTGGGTGTGTCTGTCAGTAGGTGTACTCAGTAAGTGTGTGCAGAAAGTGTGAAATCAGTGTGTGTAATTCGTATAGTGAAATTGAGAGTTGGGGATTGACTAATAAAAACCCTAGGGGTGTTGTAGTCATTCTTAAAGTTATTGGTTAACTAGGAAAGAGGTTATAGATGACTAAACCATGGGGTTAATCGAGTAAAAAGAAGTAAATTGGGACGGAAGTAAAATAGTATTTTTCGCATGTCTAAGGCTAGACTATTTCATGTTTGTAGATTGTCAAAGCGGAGTAAAGCGAGCTAGTTAAACGCAAGGCTAAGGTAAGGGATTACGCTCTTAGTTGTGTATTGATTCTTAATCCTTTGTTAGGATTCCCAATCTCTGTGTTTATAAAGTAAACTATCTGTGTGGCTAGATAGTCTTTGAATAACTATTCCGTTCTGCGAATTGTTCCGTCTTTTGTTATCCACTCTATTGATATTGTTATTGTTCAATAGGGTTATCATGTGTATGATTGATTTTGTAACCTTGGTGTCCAAGTGAGATGTGTATCTTTTAAAAAGTGATCAAGTAAAGTTTGTAAAGTTAAGCTTTGTTTTGTAAAAGCTCTTTAAAGTGAAGTTTTGTAATAAGTGAAGTGATTACAGTTATCCATAATCCCGAAACGGATAAGTGGACCCCTACAGTTATCCATAATCCCGAAACGGATAAGTGGACCCTTACAGTTATCCATAGTTCTAAGTTGAACATGTGGACCCCTTTGCGTTGCTTGATGAAGTAACGTAGGTTATCATGATATACCCATTTTGGGTGCGGTCAGTAGAAACCCGAGCCCTGGGTACAGTGCGTGCTTAACCCCTAAATGAAGAAAAGTAAAGTAAAGAAAAGTAAAGTTTTGTGAAAATGTTGTGTTTTGGAAACTGTCTCTGAAGCCACGTGTTTTCAAGAAATGAATTTTTTTTCATCAAGTTAAATGTTTTCAAACTGGGAGTTTGTTTGATCATTGAGTTATCCTTTCGTTGTGAATTCTTGTTATCGTTCCTTTCGGTTATCTCCTCTTAGTACCCGAGGAGATTCCGTATGAACTTGCTGGGCATTGTTCGCTCATTCCTTTCATCCTCATTTTTTTCCAGGTTATAAGTAAGGATACTAAAGGTCACAAGGAATCGTTGGCGTAGAAGCTACTTTCGATTGAGATTAATTAGTAGTTATATGTTTCCGTTATGTTAAGTTAAGTTGAACGTTATGTTTCCGTTGGTTGCCATTCTGAGCTAGTGACTTGTACTAGCCGTTATGGGTTTGATTGTTAGTTAAAGTTTGAATTGTGGTTAATAGTAGCCGTTGGGCATTCTGATTTTGGGAATTTGCCAAGTTAAGTTATTAATTATTAGTTATGAAAAGTAGGGGTGTTACAGTAACAACGAAAAAAGGGGACTATCTTTCTGGGGCGGAGGGAGTATCATTTTGGGACAGGGAATAACTTAATTTAATACCAAAACTAAGAGGAGAAATCAAGTTAACCCACCCACCCACCCCCCCCCCCCCAAAAAAAAAAAAAATAAATAAAAAAAATAAATCTAAGTTGAACAACAAGATTACCTATTCATAATTAGTCAAAGAAATGATATGCAACTTAAGACCTGGGTCCCTTTTACCTTTGATACTTTTACAAGGTTAGTCAGATTCAACTTAATAAAGTCAACCGTGAGGTGCATGAACTTGTTCTGTTGGGTTCTATAATCTTATCTTTTGCCCTTCAAATGCAACAACCAAAACAAAGCACATATTGCACCAATTTTACATTTGGGAGTTTGAGTTTATAGTAACAATTGTATACGTTTATCTAGCAAACATTAAGGTCATGTTTGGTTTGAAAAGTTTATATACTCTATGACACTGTATCTATGTGAGAATGACCGAACTATAAAAGAAAGTTCAAGAACAGGGATAGTTTCTAAAAGAAACTAAACTTCAATTCATAAAAATCCAAACACCGATTAATTCATCATCTCCTAATAGTATACTCCCTCTGACCCATTTTAAGAGTCAAAAATTTCCTAAAAGGGTGTCCCATTTTAAGAGTCAAAATCCTAAAATGGGAAGTGGGTCCTACATGTCATACTCACAACAATTATCCACTAACTCTTCTCTACCCCACTTTCTCTCTCCTACCCAACTATCAACACATCACCTTTTCCTTAATTCTTGAACTCACTCAGTTTTTAACTCTTAAAATGGGACGGAGGGAGTATGTACAAAAGGTTAAAAAACTGCCCACTAACTCCACTAACAACAAATAAAAAAAATACGAATTTCGCTACTCAAACGATCCCGGATGACTAAAATCACGTTTAGCCACCCCATAGGTTTGATCCGATATCTCGAGCCCGTTTCACATGTTCATGCCAAATTTCGCATCATTCCAAAATCGTCACTTTTCATTTGGAGTCTTGTTCGTAAGTGTCACTTTTTAAAATGAATGTACAATAATTCTTTATTACCACTATATTTTCTTTATTTCATTTGTTATACTCACACATTTAATATCCACAACCTCATTTGCGAATTGCGATAGAGGGAGTATAGTTTATAAAATAAGATGAATAAAGCGGAGGATCATAAAGTGGTCAACTGGTCAACTTTGAAACACTTGCTTCTTAATTTATCATGAACAAAACCAAATATGAACTGCAACATTAGGATAGTCCATAATAAACATTAATATTTTTTTTACAAAATAAAATTAAAATTATATTCAGTCACATTAGTCAAAAAGATGAGCCACAGAAGCACATCATTGTTTATGGACGAATCAAATTAAAGTTTCATTTGTTTAGCATTTTTTCAATAAAATAAGTAAACTGATAGTGACCACCGATAAGCATTAAGGAAAAACTTAATTAAAAAATTAAACACAATTAGTTGGCCCAGATTATGGGAGAGGTTAACTGCATCAAGCTATGGTGGAAGGCACGTGCAAAATTAAATAAATTAAAAAGTAACAAAAAGAGGGAAATTTTTGAGGTATTGGACAATTATTGCAAATTATATGGACTGATTATTTTTGTCTTTGCTGTATGATTACCCATAAAAATAATTAAAGCAATTTAATCCCCCAACTTCTAAGCAACCTCCTTCTTATTATTCTTTTAAGTTTATATAAATTCCTTTCCTTTTGTCTCTTAGATATTGGAAACTTTGATTGTGCCACAAATGTTTGAAAATGAAGTGTTTGATCGATAGTCTCCCTGTCTCAAAATAATAGACTCACTTTAAAATTTGTGATCAATTTTATTGAATTTGAAAATTAATTAACGAAAATTTAATTATTTTGTACAATTTTTTTTATAAAAAAAAATATTATTTCAGAATTAAATTACTATTAATAATAATTTATAAAATTATATAAAAATAATTGACTTCTAATGAAATAACGGCCAAATTTTAATTGAACTGACCATGTAAGTCAGAATTAGATTATTTTTTAAGTAAAATAACTATTTTCCCGTAAATCTCCTCAAGCAAAAATGCAAATGCTATATTAATCACTATATAAATATAAAAGTAAAATAGTCATTTTACTTTAAAAAGTTTACAAGAGGGAGCAGTAAAGGTCACTTTTCCAAAATAGCAACGTTTTTTTTTTTTTTTTTTTTTTTTGTTTACACTACTTCAATTGTCATAATCGCAAAATTAAATAACAAGTCTCACTATCAAATCATTTACTTACTAGCCTTCTTTTATTCATAATACTTTTAAATATTATAAACTTTCTTTTTTATTTCACATCAAAACAAAATGTTGCAAGTTATTACGGAAAAAAATTAATCGTAAATAACAATGGCAAAGACTTGGAGAACAAGTCTCCTTATGTATTTTAGTTGATCAGATATTTATTGACTGTTTAACTAAATAATAAAGAGGTGGTGTCCCATGGGAACAAGGTGATCCGTCTCATGTATGAGACGGGTCGACCCATGGGGCATGACCCGCCACGAGGCAGCCTCCCATAGACCCCCCCCCCAAAATATATATATATATATATATAATTTTTTTTATTCTTTTTGAGTTTTTATATTATTTTTTCGGCTTTTCCGTCGTTTACCAAAAGTAATAGTTACCATAACTTAATGTAATGACTGTATACATATAAAGTAACATTGTTCATAAGTAAACGTAACACCTGTTTTACAAAAACAAAAACACGTTTTACCCATTTTTTCAAATGTAATACTAACTATAGTTACATGTAACCCAAACAATATCTAAATGTAATTATCATTTATACTGAAATGTAATAATGCTTTTGCAAATGTAAAATATTGTGTATTTTGATTTAATTTTTTGAAAGAAAGTAACATTTGAAAAGTAACAACTCATATATACGAATGTAATTGTTTGTACAAGTAAATGTAACCTTTAATAAAAAAATTATAACATATTTCTATAGATAATGTAATACTTTTACATGTAACACTAATCAAGTGTTTTTAGCTCTAAAAATGTAAATGGCTGAATTATTACTTTTTCTATACATATGTATTACAATTATGTATAAACATTATTACATATAAGTAACACGTTCGTTACATTTTAGTTATAATAAGTATTACTTTTGGCAAACGAAGAAAACATAGAAAAAAACACTCTTACTTTTCTGTATATATGTATTACTTTTATGTATACAAACTGTTACTTTATATGTATACAGTCATTACATTAAGTTATAGTAACTATTACTTTTGACAAACCGGAAAAAAAACCAAAAATAATAATATAAAAATTAAAAAACAGTAATTTTTTTTCCGAGCCTATGAGAGGCTGCCACGTGGCAAGGTCGACCCCTGGTCATGAGGCTGGTTCAATGGGCCGGGCCGGGCGGGTCAATAAAACCCGTCTCATGGATGAGACGGGTTGTGCTGTTCGCACAAGAGTTTTTGTCAATAATAATACTAGTTAAGTTTTTAGTACATAACAAATGTTATAGTTGTCTTGTCTAATTTTAATTTTTATAAATGATTTGCATTTTTTTTTATATGTTATCTATCTATATATATAATATAGAAGAGTTTTTATCTCATTCCACAATGCGCCACATAGAATTATGATGTGGAATTCCACGTGGCATTCTCTAATATAAGCTTATGCTATACAATGATTCAAAAGTTATATTCCTTTAATTTAGTATCAAATTTTATAATTTCCTAAAATGTAGCATCTAAACTTTTCTAAAAATACTTGAATCTCTTAATTCATAATTGATTAAATTTTTTAATAATATATTTGAAAAGGTAAAAATGTCAAATATTATATAAATTATTAATTTCTTTTCTTGATAAATATGTCCAAAATGTTAAAATTATGAAGAAAAAATTGATTAATAAATGATAAATCTAATTTTCTGACCACTTAATAGATCAACACACAAGAAATTATGACAAATTTTGAGGCACAATAAAGTTGGCAAAATTACCAAGGGTAATTTGAACGATAATCTTAAATTAATTTTCAAATTTCGTCTAAAAAAATAAATGTAGTATTTTTAAATTACAAGATTATTTTAATGCAGTTTTAATTGCACTTTTATATGCATATTCATTTATAACTTTAATTAATTAACTAATTTTTTTATGCTCTGTCGAGTATCGACGGGCTACTTACTAGTCTATATATATAATATAGGAGAGTTTTTATCTCATTCCACAATACACCACATGGAATTATGACGTGAAATTCCATGTGGCATCATTCTATTAACTTAAGCAAATATGGTTTGAGTGAAAAAAATATAGTATGCATAAAAGCAAATTAAATCTAATTTTAAATGCCATATCTTATATTGGATAAATTACAAAAAATATATATATATATATATATTAATAAAAAAAAATTCTAAGCTTAAATTACCTTCCATTTTTTACTAATTAGAAACTCTCATTTTTTCAGCCAAATTACCCCTCTACATTCTTGGTTTTTTTATTTTTTATTCTTTTGTTTTGTAATTTTATTTTTGTTCCTTTGAAACCATCTTTAATGTGTACTCCCTCCGTTCCAGAAAAGTTGAAACATTTACTTTGGAGTTGAAAAATTAAGGATATAATATTATATTAAGAATGAAAAGTAGAGAGGAAGATAGAGAATTAGTGGGGGTGGAAAGAGAATGAGTGGAAGATAATGAGTGGTTGGGAGGAAGATAGAAAATGAGTGGAAGATTATAAAAGTAATACTCCCTCCGTTTCATAATACGTGTCGTTTTAGACTTCTTCATACATATTAAGAAATGCAATTAATACATATTAAAAAGACACATGTTTCCCTAAAAGTATCCAATTGCCTAGGCATTTAAATGCTTATACAAGAAATAGTTCACAATTAATGAATAAGGGTATAATAAGTAAACATGAGTAATTCTTTCTTGGTAATAGTAAAACGTCAAATATTTTGGAACAAAAAATTGCTCCTAAAACGTCATATATTATGAAACGGAGGGAGTAAAAAACTTCTATTTTTGGATTGTTGCAACTTTTGTGAAATACCTTAAATGGCAAAATGTTGCAACTTCCTTGGAACGGAAGGAGTATTTCACATACTCCCTCTATCCCATACCAATGGGCACTTTTGGTCAAACCAACTTGAACTTTGACTAACATTTTATGCTAAATTATTAATGTTCATATTATTTTTTTTTAAAAAAGTTATTATATTAGTAATAGAAACATTATCAATAACTATTTTTAAATATTTATGTAGATAAATTATTTATCATAAAATATTAGTCAAAGTTTAAGTATGTTTGACAAAAAAATGCCCATTGGTGTCGGACGGAGGGAGTACTTTCAATCATATTTACTAAAATTTGCTCCAAAAAGCATAATCATTAAAATAAAAGGTTAGTCAACAAAATAAAAAAGAAAAACTAAAACTCTTGGATTCAAAACTCAAAAGTACTCAAAGAAAATTAGTTCACAAAATATTGGTAACTCTATTGTAATAATATTTGATTAATCTATCTATCTATCTATATATATATATATATATATATGTATATGTGCTCAAATGAGAACCTAAATATCGTGAGAACCGTGAGAACCAATCATAACCATTAGATTAGAAAAAAAATCAAGGGTCCATATGTTAGATACAATTGATACACTTAGATACATTACAAAAAATTCGATTATACTTGGATACAATAGGTTAATAAGTATTGTATCTAAGTGTTTCACTTGGATACACTATGTTAAAAACTAATGTATCCAATTGTTTTTCGAAAATTAACTTATGTATCCAAGTGTATCCAATGTATCTAACATCTGGACCCTTAATTTTTTTCTAATCTAATGGTTATGATTGGTTCTCACGGTTCTCATATAAAATGGTTCTCACATGAGCGCATTTTTTTCTAATCTAATGGTTATGATTGGTTCTCATATATATATATATATATATATATATATATATATATATATATATATATATATATCAATACAATATAATTAATATAAAGCCGGAACAAATTCTGTTACCACAGCGCCACGTGAAAGATTTCACATCAAATCTTAGGTATCAAGATGTCGTGTTTAACATTCAACGAAGAGTTTTATTTCCAGATGTTAATTTAAACTCAATTTTTAATTTTTAAACTCATATTTTAAATTAAACTAATAAATCTGATTTAAAATATTTTCATATTTAAAAACAAATAGTAATTTTTTGTTTCAAAAATAACTTTAGATATCACTATCTTAAATTTCATTCAAATTTATATATTATTTAATCAGTTCTATATTTCAGTTCAACCCATTATATTATTCCGATTTTCAAGTTGTGTAATCTTTCAAAAATGAAGTTAGGGAGCTAGAGGTGCAGACCAACAGTAGGGAATGAATCAAACTCAAGCCTTGACTGAATTCATTCACCATTTATGTAGCTATTCACTCAACTTAAAGGATAATCTCATTTCGGAGTTTTTAAATTTTTCGTATACTTGTATACTTGAAATGATGGTAAATATTCATTAAACGTATTTACGATCCCCAAATAAGGCTACATCACCAAAGGCTCACAAGAAACGGTGGACCAAGATCACCATTCACTTTTCAAGCCGTTTTTTTTGTCAAAGTTCAGACGTAAACTTGATGGAGATCAAATTTATATTATAAAAAAACGTAGATGTAAGGAACATAGTCGGGGAAAATAGGGAATATATGAATGTGACATTTATGCACGCGAGCATATTTATGTAATTTTCCAGTTAGTTTGAAATGGATTTTAGATACGCAATTTTAATGATATTTTTTAATTAATTAATTTTAATAATATTTTTTTGTCAAAATCAATTGATTATATTGTCCCGTCGAGTATCGACGGGCTACTAACTAGTTTATATTATGATAAAGTACACTAAAACAATCTTTTGAGAGAAAAATATATAACATTTGATATGAAACGGAGCAAGTTATTATCAAACTAAGTGAGTATCTTTTATATTATTAATCGCTTACTCCCTCTATCCCAGAATGATAGTCCTCTTATTTTCATGGGTTTTACGAATGAACTTTGAGTAATAATTAAGGCCACTTTTAATTATTCTAATGAAATTTTTGAAATTGTTCTTGATACACCATTATAAATACTATTAATATCTATCAATTTCTAGATTAACATTAACATAATTATAAGTAGCATTTATAACTACTCAAAGTTCCCTCGTAGTTGTAACAACGAAAAAATGTGGACTATCTTTCGGGAGTATAATTTATAATTAAGGTATGGATGGCTATGACTAATGGCAGTTGTAGTCATGGATTTAGTCAAGTCAATTACATGAAGCTAATATTAATACTACACTATTTGGGTAGTCAAACAGAAAGAAAAAAAAAGATTAATTTAAAAAAATATTAGATGGTAGATACAGTACTCCTATATATTATGTCAGCACATACGTAAATTCCGCTTCTTTGATTGGGCAGTTATTATACGCCTTCCGTCCCATTTCAAATTGCAAAAGTTGCCAAAAAGGGTGTCCCAACTAAAATTGCAAAATCCAAAAATGACAAGTTTTAACCCACTTGCACACTCACATCCACTAACCTACTCACTATTCTCTATCCCACTCAACTATCAACACTCACAACACATCACCTTTTTCACTTTTTTTCTTAATCCCCGTGCCAACCTAGTATTTGCAATTTGAAACGGGACGAAGGAGTAAGTATTAACAACTCTGAAAAAGGTCAATAGAGATGATAGAATCAAGATGTTATTTTTAGATGTGCAGGTAAAAGGCATAAGGAAGATGTTAATGGGTTTGTTGACCATGTGAGAAATCGTGGAATTATTACAAAAATGCTAACTTTGATTTGAAATTGATTGTTTTTAATCATTAAATGCAAAAACATATGCTTCCAAAATCATTTGGGAGCAGCAAGCAAATCTTTTGCCATCTTGATTTCATTGGATATGAATACTACAATATAGAATCCAAAGAAACTTGATTATAGTGATATTCAAGCTGAAAATTTCTCAATGTCAAAAGGAGGTTATCACATAATGATAGTCCCCTTATTTTTATGGGTTTTACGAAGGAACTTTGAGTAATAATTAAGGCTAATTTTAATTATTCTAATGAAATTGTTCTTGATACACCATTATAAATGTTATTAATATCAATTTTATATTCACATTAACATAATTATAAGTAGCATTTCAAAGTTCCCTTGTAGTAACGACGAAAAAAGGTGGACTATGTTTCCTGCAAAAAAAAAATTCACTAGCCTCACCTTTCAGTAATGGCATTCGACTGCCTGCCACCATAAATTTTATTCACCTTCACACTTGCGGTGACTGTATTATTCAAAAAGTGATGCACATATAACCTTGAAATGCAGGAACATATTGATATATTAAACTTGAAAAATTGTAACCATAAGTGAATAAATATCGTAGAATCACCCGACAGCAGAAAATATGCCCCAAATTCCACTTATGTGCAACCCCCCACTTCCTATTCCTATTCCTATAGATAGACAAACAAACCAATTTGCAGCTTCACACTAACTTCCTGTGAGAAATAAATGTAACCGGAAAGACTTGGACTTTGATTCCATCATTCTAACACAACTTTTGGATCAAATACAGCAGAATGGAACATGTTCATGTCGAAAATGACTTCCCTCCATAAAAATAAACATCTTATTGCTCAAAAAGTACAGAAACTACATACATCCAAAGAAACAGCTCCACCATCCTCGCGATCTCTTCCATTCCGGGGTTTGTGGGCAAACAAGAAATTCAGGCATTCGATCTTTGACCATAAAAATTGTATAAGCCATCGATATAGTCTTGTTTGTAAATTCCCACGCTTTAGCAAATCTATCTATTGCCTGCATATATGCCACAGGCCAAGAACAATGTTTAATTTACAGAAAATTAGGTTTATATATTTTTATTTTAGTAACATATTGTTTTTAATTATTTCGCGATAAAACACGACTTCAAACAATGTTTTGTACTAGTCGGCCAATCATCAGGCCGGGCCAAATACCTCTTCAACGCACGGTGGGACGGGTCAAAAATCGGTGAGGCCTGCCTCAAGGTATCCGATAACCATCTCCAGTTCTCCACCAACAATGTTCAAACTTCAACAAGCACATTATCTCTAAGCCTGACAATTATACCCGTCAACCTGTTAACCCACCCAGCAACCCACCATTTACCCGACCCGACCCAACCCGTTAGTATAAACGGGTTACTCGACTTAACCCATGAAAATTCACGGGTTAAACCAGGTCAACTCGCTAACCCGTCACACACCGTTAAAATTGTCATTGCTGTCAACAGAAACCTTCCGTACTTGTTGCAAAAAAAAAAAAAAAAAAAACACAGAGAGATCTACAACTATGGAGAAACCAGATAGAGATATGGGCTCCAAATCGAACAGGAAACTTCCATCACCGGCGCCGCTGCTGGCATCATACTCACTTCGAATCCTCGCCGGTAATCAATTGTTTTCCGGTAAAGACCTCGAGAGTCCCTCAAAATCAAATCCCACAAACACTAAATCTGAAATAGCCCAAAAATTGCAGATAGAAATTCAGATTTAGATCTTAGCCAAGCGACTGATTCGAAACATATTCGTGAGTGCTTTGAATATGCATTGAAACTTAACATGGGCTCCAAATCGAACAGTTCTGGTGGCGTCGGCGGCGAGATGCGGTGTCGTCGGCGGCGAGATGCGGTGGCTTGGTAGTGACACAGATTGTGGGTGATGATAGAATGGTAGAAAGGAAGAATTGTAGAAGACAATGGAGAAACCAGATAGAGAGAGATATATATACAACTATGGAGGCGTGACCTTACTAAAAGGTAGGCCTTGCAATTGGGCGGGCTGGGTCGGGTTAAGGCGGGCTGGGACGGGTCCAACCCGTTTATTTTCACGGGTTAAACGGGTCGGGTTGAACCGAGTTAACCCGATAAGCACATTGTTTTCTCCCTGCTCTAGTACGTTGGAGAAACTTTGTTTTACCCGAAAATCAATTGTTGGGTTCAAAATTTTGTTCTTTTTATTTTAAAATATTTTTTATTACTAAATTAATTGTGACCCTTGGATGTAACTATGACTCATCCTTGCCCTTGGATTGATTTTAAAAAACCCTGTGTTCAATTGAACTAACTCAAACTCGATGGAATTTAACCCAACTCAATCCAATCTAATTTCTGAAATTTGCCACACCCCGTAAGGATGTAGGTGCAGACTTAGGTTGTGTTTGATGTATTAAGCACTTGATTGCTTGATGCTTAATAGATTGCAAGGTATATTTTGGAGGTATGGTGCTTTTGATGACATTGAGGTATAGATGTTGGAGGTTACGTGAGCCTCTTAATGATTGAGAATCAAATTCATTGCTTAATCGATAAGAGCCTCATGGAACTTTCAAGAGTAAACTGCTTTTCTGCCCCTCGTACTATGGCCCCAACATCAATTTGACACTCGTACTATTGAAACACTAAATGTATGATGCGTACTATTGTTTTATATACAAAATTAACCAATTTACTATTCAGTCGTTAACTTTTTCTAACGAGCATTAATTTATTTTAACGGATGTTAATAACTTAACGGATCTGGTTACTCCCCCACTCTCTTCCCCACCACCGTTAACACCATACACGATACCACCACCACTCCACCTAATCGCCACCGCCGCCGCCACCATCTAGACCATCACCATCATTGCCACTACCACCATTATTTTTCCTTCACCATAACTCTCCTGGCACAACCAAAATCATAAATCTATCAGAAATCCAACCAAATCGATCAAACTCATCAAATGAAAAGTCCCCAAAATTGTTATTTTCTTTTAAATAGTTATGTATCAATAAACTGAGCAAATGGAACAACAGAAAACCGATGGATTTTTTGCCTGTTACAGAAGTTGCTGGAACTTGATGACAGAAAATAGTCGCCGGAGAGTATGGGGCGACCGGTGGAGATTGGAAGGCGGTGAACAAAAGAGATGAGCTGCCGGAGGTGAGTTTGGGAGGGGGAGAAATCGGCTTGAGGCAGGAAGGGTAGTGAGAGTAAGAGTTTGTGTGAGAGAGAGATGGAGTGTGTGCGTGAATAGTGCAGATCTAGTCACCGGCGATTCTTAATTTGCAGATCTGGCGACCGACGATTGTTGAATAGTGCAGGCTGCTGTTGTTGATCGGTAAACAAGGGGTCTCCGGTGTAAGGTATGTCAAGACACTCAATCGACGAAGCTTCTTCTCCAGCTCACATTTGACGCAAATCTGCATAAAGGAAGAGAGGATACAGAAGAATAAAGACGACGGCCGGAAGGGGTGAGGAGGGAAGGGCCGGCCGGAGAAATGGGAGATCGCCGGAGGAGGGGAAACGAGGGGTCGCTGGAGGTGGGGAAGGGTTCGACGAAGGTCGGGGAGGGGTTCGTCGGAGGTAATTGAGTTGCCGGAGGTAATGGAGTTGCTGGAGGTGGGCGATCGGAGGGGTCGCCGGAGGAAAGGGATGGAGGGGTGGCCGGGCAGGAGTGGAGGTAGAGAGAGAAACCAGAGAGAGGGGGAGTGTGTGTTTGTGTTGGTGCGTATAAAGAGGAGGGGGTTAAATAATTTTGGTTCATTTAATCTGTATTGAGGTTGATTTTAAAATTTTTGATTGTAATATCTGTTAAATTATTAACATTCGTTAAAATAAATTAATGCTTGTTAGAAAAAATAACGTGTGTTAGAAAAAGTTAACGACTGAATAGTAAATTGGTTAATTTTGTATATAAAACAATAGTACGCATCATACATTTAGTGTTTCAATAGTACGAGTGTCAAATTGATGTTGGGGTCATAGTACGAGGGGCAGAAAAGCAGTTTACTCGAACTTTCAACATGTAGAGCTCAATGTTATCAGGACACCTTACCTCCAAATTATACCATGCAATCCATTAAGCATCAAGTGCTTAATACATCAAACACCACCTTAATCTGGCATGTAAAAACACATTTTCCATCACGAGCGAAAAGCTGTTTTCACAAGAAGCGTTGCGCTTTTATGAGCTTTTGGTTTCTGTCGGGCCTCAGATTCAATTTCGTTTCGGCTCGGGTCAATATACGACCCATGTACTTGCAGCATACTCCCTCGGTTTCATGTGAAATGAGACAAAAAAAAGTGCATAATAATTGAGAGAAAGTAGTGAATGTGTGGTGGAAAATGAAGAGAGAGAATTAGTGGGGTAAATAGTAGTGTTGATTGGATAAAGTGAGTGGTGGAAAATGAATAGAGATAGTTAGTGGAGTTAAATGGATGAGGTTGAGTGAATATAAAATATTAAAAAGTTTACTATTTTAGGCCGTCTCAATTCAATTGAAGTGAAACGGACGAAAATGGAAATAAGTTTCAATTTCTGGTGAAACGGAGGGAGTATAAAAGGCTAATCCATATTGTCTTGTCCTTGATTAACTCATTCAGTCAATCACAATATCCCCAAATGGCCAGGCTCTCGTCCACAGTTCAAATCCCGTCGGACCGGCGTCGCAGCCGCAGAGACGACGGTCATTCACGTCGTAGTTTGAGCCGGAGTCCTCGCCGCGGCCGCAGAGGTAATGGATATTCACGTCGCAGCTCTAGCCGGAGCCCTAATCGCTCACACAATGGTGATGGCTATTCACGTCGTAGTTTCAGCCGGAGCCCTAGACGCAGTCCCGTTATTAGTGGTAGACGAAGTAGAAGTCGCAGCCCAGACTATTCAAGGTACGTTAAGTATTCCGATTACCGACAGAACGATCGTTCCCCTGATTACAATAACCCTAGAAGAAGCCCTAGATCAGAAACCCTAAAATCTGATAGAAAACCGAACTATAACGATCGAAAGAAACCATATCTCGATCGAGATTACAGGGATGGACCCACGGAAGAGGCCGAATCAGATGATGAGTTGAAAGGGTTGACATTCGAGGAATACAAAAGGCTCAAACGCCAAAAATTAAGAAAGTCGTTGAGTAAATGTATATGGAATGTTACACCTAGTCCTCCTAGGGATGAAAACGAACCGTATGAACTAGAACCAGAGGATATGGTCGAGAAAGATGCTGTCGACGAGAAAGAAAAGGTTAACAGTTCCAATTTGGGGTCAAAGAAAGTGAGTACTGGGCCGTCTGAGTCAGAATCTGAATCTGAATCAGATGATTCGCTCTCTGATTCAGATGACTCAAGATCGAGAAGAAAGAAGAAGAAAAGTTTGAGGTCAAGTTCTAGGCGTAGTCGTAAATCAGTGTCCATTAGTGAGAGTGAGTCGGATGGTTCTGAGGATGAGTCGGAGGAAGAAGAAAGGAGAAAGAGGAGAAAATCAAGGAGTAAGTCTAGTTCGCGTAAGAAGAGCAGTAGGAAAAGTTCTAGGAGGAAAAGAAGTAGCAGAAGGAAAAGTAGGGATTTTGGCTCTGGTGATAGTAGCGAGGAAAGTGAAAGTGTGGAATCGGATGCCAGTGGTTCATCAGATGACCAAGTGAAGGCAAAGAAGGAACGCATAACTTCTTCAACACGATCTAAGAGAAGCAAGAAGAAGAAAGAATCCGACAGCAAGAGCTCTAGTTCAGAAGAGAATGCCATTTCTGAAGGCGATGAGAAAAGTAAGCCTCTGGTGGGTGGTGATGTGGAGAATACTGATGAAGCTGACAATGAGTTGCTTATGTTCAAAGAAAAGATGATGGAGTCGAGGAAGAAGCCTGTTTTGGAAGATGAACCGGATGTGGGCCCAATGCCCTTGCCTAGAGCTGAAGGCCATATTAGCTATGGAGGAGCACTTAGGCCTGGTGAAGGTGATGCCATTGCGCAATTTGTGCAGCAAGGAAAACGTATCCCACGGAGAGGTGAAGTGGGTCTTTCAGCCGATGAGATTAGCAAATTCGAGGATCTTGGTTACGTTATGAGTGGTAGTAGGCATCAAAGGATGAATGCTATCCGTATAAGGAAGGAAAACCAGGTTTATAGTGCGGAGGATAAACGTGCTTTAGCCATGTTCAATTATGAGGAAAAAGCGAAGCGTGAACAGAAGGTTATGGCTGATTTGCAGCGCTTGGTTCAACGTCATATTGGGGAGGACACTGGCCCATCTCATGATCCTTTTGGTGTAAATGCAAATGCTGCTGAGGGCACTGACGAGTGATGCAAGAGTATGTTCTGTGAGTTGATACTTAATGGCGGGTGTTATGTGATGTGCCTGTACTTGGGCTGAGTTGTTTTTATAGTTGTTTTTTCAAAATACTTATGTCATTTCCGATACTATTTATTTTGAGAATGTATGCATGTGTTAGAAGAAGTGTTTGGGAAAATTTAAATATTGTTTCTCTTTTACTCTGAATTTTCCTGGATGATGGTATTATTCTACATACGGAAAGACTTTGCAATGCGGCATATTTACAACATTTAGTTTTTTGTTTGTCGGATTTAAGGTTCTGGTACCTGCTTTATTCCAATTGCATGAGCTCAGGTCTTATCTGTAAGATTAATACTAATTGTTGTAGAAGAGGATTCAAGTCGAGCTAAGGTCCTGCTTGACTCCTCTTTGTGTGGATGGTGGTTTTGCAGGGTAAGGGTCAATCCTCAGACATCAATCCCCGCAATCTGATTATTTACAATTTTCTTTCTCATTTTTTTTTTATTTCAAAGGGCTCTTCTGAGAAGGTTGCACCTTTACAACATTGAAAGGATGGACAATACATCACTATGTGCATCATTATCTGCGTGCCGGTCTCTTCGGGATCTGAAGCTAATTGGCCTGTAAGTCCCCTACTTTGTTGAATTTTCCTTGGCTTGAGTATGCTCTTCAATGGTGATGGGTTTGGTTTAGCAGTGACAGTAAAATAGTCACTTTTAGTATTGCATACATCCCTATAGAAGAGTAACAAATGACCAACATGGAAATTAAGAAAATAGTTTGACAAATGAATAATTCTCCAAATTGCCGCTAAAAACATTTTAAAACAACTTAGGAGACACTATTTGTCTTCAAATAATGAGGAAATGAAAGCTGGTTTAGTAAATTTATTGTAAAATGGTTTTCTTTAAAAGAAAATGTTAATTTTCTATGAGACGGTCCTAAGAGGAATAGTCACCTTTTCTATTGGACAGAGAGTATAGTGCTCAACAAGAAACAGTTGAATACGATTGGCAGAAATTTGGCAAATGTGAATATTATGGTGATGTCTTAGATGTTGAAATAATATATCAAGCTCATGTGAGCAAGTACACAATCTTTAAGATACCAACTTCACTGCTCAAGTTTATTTTAAAAAAAAAAAACAAAAACGAACTTCACTGTTCAATGCCAAGTGTAGTACACTTAACTGTTTTCCAAACCTCCCACTTTAGTATAATTACCCTTCCCCCCTCAAATTAGTTGCTTAAAATTTGTTAGTAAGGAGCACTTGACTTGAATAATGTTTAAAGGGTCCCTACACTAGTACACTGCCTCATCGGTTCCCAATCACTGAGACTTGCTTGTTACAAAGTGATCCTTCGGAAGCTGTCTCATTGTGTTGATAGGAAAAAAGGACATTTTTGCAAGACTGCAACCCAGAAGACGATTGTTGACTCATGCAATTTCTTTTACTTTGAAATTCTAGCGATCTACAGAAGTAGATGCTATTATTTTCTTTGTTGTGGTTCTTGTTTTAATTGCAATGTCTATTCATAACTAACATGATTGATTTTCCATCTGATAGCCATGTTGAATTGAGGCGGACATTGGAATCAGTGAGTAAACATTGTCCATTGCTAGAGTGTTATCTTTTGAATCTTCAGAAACAGGTGGAGAGCTCTTCTTTAGATTTGGCTTCTATCCTTTCTGATTTTCAAATATTGTGGTTTAATTTAGTTTCTTGTATACAGTTACAGATATCAGTTTGAATATCCCAACCTGCAATGAACTTGTGCGCAATTGTCCGGAGCTAACTTCTTTGGCACTTAGGGGTGTCAAGCTGCGTGACGACAGAGCACGTACACTTGTGAAGGTAATAATACCCTAGTTCGCACAAAGCAATGCTAGCTTTATTGTCTTTTTTATATTTTTTTAATGATATTTTATTGCCTAGTTTTCAGAACCATTAATTTTGGTTTTGGGGTCCTGGATTTGTGTTGGCGACAATCCTTGAACTTTGTTGTATCAATCACTATTTCTACCCTATAGTAGGGATGACAAAACCGGCCCGGAACCGGAGCAAACCGGCGAGTAAACCGGAACCGCCAGTCATCCGGGCCGGTTAAGGTTCACATAAATGGCGATAGGGGTGTGCTCGGCTCGGTTTGGCTCGGTTTTAGGCCAAAACCGAGACCAAACCAATAACTATCGGTGTGAGGTTTTTGAAACCGTGAAAGATCGGTTTCTTAGCGGTTCGGTGGATTTCGGTGTCGTTTGGTGTCGGTTTGGTTCGGTGTCTATGGGGTTAATGTTGCTTGAATTAAATTGCTCATCGTGGAAATCAAATACCATAAAAAATAGAAAGAAAATACCCAGAAAAATGCTTCATTACAAAATACTTAAGGAAACTAATCAGAAATTAAACTGATTAATCATCCTAAGGGGAAATCGGTTTTGAGAAAGAAATTATGTACCGTTTTGAATTTCCGGCGATGGAAGTCGGCTTCCAAAGTCCGGTTGAATCTCAAGCGACGTCGTCGATTTAGGAAGTCCAATTGAATCCCTTGCACCGTCTTTCTTCATCGGCGCTGTTGAATCACAAGCGTCGTCGGCGGTGGAAAGGAGCGACTGGAGAGGAGAAAGGAGGTGATGTAGCACCGTCGTCGACTTCTCCCTTGCGGCTTCACGGCTTGCACAGATGAGACTTGAGCGGCGGTCGATTGAGGGAGGGAGAGGGAGAGCTAGGGCAGTAGGGCGTCGAAAATGAAATGAAAGAGTGCTGGGTGAAAAGAACGAAAATGATATATATATATATAAAAAACGGAAAACGACACAGTTTAATCTTATCGGTCCGGTTCGGTTTGTTAGCGGTTTCTAAAAGATTGACACCTAAACCGGACCGAAAACTTTCGGTTTTTAAAACTCAGTGAACCGGACCGGCTTAAAAGGCTTCGGTCTGGTTTTTTCGGTGTCGGTTTTTCGGTTTTTAACGGTTTGGTTCGGTTTTTTCGGTTTTTTGCACACCCCTAAATGGCGAACCGGACCGGAACCGGAGCAAACCGGCGAGTAAAAGTGATGTTTAATGAAGTCAAATGATATAAATAAGAATAACCCTAAAATGAAAGTTACTCTTCAAATGGGACATGGAAAAAAAACACATCTTTGATTGTGATAGGAAGTAACAAAAGGGGGGAAACCGATGAAAATGAGACATTGTCCATGTGTTTTGTGAAAAGCATGTCCTAAGGAAATTATGATCTTCCTTGCTTATTTACAACGTACTCTATCCGCCCCATTTTAAACTTCAAAAAAAAAAAGTGAGCACAAGAATTAAGACGATAATCTTTATATTATAAAATATAGATAGTGGGTAAAGTGTTGTGAGTATAGAAAGTGGGTAGGAGAGAAAAAGTGGGGGTATAGAATAGTTAATGGATGGTTGTTGTGTGTGACATGTAGGTCCAACTAAATAAAAAAGTATAAATAACTTTTTTCTTTGGATTTTGAAGTTTAAAATGGAACAACCAAAAGGAATTTTTTTGAATTTTAAAATAGGACGGAGAGAAAATTTTTGAAGTTTAAAATGGGACGGAGGGAGTACTCCGTATTACACTCCTTGTCAGCCATCCTGGTCTTCCATCTCAATCTCAATGGTTGTAACTTATCCAAGACCACACCCCAATCCAATATCTTACTTTCTTTTTGGTCTGACCTAATTTAATGTTTTTAATTTACTTTATTACTTAAAATAGACAATATCACCCATTTGTCATTCTCACAATAAAATCTCTCTACTCACTTTCTCTTTCCTACTTTACTTTTCATACTTACATCTAACCCTTTCTTAATACCCGTCCAAAGTCAATGTAAAGTAAGAACATTAAATCGGGACAGAGGAGTAATTCTGTTCCTCCACTCACCCAAAGAATCATTATTGCCATTGCCCAATAAAAAGACGACAGAAGCAGGCTCTCTAGTTGTAATTCTCCGCAAAAATCTGGGCTGGATCTCAGGGGCCTGGGCTAAAGATCCTCAAATGTGGATTCTGACACATATTTATTTATATATACTAGCCTACTTAGTAGGTCGACAATTCTTCAGTAGACCAACGATTAAACAAACCAACACAAGATATCAATATGGGACCCACCCATATATGCATTCAGGATTTTGCATATCTACTCTTTGCTGCCAGAGATCATGAGTCAGTTCTTAGAGTTATTTCCTATTCTCATTTAGGGCAACTCCAATGGAAAGAGTTAAGCATTTGTACTAAAATTAAATTTTGGTACCTTTGAGTATTATTCATAAGGTATCAAATTTTCATCACCAATGGTAGGTATCAAAATCAAATTTTGATACCTATATAAAATGTAATAGTAATTCCAATGCTAAGTATCAAATCAAAAATTTATTTTATACTATTAATTTTATTATATATTTAAAATATTTAACTATTTAAATATTTTAATAATTAAATATTAATTTTAAATAAAATAAAATAAAAATAATATTAATAATAGTAATAATAAAAATAAGTCACAAGAGGTAAAATATTAAAAAAGAAAGAAAATTTACAAGTTTTGTAATACTTAAACAATGAGAAAGAGTTAGACAAGGTACCAAATTTGGTACCATGCTTAACTCTTACTCAAAATTTGGTACCTCAAGCTTGCCTCATTGGAGATGCTAACTCTTTTGGTAGGTACCAAAATTTGATTTTGGTACCTACCATTGGAGATGCCCTTAAAAGCAACAAAACTTGCCCTTTACCCAGTCCATAAAATCTCGAGAGGCACAAAATGAGGTGGCGATATTTAATTGGTGGCATCGATAATAGACCCGCCACACTGTAATTAAAAATATCAATAACATCATTACACCTAGGATTATGAGAGCAAGTTTAGTATTATTCTAAAATCTAAGGCCTCGTTTGGCACATGGGAATGAGTGTGTGGGAAAAGGCATGCAATATCCGAGTTCCACAATCCTACTACTCCTTCATGGCAACACATGTGAGTATATTGACTTACTCATCAATCAGCATTCACGATAATCATGTATGGGAGCTAAGCACCGATGCTTAATGATACTTTCAGATATAACAGTTTCACAACAAATTTGCTTTTCAAATATTTTAAGATTACATTATTATAAGTTGTGGAAAATCAGTGATTCTGTTTTTAGAAATGTAACTAACAAAAAAGAGGAACGCGACAATCATTTTGAGACGGATGGATGGAGTACGTTTGAACTTGTAATTTCCAAGTATTAAGTCCGGAAATCCAAACATATGATTTCCAAGTATCATGTCCGAAGAAGCTGTAACATTTTCAAGTATCAAGTCTGAACCTGTAAGTTGATCCATTTGAAATGGTAAACTCAGCTAAAATTTGAACTTTTTCCAATCACGACTTGCTTTAGGTCCCTACTCCTGTACCTAATAATAAGGAAAGTCCAATTTATAGGACTTGCTTTGTAAAGATTTTTCTGCTCACTTTTTATGCTTTTGATGTTTCACGTAGCTAGGTGAATCACCCAAACCAGGAGCACGGATTTGATCCGGGAGGTACTTTACACATGCCATTTCATCACAGTCCCAATAGGGATGAACCTGGTCGGTTTTGGTTGAGAGGTATTCAAGTGGTAAGTAAGAAAGAGTGTCAAACCAACTGTCCCGGAAAGTTAGTCATTTTTTTTTCATCGTCAAGTCAATGTGAATGAACTTTGAGCAATATTTTAAGTTACTTTTAATTATCTTAATGAAAATCTAAAAATTGGTATTTATAGTGGTGTATCAATAATAATTTTTAAATTTTCACTAGGATAATTAAAATTAGCCTAATTATTGCATTCGTATAACTTTCCGGGACAGAATCCGCAACCTAGTTATTACCTGCCTCCCAAAATCAAATTTGCTCTTGATCATATATAATCCAATACAACACACAAATCATTTAACAAGAATTTGGCAGCCCTGCCGACGCTCAAAAATATTGGCATTAGTTAACAAATTGCTAAGTATGAAAACTGTGTATTTTGACAATTCAATTTCAAGCTTTAGGTTTGGAATTAAAATAAACAATTGAAATCTTGTCATGGTTAGGGTTAATTTGGTTGGCAGATAAGAAAAGAAACAAGTCACGAGGGGTCAGAACCAAGGAACAAAATCGTGAGTGAACCGAGCGGCACAGCTTTTTGGGCGGTCAATGGACAGAGACACGCGGCCTGGTTGGAAGCTCGACAACTGCTGCGAGGGTCGCCGTCGGCGCAGTGCAACCGGTTGCGATTCGCTATGCACGATGACTTCATCGCTGTTGTTAAATTTAGTGCGAAATGAGAGGAGATTTCCTGTGCCCCTCCATGTGCCCATTGAATCTGGACCGTTTACAATATCAACATAAACGGTCTAGATTAGAGGGGCACAGGAGGGGCACATGGAGATCTGGACTCGTGCGAAATGGTGATTAATTACATCATGTGAAATAAACTCTACTCTCACCGTCCCATAATTAATTATATGGTCAAATTTTTATTTGGACGTTAAGTTACACTTTTTTAAAATGGTAAAGATTCTTTACAATGCATCTTACTCATTTTCTCTCCTGTTTTACTTTTATATTCACAACTAGGGATGACAATTTGACCGAATCCGATCCGTACTGAAGGCGATCCGATCCGAAAAAATAGGGTTTGGTTTTCAATTTTTAAAACCCGAGCGGGTTCGGATCGGATTTGGATAATGCTGATGATCCGATCTGAATCCGACCCGAACCCTTAATAATAGGTGAATTTTAAATATTTTTAATATTATCTTAAATTTTATTTATCTAATTTGTGTTTGTAAGTGAGATTTGGATGATTTTAAACTATTTTCCATACAACATTCAACATTGTGCTTAAAAATATATTTTAATTAATTTATTTTGAGCTAAAAAAAATAGACTTTTAATAAGATTCGGGTCGGATCGGGTCGGTCACGGTTTCTTTAACTTTCGGAACGGATTCAGATCAGTATATTTGAGATTCGGATCGGGTTCGGGTCGGTCATGATCCGATTCGGGCCCAACCCGTTGCCATCCCTATTCATAACACTAATCAATAGGGGTGGAGATGGTTTGGCTTAGCTCGGTTTGTGGTAATTTAAGAGCCAAACCGCTATACATCGGTTTGGAGAAATCCCAAACCGAGCTGAGCTAAACCATCACGGTTCGGCTCGGCTCAGTTTGAACCACGGTCTGAATTCGCGGTTTAAACTGTGGCTTAAACCGCGGTTTGAACCAAAACTCTTACACCATACATTCAAATGAACAGTTCAAATTCTCCAAATTGACTATCCAATAAATTCAAAAAAACAAATCACAATTGACATATGCCCATTAAGCAAGATTGAAACTAAAAGCAACTAAATAGGATTACAATTACAGTGACTGCAATGGAGGGAAGAGAGAGTGCGACAAGGTGAGAGAGACGTGTGCTGCTAGTTTCGATGGAAATAGGGTTTACAAAATTGGGTTTTTTTTTTTTAACTAGACTAACAGACTTGACGAAATAGAAAAACTTACTAGGTTAAGAAGAGTTGTTTTAGCAGGAGAAAGAACGTCGCCGTAGACAGAGACGCCGCCGAAGCCAGAGTCGGAAGCCTTTAAGAATCACGGGCAAAGATGAAGGAAAACAGGTAAAAAAAGATGTTAGATCACTAAAAATAATAAATAAACAGTATTAGAGAAAGAGAAGAAACTAAAAAAAAAAAAAAGCTTACCGGATATGACCGTAATGTCACCAGAAATCGCCCTTGGCTGAAGAGGCTGAGGAAGCTCCAAAAAGGAGAAGGTAAAATGTTAAGCGGCGCTAGGGTTTGGGATTATATACCCATGATTAGAAACCGACAGACGGTTACTATATTTCGCGTAATATTCCATGGTTCAACTCAACGGTTTAGCTCCACGGTTCGGCTCGTGGTTCAGCTCGAAACGGTTCGGCTCGGTTTGGCTCTGTTCGGCTTGAAGGGTCAGACCGTGAGCCGAACCGAACCGTGTGGTTTATCAATTTTCGAAACTGAGCTGAACCGCATAAGTTTAAAAACCGAGCTAAACCGCACGGTTTGGCTCGGCTCGGTTCCGAACCGCGGTTTGAGCCGAACCATTTCCACCCCTACTAATCAACCTACTAATTCCTTACCCCATTTATTCTCACATTTTACTTTTCGCACTCAGAACAACTACTCACTATTAATCATCCCTTAATTCCTGTGCACAACTCATTTTGTCCACGTAGTTATAGAACGGATTTCGTGTCTCGTGGCACTGCAGCACCAAAAATATCCATTCAAAATACACTTTTACTAGCGGGTAACCCGTGCTCTGCACGGGAAACCAATACTATATCTTAAAAATAATATTTTAACTATAGTTAACTAATATAGTAATTATTATTTTAACTAAAAATATTAATAATAATAATTAATCTATATAATTACTATTATTATAATTAAATAATATTATTGATAGTAATAGCAATGATTAATTTATATAATAATTATTATAATTATTATAATAAACTAATACTATTAATAGTAATAGTTAATAGATATAGTAACTTTTATGATTAATTAATAATTTAACTTATATAATAACTATTATAATTAACTAATACTAATACTAGTAATAGTTAATGTATATAGCCTATTTATAGTTAACTAATACTATTAATAGTAAAAACTAACTAATAAAGTAACTATTATAGTTAACTAATACTATTAATAGTAACAATTAACTTATATAGTAACTATTATAGTTAACTAATACTATTAATAGTAATAGTTAACTAATATATAAACTATTATAGTTAACTAATACTAATACTATTAATAGTAATATTTAACTAGTATAGTAACTACTATTGTTAACTATTACTATTAATAGTAATACTTAACTTATACTATTAATAGTAATATATTAACATACATATTAACTATAATAGTTAAGTAATACTATTAATAGTAATAGTTAACTTGTATAGTAACTATTATAGTTAACTAATACTATTAATAGTAATAGTTAACTTACTATTAATAGTAATAGTTAACTTGTATAGTAACTATTATAGTTAAGTAATACTATTAATAGTAATAGTTAACTTGTATAGTAACTATTATAGTTAACTAATACTATTAATAGTAATAGTTAACTTGTATATTAACTATTATAGTTAAGTAATACTATTAATAGTAATAGTTAACTTGTATAGTAACTATTATAGTTAACTATTACTATTAATAGTAATAGTTAACTCATATCATAACTATTATTATGAGCTAATAGTATTAGCTAATAATGAGAATATCAAAAGTCACAGTTTTAGGATAGTGATGATGAGGCATCACGAAATGCAAGATTCTTCCATGATTTGTCCACGTGGCATCACCACATCTCTCTTCACCAACTTTAATATATATATATATAGATTTGATTTTGATTGATCAAGGCACAAGTAAACTTTAACAAAAAAAAGGAAAAAATAAATTAATATCAATTTAATTGTTTCAATAAATTATTTAAAATTATTATTGACAAATAAAAGTATTCTATATCTATCTATATACTACTCTCTCCGTTTCATAATACATGACGTTTTGGGAGCAATTTTTTGTTCCAAAATATTTGACGTTTTACTATTACCAAGAAATAATTACTCTTGTTTACCTATTATACCCTTATTCATTAATTGTGAACTATTTCTTGTATAAGCATTTAAATGCCTAGGCAATTGGATACTTTTAGGGGAACATGTGTCTTTTTAATACTGTATTAATTGTATTTCTTAATATGTCTGAAGAAGTCTAAAACGACATGCATTATGAAACGGAGGGAGTATTACTAAAACAGAAGCCGTTGACATCATCGATACCACATGGCAGCTCAGGTTCTGGTGAAAATTTTTTCCCTCCAAAAACCATTGCTGAAATCATCATCATTAATTAATTGATTAATTAAGTTAGTTTCAAAAAGTACTTATCCTCTTTAATTGTTGTCCTTTTATAATTACTCCCTCCCAATTTATGTTTTTTAGTTATTCAACTTAACCCATTTACATGCACTTAATAAAATTTAATTGCACATACCACTCACAATTAATCAATTTCTAAATGTTTACTTATAAACAATAATTACCGTCCTCCTTAAAATTACCTCTTCCTATTATTTTCTTTTATTACTCAACTTGGCCATTTACTTGCACCCAATAAAATAGAACCTTATATGTGAATATGTTGTCAACTTAGTATGTAATATTCAAAAATACATTATCAAATATATGACCATCAAAATCAAATCAATATAAATAGGCTAACAATTGTTGTAGTAAGATTGTTTCATTTAATATTTGAAATAAATATTTACTTTTCAATAACATAAGAAATTATGTGTTGTTTGCTTTCAAAAAAATATATGATTTTTTTTTTATATGATATGTTATTTCTCTGTTTTAGGTTATAGTTCTCCGATCAGGTCGGCTTAAAACTTTAAATGACAAAAAAGAAATTAAAATCATACTATAAAAATGCACCAAGAAGGACATCGGACATAGGAATACTATACTTATATTTAACACTTCTAATGAAACACTCAAAATGAAAATATTTCTCATAATTAGTATTCTAATGAACACTCAAATTGAAAAAAAATCAGTATGTCTGTTATTCTGTGCGCCTTGTTTGTTTTAGCTTTTTTTTTTTTTTTTTTAATTATTATTATTGTTTTATGTTTAACACCCCTCTTCTTTAATCCATCATTCTTGTGCCAATTTGTATAGCCTTCACTGACAAATGTACCACCCCGATCTCCATTTTGAGGTTTAAAAAGATAAC
This sequence comes from Campanula takesimana, assembly GCA_026119855.1. Taxonomy (NCBI): domain Eukaryota; kingdom Viridiplantae; phylum Streptophyta; class Magnoliopsida; order Asterales; family Campanulaceae; genus Campanula; species Campanula takesimana. Next base: position 7,996 of record JAOWBW010000797.1, on the reverse strand, counting down.
AATATACTCCCTCTGTCCCAGCTCACTTGACACTTATTTCTATTTTGGGTTGTCTCAGCTCATTTGACACTTCCCAAAATAGCATATTTTTTATAATTATATTCATTCTACCCCACCACTCATTCTCTCAATTCATTTTTAACCACTCATTTATTCAACCAACACTACTATTTACCCCGCTCATTCTCTCTCTTCATTTTCTACCACATATTTTCTTTATTTATTCTTTTTCTTTAGTTATTGTGCCCACCTCTTAGTGTCAAGTGAGGTGGGACGGAGTGAGTAAACAATATGCTGCATTTTTAACACTCTGCACCACTCTTCTTTCAAAAATCACAATTTACACCCCTATAGTTTTTTTTTTTTTTTTTTTTTTTTTATAACTACTCGGTTTTTTTTGTTTTTTTTTGGAAAATCCAGGGTGTGCATCGGCCCACCCTGGTTACATACTAGATCCGCCCCTGCTCACACTTCATTTAATTGTCATCACCTTGAAAATTTTGATTTTTTTTTTCCAAAAAATTACTTTTTAGAAAAATATACTCCCTCCGTTCCGGATAAGTTGCAACAATTTGCCATTTTGGGCATTCCACTTAAGTTGCAACAATGCCAAATAAGGAAACTCTTTATTACTTTTATAATCATCCACTCATTCTCTCTCTTCCTCTCAACCACTCATTATTCTCCACTCATTCGCTCTCTTCCTCCCAACCACTCATTATCTCTCTTCCTCCCAACCACTCATTATTCTTCTTTCTTAATTTTTGTGCTTCTCCTTTCATGTTGCAACTTACCCGAAACGGAGGGAGTATACCAAAATAACATCCATTTAAAACTATGTACGAGAGTAACGCTTTCCTTTAAAAACGACATTAAAAATGACGGTTTTCAAGCTAAAACTGTTAGACCATGGCTTGCAATACAAGTTATTTTGACTTCCATTAATAAAATCATGACTATAACATTAATATAAAGTATAGTCAAACCTAAGCAATGTGTAGAATCCCTGAAATGTTATTTACCTATTTATGATGGGCAAAATGGTAAATCAACATTGCTTAAGAAATGAATAAGTATGGTCCCTAAATGAAATGTCACCAAGTCTACTATATAAAGCGTCTTCCATCAACCCTTAATGACAACTACATATTCTTGCTTTCTCTCTAAATACTCTCTTCATTATTGCCTAGAAGAAATTGAGAAATTTAAAGAAGACATTATCATTTAGAAGATCATCTCCCTACACACTCTTCTTCATCTTAAGTTCTCCCTTCAAGTTATTGCTATGGATTCAACAGGTATATTCCTAACGCTTCCGCTTCATCTCTTCCTCAATCTTTTACTAAATATGAGTATGGCATTCAGGTGTATAATATTGTTCCAACAATTGGTATCAGAGCCCCGCTCATTTTTAGTTTGAGTTGAGTTCTTTAAAGAAAGCTTTCATGCTTTACTTTGATTCATTTTCCCTGTTGAATCATAAGGTTTTGATGTTGATTAGGGACTCTTATAAAGTACTGATGATCTTCATCTAAAGTTAAGAAAAATGGTTTGAAAGTTTTGTTCATTAAAAGGTTCAAGTGAGAATATCCCTTCATAACATGGTTTTATGTTTTAAGTGCATACCATGTGGATCTACTCACTTGATTCCATTATTTTTTAAAAGCAAGATTATCCTAAATAACATGGTTTTATGTTTTAAGTACATACATTGCGGATCTACTTGCAATTCATTTGATTTTGAGGAAAATTTAGACAAAAATTCAGAAGTGCAGATTATATGGCACGGTCGTGCTCTATGTTTGGCACAGCCGTGCGCCTCTATTACCTTGAACCGGTGTTACAGCGGTGCCGGTCTGGACGGGTGTGTTTTTTTAATCCGGTCGGACCGTTTCGTTTGGCACGGTCGTGTCTATTATTTAGCACGGTCGTGCTATCTGCACCGTGAAAACATGTTTTTTCCCCATATTTTGGCACGGTCGTGCCCTTTGTTTGGCACGGTCGTGCTAAGTATGTCGAAAGCAATAACTTGAAGGGAGAACTTAAGATGAAGAAGAGTGTGTAGGGAGATGATCTTCTAAATGATAATGTCTTCTTTAAATTTCTCAATTTCTTCTAGGCAATAATGAAGAGAGTATTTAGAGAGAAAGCAAGAATATGTAGTTGTCATTAAGGGTTTTATGCTTAAATAATTTTATTCATTATTTAAATAATATTATCACCTAAGTGATTAACGTTATTTAAATGCAAAATTATTAAAGTGTTGAATGTTTAAGATATGAATGACTTGAATTTTTCAAAGAAGATCTTGACATTTGACTAACGATGGTATATCACGCTGGAAACCTTGACTGGTCTCCTCAACCATCCGAACGGATTGGTGGAACGACTAAGGTTGAACAACGCCACGTACTAAGAAAGTCTTAACCATTCATGTGATGACATATAAAATGAACATTTAGTAATTTTATTAAATGCTTAAGACTACCCAAAGGAAGATTATGCATTTAATCAAATATTGTTCAAATTACTTGTCATCTAAAGTAATTATTTATGAGTCAATTCGCAATCCAAAGATTAGTTTTGATGTCATGTTAATTGCTTTATTGATGAATTTCATTTGATATAATTAATCTTTTAATTCATAATGTAGTTACTTATTATTGTTTTGTATTCATTCTTGTTCTCGATTCCCAGATTTACTTAACGCTTCTTCTATTACTGCTGCGATGAGCACAATTTCGATGCTTAATGGGACAAACTTTAAAACTTGGAAAAACAAAATTGTAATGATCTTAGGCTGTATGGATATTGACCTCGCTTTTAGGGAGCCGTTTCCTATTCCTCTTAATGAAGAAAGCACCCCTGAGGACCGCTTATATGTTGAGAAATGGAAACGCTCCAATCGAGTAAGTCTAATGATTATGAAAAATGTCGTCCCGGAAACATTTTTAAACAGTGTTCCCGAGGACGTTGATGCTAAGACTTTCCTAGAGACCCTTGAAGAACGCTTTGCAAAAAGCGAAAAGTCGGAAACGAGTTCTACCCTAAGGAAACTTGTTTCCATGAAGTATAAGGGTACCGGGAATCTTAGGGAGTATATCTTGGAAATGCTTCATCTTTCAACAAAACTAAAAGCACTTAAGCTAGAGGTGACTGAAGAGCTCCTCGTGCATTTAGTTTTGATCTCTCTTCCTCCTCAGTTTGGTCACTTTGAAGTGACCTATAATTTTCAAAAGGACAAGTGGAACATTAATGAATTGATTTCACATGTGACACAAGAGGAAGATAGTTGAAGCAATCTAAGGTTGAAAGTGCTCACTTAGCATCTACCTCTTCTCATGGGACTAAGAGAAGAGGGAAAGATATTGCGGTAACAAGCAATAAGAAGCCTAAGGGATCTAACGATCATAAAGAAAAGGAGTGCTTCTTTTGCAAGGACCTAACGCACATGAAGTATGACTGCCCTAAGTATCACGCTTGGCGTGCTAAGAAAGGTATGTCATTTGGTCTTGTTTGTACTGAGTTACCGAAGACCTAGCAAGGATGAAAGATTCATCTATATGGGAGCTGAGAACCCGGTTGAAGTAATAGGCATTGGGACCTTTAGATTGTTATTAAGTACCAGATATTATTTTGTATTGAATAATATTTTCATTGTACCTTCGTTTAGAAGGAATTTAATATCTATCACAGTATTGGACAAAGAGGGTTACTCTTGTTCATTTGGAAATAATAGATGTGATCTTTATTTTAATTCCATTATTGTTGGTACTAGTACTTTATCAAGTAGTGATAATCTTTATTTGCTTAACACCACTCAAACAATAAATGAGTCCCATAACAATGAAACTAAATCTAAAAAGCGAAAGTTTTCAAGCAAAAATTCTTATACCTTATGGCATAGGCGTTTAGGTCATATCTCCAAAAGGATAATTGACAAGCTTGTGTCCGAGGGAATCTTAAATAAGCTTGATATTCCAGAAAAAGACTTTTGCATTGAATGCCTAAAAGGAATATTTACAAACACGAAAAGGAAAGTATCCTCGAGAGCATCAAGCGTCTTAGAACTAATACATACGGATATTTGTGGACCATTTCCTACTCCTTCTTGGAATGGTCAACAATATTTTATTACGTTCATAGACGACTACTCTCGATATGGATACATTTATTACTTCATGATAAATCTCAATCTTTGGACGTTTTCAAGTCTTTTAAGCCGAAGTTGAAAATCAACTTGGGAAGACTATTAAGAACGTTAGATCCGATCGTGGTGGGGAGTACTATGGTCGGAATGACGGTTCGGGAGAACAACGTCCGGGTCCTTTTGCTCGCTATCTTGAAGAGTGTGGGATTGTCCCTCACTACACTATGCCGGGTACGCCTAGCATGAATGGTGTAGCTGAGAGACGTAATAGAACCCTTAAAGATATTGTAAGAAGTATGGTTTCTTGTACTTCTTTACCTCACTCATTATGGGGCGATGCTTTAAAAACCGCTACTTATCTTCTCAATAGGGCTCCTTCTAAGGCTACTAACAATAAAATCCCTTATGAATTATGGACGAATAAGAAACCGTCCTTAAATCATCTTCATGTTTGGGGATGTCCAGCGGAAGCTAGGCCTTATAGCCTAACGAAGGAAAACTGGACGCTAAGACAGTTAGTTGCTACTTTGTAGGGTATGCCGAAAGATCAAGGGGCTATAAATTTTACAACCCGAAAACTAGAACGTTTTTTGAAACGGGAAATGCTAGGTTCTTTGAAGATGTTGAGTTTAGAGTGGAAATTAGGAATAATGATTTTGAATTTAAGGAAGAGGAATCCATTTCTATACCTCTTCCCTTAGTAGTTCCAATTGGAAATCAAGTACTTGTACCTGAAATTCAAGAAGAACAAATTCAAAATATTAACTCCCCTATAAATATTGAACAACATGAAATATTGATCAAAATGAGGAAATTCAACAACATCAAAATAAGGAAGAACCGGTTCCTTTAAGAAGATCAAATAGAGTAAGAAGAAGTGCCATCTCGGATGATTATGAGGTGTATCTAGTCGAGAATGAAGGACACTTAGGTTTAGTGGGAGATGAGCCTCTCACCTTCCATCAAGCCATTAATAGTCCTAATTCTCATAAGTGGATCAATGCCATTAATGAAGAGTTGAAATCTATGAAAGACAACGACGTTGGGATCTTGTCCCATTACCGAAGGATGTGAAACCTATTGGTTGTAAATGGATATTTAAAACCAAAAGGGATTCACAAGGTAATGTGGAGAGACATAAGGCTCGTCTTGTTGCTAAAGGTTTCACTCTAAAGGAAGGTATTGATTACAAAGAAACATTTTCTCCGGTATCTTCTAAAAACTCATTTAGGATCATTATGGCATTAGTAGCACATTATGACCTTGAGCTTCATCAAATGGATGTTAAGACAGCTTTCTCAATGGAGACATTGAGGAAACCATCTATATGAAGAAACCAGAAATGGTGGATGATTTGGAACAAACTAATCATTTAGTTTGTAAACTTAAGAAATCCATTTATGGGCTCAAGCAAGCTTCCCGTCAATGGTATCTCAAATTTAACCAAGTAATTCTTTCATTTGGTTTTGAAATGAATATTGGTGAAGATTGTATATACCATAAGTTCAGTGGGAGTAAGTTTATATTTTTAGTCTTATATGTGGATGATATTTTGCTAGCTAGTAATGATATAAACCTTCTAAAAGAAACTAAGAAATTTATTTCTAACAAATTTGAAATGAAAGATCTGGTGAGGCATCTTTTGTATTAGGAATCCAAATACATCGTGATCGCTCACGAGGTACTTTAGGATTATCACAAAAGGCCTATATAGAGAAGGTATTACAAAGGTTTAGCATGCAAAACTGTAAACCACATGACACCCCTGTTTCTAAAGGAGATAAATTCAGTCTTAATCAATGTCCCAAAAACAATTTTGAAACCAAGTATATGGAAAACATCCCATACGCATCAGCAGTAGGAAGCTTAATGTATGCTCAGTCTGTACTCGTCCAGACTTAGCTTTTATTGTTGGGATGCTTGGTAGATACCAAAGCAATCCGGGGAGAGAACATTGGGTTGCAGCCAAAAGAGTGATGCGGTATTTACAAAACACCAAGGACTACATGCTTACATATTCAAAGTCGGATCATCTTGAGATCGTTGGGTATTCCGATTCGATTTTGCTGGATGCAAGACAGCCGTAAATCAACGTCTGGTTATGTCTTCACATTAGCCGGTGGAGCAATTCTTGGAGAAGTGCCAAGCAGACACTCGTTACTTCCTCTACCATGGAAGTCGAGTTTGTTGCTTGTTTCGAGGCATCCAATCAAGCTATGTGGCTGCGTAATTCATTGAGGGCCTCCGTATTGTCGATAGCGTCGAAAGACCTATTAAGCTATATTGTGACAATAGGGCAGCGGTCTTGTACTCCAACAATAACAAGAGCTCGTCAAAGTCTAAACACATTGACATTAAATTCTTGTTGTAGAGAGAGGGTACAAAAGGAACAAATAGAAATACAACTTATTGGTACAAACTCTATGTTAGCCGATCGTTTACTAAGGCGTTATCACCTTTAGTGTTTCACGAGCGTATTGCTCATATGGTGTAACAACTTTTGATAACATTTAATATAGTGGGAGTTTGTGTTGTTTTTTCATTTATTATTCTATTAATTATTAAAGTTTGATCTCATTTAGTTAAAGTTGGACTAGTTGGAGAATATGTTTATATATATTCATTAAGTTCCATGCTACACATCTATACTTTTGATCTATGTCATTTAGTTAGAATTTGTATATGTGATTATAGTGGGTTTAGTTGCGAATCAATTACAACGACTGCCCCTTTAGTCCTATACTTATATGGCTAATGGACGAGATTGTTATAGATGACAACAAAGTGCATATGAGGGTGTCATTTATGTTATACTTATGATTTAAAAGGAAGAACTTAGTTTTGCAACACCCAAGTGGGAGATTGTTAGAACATGGCTTGCAATACAAGTTATTTGGACTTCCATTAATAAAATCATGACTATAACATTAATATAAAGTATAGTCAAACCTAAGCAATGTGTAGAATCCCTGAAATGTTATTTACCTATTTATGATGGGCAAAATGGTAAATCAACATTGCTTAAGAATGAATAGGTATGGTCCCTAAAATGAAATGTCACCAAGTCTACTATATAAAGCGTCTTCCATCAACCCTTAATGACAACTACATATTCTTGCTTTCTCTCTAAATACTCTCTTCATTATTGCCTAGAAGAAATTGAGAAATTAAAGAAGACATTATCATTTAGAATCATCTCCCTACACACTCTTCTTCATCTTAAGTTCTCCCTTCAAGTTATTGCTATGGATTCAACAGGTATGTTCCTAACGCTTCCGCTTCATCTCTTCCTCACATCTTTACTAATATATATGGCATTCAGGGTATAATATTGTTCCAACAAAAAACGGTAGTCATACTACCTTTTTTTTTTTTTTTTTTTTTTTAATCTCTCATTGCCATAAAAAAAAATCTGTCACTTGCAATGCCAAAAATCTGTCACTTGGAATGCCGTATTCAATTAGCAATTAGGTTAATTAGGTTAAGGATTTGGGCTCATAGAGCTTGGGATCTCCTTCGGGAGTCTCAGGTAGACGTGTCCAATTCCTACCCGGAAACCGGGCTAACCGGCGGTAACCGGCCGGTCAAAACGGTCAAAACCGGCAAACCGGCTAACCGTTTCGGATGTTAACCGGATGGGGCCGGTCCGTTAAGGTTGGACATTACACAAACCGGTAAACCGGCGGTTATAACCGTCGGTTAAGTAACCGGTTGGACCGCGGTTATAACCGCGGTTTAGACCGGCGGTTAACGGTTTAACCGGCTTTTCCAGAAATGCCAGTGTGGCCCCTCCCCAACGGCTAGTTGACCAGAAAGGTCCAAAACGGCTAGTTTGTCAGTTTTTGA
>JAOWBW010000796.1:377767-624742 GCA_026119855.1 Campanula takesimana | reverse complement strand
TGAGACTTTTCTGAACTTTTGAAATTTCTTCACAAATAAAGCGAAGACTTTATCATCCATGTCCAATAGCTCAGAAGTAGAAATTTGGGATCTGCGCTTTTTCAACTTGAACTTGATCTTGCGCAGGTGCTTCTTGTTGGTCCCAAAGGGCAACAAGGGTATGAAAAATAGCTAGAGGGGGGGGGAGGTGAATAGCTTTTAAAATTCTTTTCGTACCCTTGAAAAACCAATTGCGAATGCGCACTTTATCAAGTAAGCGTTATGAATGCGCCTAAGTGAGTGAGTGAATATGCACAGCGAATTTAGTAATGAAAATAGGCGCAAAGTGATAAGGAGAGCGCAACACACCACACTAAGTATTTTGGGCTCAAAGTGAGTGAAATAAGGAATAAGGCAAATGATATAACAACACAACACAATTCAGTTCAATCAATCTACAATGAGTAAACAAGCAAATAGTGAGTGAAAATAATACTTGAAAGAAATGACAAGATAATAACACAAGCTATTTGGAGAGGTTCGATCAATGAAAGATCTACGTCCTCTACCAAGATGGTTAGTCTTGGATTTCTAATGAGATCTTATATAATGAGTTGAGTGTTACAAATTACAATGTTTGAGCTTATACACTAACTCAAGATCTATTACTATGAAAGAAAAACCAATCCAAAACAATAACCGGTGTATCTCTAAAAGATGAATCTAAATGATTAATCTTAAAGAGGTGCGTGTGTGTTCTTAGTATCAAGGCTCTTTAGATCTTTGAGATGGAGGAGAGCACAAGAAACTAAAGTGTTAAGGCTTGAAGATCTGGGCTAAGGATGAAGGTATGAAGATGTTCTTGAGAAATCTGGAAAAACGAAGGCAATCTTCAATCTTCAACAAATGCTTTGAGAGAGAATTCTTGAAATTCTTAGCAAAACTCAGCAACTTAAAATGTTGAAGTTATGGGGTATTTATAGTGAACTTCAAAAACTAGCCGTTGGAAATCCTTGTGGATAAGATGAGCTGTCGCTTGTTGATTGGAGCATGCATATATTATGGCCATTTTGACACTCAACATAAAAGTGACGTTATGGAGGCGCGTGTCAACAGATTAGGCGCATATGCATCTTTTAAACCACCGTTGGATCATTGGCGTAATTTGAATTCTCTTCAAGTCTTCGAGTCTTCAATAAATCACTGAGTGTTGAAAAATACTTTGAGGCGCGTTTGAGCCAAGAGGCGCATTGAGCCAATAGGCGCACAGTAAGCGTGTGCTTAAAACAAGGGCGCATAGGCGCGAACATATCTTATGAAGAAATCCTTTATGCGCGCGCTCTAAATGGCGCATGGCGCGAAAGTGGAAGGCGCGTGGCGCGTGGAGGCGCATAAGCGCGGCTCAAACTCACTGAGTGATTTTTCTTGAAACTGATCTTCTTGCCCTATTTCTAAGCCTATTCTATAACAATGGACAACCTAAAAAATGAAGTATAAATACTTTTTACATGTGGGTCTAAAGTCCATGAAATAAAACTTAGGTAATGGCATCAATCAAATCTAATAAATCCTAATACATTAAAACTGAGATATATGTGGGGCATACCCAACAATCTCCCCTATTTGATTGATTGCCATTACCTACTATATCAAGGACAAACATTATACTTGATAAAAACATGTCCAAATGAATGAAATTGGTAATTCATGTCTCAAGTTAATGTACACACTGGTCCAAAAATATAGATTCCTAATCTATTCCAATAAGAATAAAGAGTTACATATGGAAAGATAAAAACAATAGTTTAACACATTCAAGATGATATATGAATTTTAGTTTTGAAATGTGTTTTAAACCAAGTTTAAACTTAATGCATGAAAGTATGAAACAATTCAATATGATGCATATGGATTTAAACAATATTTCATTGTTCTACAAACAAGGAGTTTGTAGAGTGAACAAGGTTTGATAATAAGTGATGCATTGTTCTCATTAAAACTGGGGGTGAAGAGTTACAAATTACAAGTTTTGAATAGAACAAAAAACAAAAAGTGCTAAACAAGTAAGCACAAAATCACTATCACAAAAGAGATTGTTCTATTACAAAAGGTTCTAAAAATTTACAAAAAAAAAATAATAGAAGCTAAGGGTTGGGAGGCGCATCATCTTCCTTCAATCTTCAACGATCTCTGAAACAGAACGCTGAATTTGCTTTGCGAGCTGATGACTACGGTTCGCTAACCCTTGAGTGTCCGTGACACTGGAGTGAGTAGCAGTAATACCGTCTCTAATATAACTCAAGTGATTCACATTGATGTTTTGGTATTCATCAATGGAACGCTGAGTGATTTGCTGCTGCTGTGAAATGTTTTCTTTCAAGATTTGAATGTGAGCTTCAATGGCATTTTGAGCCGTGATAATATCTGAAGAAATATGTTCAGCGCGTCTGTCAGAGCTTGAGTGAGCAGCAGTGAAATGAGTGACGACAACTCTTTCAGGACATCCAACTTAGATACAAGCACATTCATATTTGATTGAGACGCAGCAGATTGAGGTATGAACGTAGGCGCAGAAGCGGTGGTTTGCGCCTGGTCAGTATGAGCTTGAACCTGAGTCTGCGCCGGAGGAGGAGAAGGAGCAGAAAGTTTGGCCTTGAGAGAGTTCATCTCCCCCTTAATGGCAGCAATCTCTTCAGATTGATCAGTGAGTAAGGAAGTAAGAAGCTCAAATTGAGACTTTATATGCGCCTGTCCTTGCTCTAAATTGGCTTGCCCCTGCTGTAAAGAATGAAGAATGGAAAGTACCTCGCTCAAATCAGGAGCAGACGGAGGAGGCGCAGGGGTAGGGGTAGAGAGTGGCGCATCATCTTGAAGGGGCGCAGAATCTTGAAGGGAGCAGAAGGAGGTGAATGAGTAGGAGACTCAAATTCATCTTCAGTTTCAATTTCAACAGTTTCAACAACAACTGTTTCAACATCAAAAGTTTCTGTTTGAGATCGGATCTGGTCCAGGTGGAGGCGCAACTGGAGAAGGAGTGCCTGAGGGATGGTCTCTTGCTCCCCCTGAACGGGTTCCTCAATGTCTGAAATGTCATCGCCGAAGAAATCAGAGAGGAGTTGTACCCTTGACATATGGAAGGTTGAAATTTGAATGAGGGCGCACGAGGAGTGGGGGCGCGTTGAGAAGGAGCGCGCTGGGAAGGCGCGGAACAGAAGGCCCTTTCTCAATATCTGCGCTTGATCCGGCGCCTTTCATGCGCTCTAACTTTTCTGACTCAGCAGCTTGTTTGGCTAGAAAGTCTTCATCTCTTTTTCGTTGAGCCTCAAGCCTGCTGGCTTCCTGCGCTAGCCTCAGATCTCGCTCATCATCAGTTTCAAATCTAGTGCGTTTGACAGGCGCAGGAGTAGGGTCATCAACTACCCGTTTGCCTTTGCTTTTTATCGCGCCTGGCACTGGATCTGCGCTTTGTCTAGCGCTTGCTTTTACTGCGCTCTTTAATAATGGTGCGCTTTTAAGGACTGGCGCATCATCGGACTCTGTGTCTTCATCTACTAAGCCTTCAACAGTCTTGATTTGGATTCCTTTTGCGCGCTTTGTGGGCTTCTTCCTGCTTCTTGAGGTCCAAACTAGCTTTACCAAACATTGGAACATCGTTGATCTTGTACTCCGGATTCTCATTCAAAAACTTAACTAACTCAGGGTAAGTTAGAAAAAGTTTTGTGAGAATAAGGCAGTGTGAGCGGAATCGGGTCTTTCCATCACTTTGTTCTTCACAAATTTATCATTTGCTCACGCAGAGTCTTGAACAGAATATGAGGCCAGTGAAGCTTCTCCTTGGCCATGATAGCAGCTGTGTATTCCCATTGTTCAACCGTGAATCGGTTTACGTTCCCAGTTTTGAACACTATTGAAGTTCCCACCAAGTGAGCGATGTGAGTCAAGAGTTCTCCACCATCTCGAATTTCGGTGTTTTTGATATTGTTTTGAAGCGTGGGAATATTTAGAAGTGAGGCAGCCATCTTGTTCTGATCATCAATTAGTAAGTCATCGGGCGCCCAATAATGCGATCTTCACCGGTAGATGGAAAACCGAGCAAGTGTCGAATCACAGATGATGAAATATGGACGTCAACATTTTGAACGCGCGCCTCAATCCGGTAGTGAGTGCGCCCATTTACGTCAATTTCCACTAGAACAGCAGTGGAGAAGAACTCATCCACGAGGAGCGCAGAGAAGAAATCTTGGTCCATGGTGAATAAAGGGAGCAGACCAGCGACGCGCAGAGTCTCTATTATTTCTCTTCCCATCACTTCACCAGATAACTCCAATAGATCAAGAGTTTCTTCAAGTTTGAAATTTGCAAGGTCCTGAAAAAAATGATTGATGTTAGAAGTGATATAGGCGCATAGAAACATAAAATGATCAAAGTAACATAGGCGCATGAAATATATAGGCGCATAATTGAAACAGGCGCACAAAATTATAGAGAATCAAGGCGCATGATTGAATTAGGCGCATAAAATATTGAAGGCGCATAGAGTTACAAGGCGCATAATATGGTTCTATGTGAATACTAAGGAAAAATTAAAACAACGAAATTTGACTAAGTACGAAGTTAGGCGCATAAGGTTTTTTAGGCGCAGAATGATTTAAGCGCATATACAAGTAGAGGCGCATAAATCATTCAGGCGCATAAAAAATAGGCGCATAAAGAAGTACATAGGCGCATGACGTGAAAATTTTTACTTAGTAAGAAAAACAAACAACAAGCATTCAAATGAAAGAAATGAAAATCAAAAAGTTCAAATTTTCGAAAACAAGTTAGAAAATTTTTAGAGACCAAAACATGCATAAATGACGAAGAACACGAAGAACGACCCTTGAATGCTCGAAGAACACCAAGAACACGAAAATCATGAAACTTCACCAAACTAGACAAATAATATATCAAAATGACCGCATGACGACAAGGAATCTAAATATGCAAACAAAAATAAGAACAAATCAATAATGAAAGCACAATGATCAAAAGAATGCCCGAAAATTTTGAAAATTTTGAAAACAAAAACTCAGATTTGTAACAAACAGAGCATTGATCGTTAAAATGTTGGTTTTAAAAGATTCGAAATCAAGAATAGAACACAACCCAACAAACGATATAGAAAACGGATCATCGAATCAAGAGAAATCAAAGAAAATGAATCCGGGTTTTTAAAAAAACGAAACATCACTGAAAATGACGAAAAAAACAGAAATATAGGAGATTAAAGGTTGAGAATTCATACCATATCGTCTTGTGTAGATGATGCTTTCTTAGGACCCATAAACTTATATATATGAATGTAAAATGAAGAGAAAAATGAAGAATGAAGAAGAGAGAGAGAGACGAGTCTGGGAGAGAGGGAGTGAGACGGGGAGAGAGAGAGAAATAGAGTAGGTAGGAGGGAGTAAGGTGTTGATGTTTTTTATAGGTTAGGATTAAAAACTTTGCACTGATATGAAAAAAAACAGTCAAAAATTTAAAAAGATGGGAAGTTGAAAGGATTGCATTTATGAGGGATTTGAAAATGGCGGCTCATCATGAAAAAGGACATTCATTAATGAGGGATTTTTGGGATTTGAAGGGCATTAATGCTGAATGACCTAAAGTGTCATGATGTGACATTTAGGTTTTTGAAAAACTGCTCCACTTTCCCTTTAAGTGTATGAGCAATTTTGACTAATTTTTGCACAAACACCAAAAACATCTATTTTGGTGTAAGTTTGGTGTGCAAGAAATATATCCCAGAAAATAAATTTTTTCGAAAAGCGTAAAACGAGGGAAAAATTTTAATTGCACAAGTACCCTTGAACAATTAAAGGAATGTCAAAAGACATAGATTCCTATAATAAATGAACAGAATGAACATACCTGGTACTTGTGTATTTATTACGTTCAATCATTGAAATTGAATTTTGAGAAATGATTGAGCCGCAATAGTTAATGCGCGCATGAAGAGGCGCATTACTTCAGCAAGGCGCATACTCATCTAGGCGCATTATTCATCAAGGCGCATTACACATCAAGGCGCGCAAAGATGGTTGAGCGCGCGCATGAATTGATAGGCGCGCAGATAGTAAGGCGCATAGATGGCGCATAATTTCCTTGAAACTTTTGAAAAATTGATTTAATCATTTGTACCTAATATACTCATAACTCAACACAACATAAAATCATTAGTATTGACAAAACTATATTGAATTTAGTTGAGTTCAAGCATACCCATTTCACCTCTCAAAAACATGAACCGTTTCGCGTCAAGTGCTTTAGTTAGAATGTCGGCGATTTGATAGTCGGTTCCCACGTGTTCCAAATGAATATTGCCTTTTCCACGTGGTCTTTGAGGAAGTGATATTTGATGTCGATGTGCTTGGTCTTTGAGTGCATGACAGGATTTTCAGAAACCGCAATTGTTGATGTATTGTCGCAGTAGATGGGACAATTTTCTTCGATGATATCATAGTCCACCAATTGCTGCTTCATCCAGAGTATTTGACAACAACAACTTCCCGCAGCGATATATTCGGCTTCGGTTGTTGAGACAGATACTGAAGCTTGTTTCTTACTCGCCCATGACACAAGTCTATATCCGAGGAAATGACAAGTGCCACTTGTGCTTTTCCTATCAATTGTGCACGCTGCATAATCCGCATCTGAGTAACCTACAAGTTTAAAGTTCGAATCTTTGGTGTACCAAAGTCCAAGGTTAACAGTGCCAGAGAGATATCTTATAATACGTTTCACAGCAATTAAGTGTGCTTCTCTAGGGTCGGATTGATAACGAGCACAAACACAACACTAAACATAATATCGGCCTGCTAGCAGTAAGATAAAGGAGTGAGCCAATCATACCTCGATAGAGCGTTTGATCAACACGTTTACCTTTTAGATCTTTGTCGAGTTTGTTGCCGTGGCCATTGGAGTATCGTATGATTTAGCGTTCTCAAGTCCAAACTTCTTGATTAAGTCCTTTGTGTATTTGGATTGGTTGATAAAAATGCCTTCACTCATTTGCTTGATTTGAAGCCCGAGGAAGAATGTGAGTTCTCCCATCATGCTCATTTCAAACTTGCTCTTCATTAGTTTCTCAAAACGCTTGCACAACAATTCATTAGTTAGAACCAAATATAATATCATCAACATAAATTTGAACAAGTAATTTATGACCATTATGTTTGGCAATGAAAAGAGTTGTATCGATTTTACCGCGAGTGAAGCCTTTTTCGATGAGAAACTTGGATAGTGTATCATACCATGCTCTTGGTGCTTGTTTGAGTCCATACAAAGCTTTCTGGAGTTTGTACACATGATTTGGAAATTGTGAATCTTCAAACCCAGGTGGTTGAGCAACATAGACTTGTTCTTGGAGTTCACCATTTAGAAACGCGCTCTTCACATCCATTTGATATAACTTGAAGTTCTTGTGAGCGGCGTAAGCTAGAAATAATCTGATAGCTTCAAGTCTTGCTACGGGCGCAAAAGTTTCATCGTAATCAATTCCTTCTTCTTGCCTATAGCCTTGTGCAACCAATCTTGCTTTGTTTCTCGTGATGGTTCCATTCTCATCCATCTTGTTCCTGAACACCCATTTCGTACCAATCACTCCCTTGATCATTTGGTCTTGGAACAAGAGTCCAAACCTTACATCGTTCAAATTGATTGAGTTCTTCTTGCATTGCAATAACCCAATTAGGATCTTGGAGCGCTTCATCAGCCTTCTTCGGTTCAATTTGAGAGATAAAAGCAGTGTAAGCATCAAAGTTTGTAGCTCTCCTTGTACGAACACCAACTTGTAGATCACCGATGATATTAGCAATTGGGTGACCTCTAACTTCACGAATTTCAGGAGGTAAGTTAGGTTGAGTTGTAGAAATTTGAAGGTCTTCAATTGGTACCTCTTCACCAGATTCAAAGTCATTGAAATTTGGGGGTTGAACTGGCTCAGAATTGAAATTTGGGTTTACACCAGATGCAGCAGTAGAAATAGGCGCGTAAGAGGAATCATGAGGCGCATCATTTGAGTGAGGCGCAATAGAGGATTCACCAGGCGCATTATACATTGAATTAGGCGCATTTGATGTAGATGGATTTCCTTGTGTTGATAGATTCTGATCTTGAGTGGGAGCAACATAAATAGGAGCACCTGTATCATTTAACTCAATAGAATCATCAGCAACATTTGGAGCCAAATGTGGCTCAAGGAGAGAATGTTCATCAAAGTAACATGTACAGATTCAACTATCACTAATGTAGTTCTATTGAAAACACGAAAAGCTTTAGAGTGTTTGGCATACCCAACAAAAATACCTTCGTCGGCTTTGGCATCGAATTTACCTCTATGTTCGTTTCCGTTGTAGAGGATATAACATTTGCAACCAAAGATCTTGAAGAATGCAATGTTGGGAGTTCTACCACGCCAAAGTTCATACGGAGTCTTGTTGTGAAGTTTGTTGATGAGGGAACGATTTTGAGTAAAACATGCAGTGTTGATAGCTTCTTCCCAAAAGTACTTAGGCAATTTAGCTTCAGCTATCATCGTCTTTCCCGCTTCAATCAACGTTCTATTCTTTCGTTCAACAACGCCATTTTGTTGAGGAACTCCGGCGGTTGAAAAGTTGTGATCTATCCCATGATCTTCACAGTATCGAGCAACACCGTTGTTCTTGAATTCTGTTCCATTGTCGGATCGAACACTAACGATGTCATCTTCTTTTTGGGTTTGGAGCAGTCGAAATAAGGTAGTGAGAATATCATAACAATCATCTTTTGTAATCATCATCTCTACCCATGTATATCTTGAATAATCATCCACCACAACTAGAGTATACTTGTTTCTACGAATGCTTGCGGTGGAAACTGGTCCAAATAGATCAATGTGAAGCAGTTGCAAACATCTTGTAGTTGAAGGATTTGACTTGCTTGAAAATGACTGCTTCGGTTGTTTGCCAAGTTGACATGCGGCGCACTTTTTGTCATGATGATCATCAACCTTGGGAAGTCCTTTGACAAGATTGTTCCTGCTGAGTTTAGATAGATACTTGAAGTTCAAGTGACTTAAGCGCTTGTGCCACAGCCAACTATTTTCGTTCACACTTTTTGCTACAAAACAAAGATTAGTACTAGAGTTCATACTATGAAAATCAATAATATAAATATTTGTCTTACGATATCCCGTGAGTAAGATAGCTCCAGTTTTGCCATTCTTGATAAGACATTGCGTTGAAGTAAAATGGCATTCTAATCCTTTGTCGCAGAATTGAGATATGGATAATAAGTTGTGCTTGAGCCCTTCCACGAGTGAGACTCTTTCAATGCACACTTTGTCTTTCTTGAGCTTTCCATATGCTACAACTTGACTTTGTTATTATCGCCAAATGTTACGGAGGGACCTCTTTCTTCATGGACATCTTCTAATAAGGATTCATCTCCAGTCATGTGTCTTGAACACCCACTATCGAGAATCCATTCATAATTTCTAGCTTTTGAAGATCCAGCCATGAAACAAAGAACCTGAAATATAGACATTTAAGCAGGTCCCCTTTATTCCTTTTGGGTCCTAGGGTTAGCAACTTTTGACAACCCACTCTTGCTTGACCTTAGGATTTTTACGTCCTTTGGCATTGGGAGTGAATCGCAAAAGGCATTCCACGGCCTTGTGTCCTGAACAATCACAAATGGAACAATGATGAAAGCACCAATCACGTGAGTTTTCACAAACTCTTTACTTTTCTTGGGGATGGCATTCTTCTTTGGGTCAGATGAACTAGACTTAACAAAATCTTTCTTTTGAAATTTTGGAGCGCTTTTTCTCGAAGGGCGCATAGGGCTAGGAGGCGCACGGCGATGAGGCGCGTGGCTCTTAGGCGCATAATGAGCACTCGGAGAAGGAGCGCGCCTATTTTCAAGAATGATTTTGCTAGGGGATGGTTCATCTGTAGCTATATCTTTCCCATTAGCTTTCCCAAATTGCTTCGTTGGGTAGACATAATGGAATGTTTGTCTCTTGACTTTTTCATGTCCTTTACCCATTGAATTAGAATGTTTTTCCTTGGGAATTTCAAGAGTTTGTTGGTTGGTAAATTCACTATCTCTTTCAGCACAGACATCACATTTAAAGTTGTCACTAGTTGATGAGAATCCCAAGCCACTTTTATCACCACTGACTTTTTGGGACTCAAATATATTCTCCATAGTGACACGAGAATTGGACCACTCATTTGTAATCTTTTTAAGATCAGTGATTTGAGCAACCAATTCATCGTTTTGAACTTTAAGAAGTGAGTTCTGTTCTGTTAGAAAAGTGTTTTTAACGGTAAGAGGAGTCATGCTCTTTATCTGCTCCTTAAGGAGGGTGAGTTCAGATTTAAGTAGAGATTTCTCGGTCTTAAGCTGGGAAATTTCATCACATGATAGTGCTAAAGCTTCCTTCATACTATCAAATCTAGTAATTACCTTTTCAGCCTTTTTGAACAATTTTTCTTGTTCAGCAATCACTTCATCATTGATTTTGGAGATTGGAGCAGTTGGTTCAACCTGTGGTCTAATGTATGCTCCTTTTCTCAATTTGTTCCTTGCTCCAAGATCACATCGTGAGAATAACAATCCACCATCGTTTTGAGCCGGAGTGAGAAATCCTTGTTCAACGAGCTCGCTGATGGTTGGTCCTTTCTTCTTTTTCGCTTCTTGAAAACCTGCAGATTTCTTGATAGGTTTGTTCAAGGCATTCATATCGGGAACATCCTTGGAGAAGTCATCATCAGAATCATAAGCATCAACTTCATCATCATTTGCCATTAAACAAACGAGTCCATCATCGGAATCTTCATCGCTCTCATCGGAGTCTGTTTCAATCCAAGTGTTGTGCTCATTTGCTGGTGCTTCTTCTTCAGCAACCATTCCCTTGTGTCGAGTGAACTTGGGAGTGAATTTAGGAGTATGGCTGCTCTTCTTCTGCATATATTCAAATTTGGGGATCGGGCAGCTTGATGCAAAATGTCCGGGTTTCCTGCAATTAAAACAAACAAGATCTTCTTTTCTTTTTGAATCACTGCTCCTTGAAAACTTTTGAGGAGCTTTGCTGGTAGATCCTTGAAATTTGTTGGTTGAGCCGGGTCTTGAGAATTTTCTGAACTTTTGAAATTTCTTCACAAATAAAGCGAAGTCTTCATCATCCATGTCTAATAGCTCAGAAGTAGAAATTTTGGGATCGGAGCTTTTCTCATCTTGTACAGGCGCAGGTGTAGGCGCAGGAGTAGGCGCGGCTTCTCTGTGCGCCATCATAGCCATAGATTTTGACTTTCCTTCAGTTTCACTGATTCGTTGGAGTTTGAGTTCGTAAACTTTGAGATTTGCATATAGGTTCCTTAAAGTCCAAACATCTAAAGTTCCAGCGTCTTCAAGAGCGCTAGATTTATGAAGGTATCTTGATCCAAAAGCTTGTAGAAAATTTACATTCAAATCTTTGTTGGTAAACTTCATGCCAAGTGAAATACATAGATTGATAATTTCACAGTAGCGTTCATAAGTTTGCCTTAAGTTTTCACCGGGGAGTTGAGAGAAATTGTTGAATCTCTTTTGAACTTCGTATTTCTTGTTCTCCTTGCAAACGGTGTCTCCTTCAATATGCTCTTCAATAGCATCCCATAGCTCGTTTGCAGTAGCACAATGCATGACTTGTTGTTTCATCGCCGTGCTTAGAGTGCTTAGAAGAATGTTTCTTGCTTTGCCATCATTTGCGACTCTTCTAATTTCTTCCTCGGTCCATTCTTCCCTTGGTTTTAGGACAGTAGGTTGAGCAGCGTTGGTGCGTGGATTTGGATTCGCCTTCATCGGAATATAAGGTCCATAAACGACGGTGTCATGGAGCCTTTCATCGATTGAGTTGAGATGAGTCAATATGCTGAATTTCCATACGTCAAAATGATCTTCATCAAAGACCGGAACGTGAGTGTAGTTTGCAGTTGCCATAGGTTTTGAGTTTGCCATTTAGAATCGGCACCCAAGCTGTTAAGCTTGAAAAACGAAAAATGTTTTATAAAGGTGTTTGCTCTGATACCACTTGTTGGTCCCAAAGGGCAACAAGGGTATGAAAAATAGCTAGAGGGGGGGGTGAATAGCTGTTTTAAAATTCTTTTCGTACCCTTGAAAAACTCAATTGCGAATGCGCACTTTATCAAGTAAGCGTTATGAAATGCGCCTAAGTGAGTGAGTGAAATGCACAGCGGAATTTAGTAATGAAAATAGGCGCAAAGTGATAAAGGGAGCGCAACACACACACTAAGTATTTTGGCTCAAAGTGAGTGAAATAAGGAACTAAGGCAAATGATATAACAACACAACACAATTCAGTTCAATCAATCTACAATGAGTAAACAAGCAAATAGTGAGTGAAAATAATAACTTGAAAGAAATGACAAGATAATAACACAAGCTATTTGGAGAGGTTCGATCAATGAAAGATCTACGTCCTCTACCAAGATGGTTAGTCTTGGATTTCTAATCGAGATCTTATATAATGAGTGAGTGTTACAAATTACAATGTTTGAGCTTATACACTAACTCAAGATCTATTACTATGAAAGAACAAATCCAAAACAATAACCGGTGTATCTCTAAAAGATGAATCTAAATGATTAATCTTAAAGAGGTGCGTGTGTGTTCTTAGTATCAAGGCTCTTTAGATCTTTGAGATGGAGAGCACAAGAAACTAAAGTGTTAAGGCTTGAAGATCTGGGCTAAGGATGAAGGTATGAAGATGTTCTTGAGAAATCTGGAAAAACGAAGGCAATCTTCAAATCTTCAACAAATGCTTTGAGAGAGAAATTCTTGAAATTCTTAGCAAAACTCAGCAACTTCAAAATGTTGAAGTTATGGGGTATTTATAGTGAACTTCAAAAAACTAGCCGTTGGAAATCCTTGTGGATAAGATGAGCTGTCGCTTGTTGATTGGAGCATGCATATATTATGGCCATTTTGACACTCAACATAAAAGTGACCGTTATGGACGCGTGTCAACAGATTAGGCGCATATGCATCTTTTAACCACCGTTGGATCATTGGCGTAATTTGAATTCTCTTCAAGTCTTCGAGTCTTCAATAAATCACTGAGTGTTGAAAAAATACTTTGAGGCGCGTTTGAGCCAAGAGGCGCATTGAGCCAATAGGCGCACAGTAAGCGTGTGCTTAAAACAAGGGGCGCATAGGCGCGTAACATATCTTATGAAGAAATCCTTATGCGCGCGCTCTAAATGGCGCATGGCGCGAAAGTGGAAGGCGCGTGGCGCGTGGCGCGTGGAGGCGCATAAGCGCGGCTCAAACTCACTGAGTGATTTTTCTTGAAACTTGATCTTCTTGCCCTATTTCTAAGCCTATTCTATAACAATGGACAACCTAAAAAATGAAGTATAAATACTTTTTACATGTGGGTCTAAAGTCCATGAAATAAAACTTAGGTGATGGATCAATCAAATCTAATAAATCCTAATACATTAAAACTGAGATATATGTGGGCATACCCAACACTTCTTCTTTTTGCGCCACCATTGCAATGGACTTGGATTTTCCTTCAGTTTCACTTATATGCTGAAGCTTGAGTTCATAGACTTTGAGATTTGCATAAAGATTTCTAAGTGTCCTTACATCCAAAGTTCCAGCGTCTTCTAGGGCCCTTGATTTATGTAGGTATCTTGATCCAAAAGCTTGAAGAAAATTGACATTTAAATCTTTGTTCGAAAACTTCATGCCAAGTGAAATACATAGATTGATAATTTCACAAAAGCGTTCATAAGTTTGTCTTAAGGTTTCACCGGGAAGTTGAGAGAAATTGTTGAATCTATTTTGTACTTCATATTTCTTGTTTTCCTTGCACACGGTGTCTCCTTCTATATGTTCTTCAATAGCATCCCATAACTCATTGGCGGTAGCACAATGCATGACTTGTTGTTTCATAGCCGTGCTTAGAGTGCTTAGAAGAATGTTTCTTGCTTTACCATCATTTGCAACTCTCCTTGTTTCTTCCTCAGTCCATTCTTCCTTTGGTTTCTTGACCGTTGGTTGAACAGCATTTGTACGCGGATTTGGATTCTCTTTCATAGGAATGTAAGGTCCATAAACCACGGTGTCATGAAGTCTTTCATCGATTGAGTTGAGATGAGTTAAGATGCTGAATTTCCATACGTCAAAATGATCTTCATCAAATACCGGAACGTGAGTGTAGTTTGCAGTTGCCATAGGTTTTGAGTTTGCCATATCGAATCGGCACCCAAGCTGTTAAGCTTGAAAAACAAAAATGTTTTATAAAGGTGTTTGCTCTGATACCACTTGTTGGTCCCAGAAGGGAAACAAGGGTATGAAAATTGCTAGAAGGGGGGGGTGAATAGCGATTTAAAATTATTTTCAAACCCTTTTGCAAAGCAATGGCAAATGCGCACGACTCTTAAATTGGCTAAGTATAGCGCGCAGCAAGAGTGTGAAATGCTCAGCGGAAGTCTTAAAGCAGTCACTTATGCGCAGGGAGTATGCGCAGAAGTGTAAATACGCACGCATTAAGTTTTAGCTTAAAGATAGGCGCAAGATGGAACTAAGGCAAAAAGCTCACAAACACAATTCTGTCAAAGCGATACAATCTACAAAGATCAAACAAAACAATATATGAGTATAGCTTAAAATGTAGAATGAAAAGCACAAACAATAGACACGCTATTTGGAGAGGTTCGATCGGGAAAAGATCTACGTCCTCTACCAAGATGGTTAGTCTTGGATTTCTAATGGAGATCTTATTATGAGAGAGTTACAGATTACAACAATTTAGAACAAACTATAATCTATGAATGAACAAAATCCTAGACAATAACCAGTGTTTCTCTAGAAGTATGAGCGATAAGATCGGAACTTCAAGAGGTGAGTGTGTGTATCAGAAATCTGGGCTCTTTGAATCTATAAGATGGAGAGCACAAGATTCTGGTGTTATTAAGGCTTTATAGGATCTGGGCTTGGATTGAGTATGAAGGTGAGAAGGTTGTTCTTGAGAATTCTGGAAATGAGCAAGCAATCTTCAAATCTTCAAACTTTCTCTTTGGAAGCAATTCTTTAGCAATTCACAAGCAACTTGGAAAATGAGGATGAGCTTGCTATTTATAGCTGAGCTCCAAGAAATAGCCGTTGGAGACAGCAAGTTGACAGATTTCAAACTTCTTCTAGAAGGATGACAGTTGTCTTTATATTTGAAATTAAAACTAGAGGTGCGTCTCCATCTACGTGTATGCTGAGTGTATTTGATTTGTCGTTTGTCCACATCAGCATTTTGGCTCATTCGAAAGCGTAGCTTGAGATGACGCTTTCCAAGTTATACAAAGGTAGGTCAAGAGATGAAAGAATAAACCAAGGCAGGTCTTTCGTGCGCATGATGCTCATGCGCATAGGACGCGCAGAAGGTGATGCGCTGCGCATGGAAGGATGTGCACCAAAATTGGCTTTTTGCTCTTTTGACCTTGAATCCAAAGCTTCAGCCCTAACCTCTAAGCCTAGTCTATAAAGAGGACTTAGCTAAAAATTGAAGTTATAAAAACTTCTTACATAGGGTCCTAAAGTCCTTAAAATACACTTAGGTGATGGTATCAATCAATTTTAACAAAGTAGGAGGGTTAAGTGATAAGTATACCCGACAAACCTAGAGCTAGAAAGGGAGTATTCATGGGGTATGGGGACGGTGTCAAGGGATACCGTATTTGGTCTCCATAAAAAATAGGGTAATTATCAGTAGGAACGTCGTATTTGATGAGAATTCTGTTATTAACCCTATTATGAGATCTACGATTGTTTCAAGTGTTGGCGGTGTTGATAAACAGGTGGAGCAAGAAGATATTGAAGAGTTAGTTGTCCCACAGTCAGATGTTAATCAGGATCCACCAACAGAGACAAAGACTGAAGCACCAGAAAGTTCAAGTTTGGTTCCCGATGAACATGGGTTAGTACAAGGAAGGTCTAGAAGAGCTAACTTTGGGAAGCCTCTAGAGAGGTATAGATTTGAAGACATGGTGTCTTATGCACTACAGGTTGCTGAGGAAGTAGATCCCGATCTTACGGAACCTTCTACTTTCAAGGAAGAAGTTACATGTTTAGAGTCATCTCATTAGATTGTGACTTGCAAGTGGATCTTTAAGAAAAAGGAAGGGATGTCACCAGCAGAAGGGGTTAAGTATAAAGCTCGCGTTGTTTCAAAGGGTTTCACACAGAGAGAGGGGGTGGACTACAACGAGATCTTCTCGCCAGTGGTCAGACACACTTTGATAAGAGTGTTGCTAGCGATAGTAGCACAAAGGGATTTGGAGCTTGAGCAACTAGACGTCAAGACAGCTTTCTTGCATGGAGAGTTGGAGGAAGAGCTATACATGATATAGCTGAAAGGATTCCAAGTTCCTGATAAGGAAAATTATGTTTGTAGGTTGAAGAAGTCCTTGTATGGACTTAAGCAGTCGCCTAGGCAGTGGTACAAGAAGTTTGACAGCTATATGACAGAGTTCGGATACACGAAGAGCCCGTATGATTATTGTGTATATCATAATAAGTTGGTAGATGGGTCGTACATCTATATGCTGCTCTATGTAGATGATATGTTGATAGCTGCAGTCAAGAAATCGGAGATTCAGAAGCTGAAAAGCTTATTGTCCGCAGAGTTTGAGATGAAGGATTTGGGTAGCGTGAAGAAAATTCTGGGTATGGAGATTTATAGAGACAGAGCCAAACGAAAATGTTCTTATCCCAGAAAGGTTACATCAAGAAAGTTTTAGATAGGTTTAGTATGTCGACATCTAAGGCTATAGATACTCTGAGTGCATTGAATGCACGGTTATCAGTCGCGTTTGGGCCCAAGTCGGTAGAGGAGAAATAGTATATGGCTCGATTACCCTATGCTAGTGCAGTTGGTAGTTTAATGTATGCTATGTTGTGCACTAGGCCGGATCTTGCACAGGCAGTTAGTGTTGTTAGTCGGTTCATGTGTAATACGGGTAAAGAACATTGGCAGGCTGTGAAGCGGATCTTTAGGTATCTTCGGGGTACCAGTGACATAGGTCTCATCTATGGAGGTGGAGAAGAATGTGCAGTCGGGGGGTTCTCAGATTTGGACTATTCGGGGGATGTTGACACAAGAAGATCGATGACCGGATATGTATATACGCTTAGTGGATCAGTTGTTAGTTGGAAGGCTATATTGCAGGCGACATTGATGATGTCTATAACAGAAGCAGAATACATGGCATTGGCAGAGTCCACTAAGGATGGAATATGGTTGAAAGGATTGATCAGCGATCTTGGGATACATCAGGATCAGGCTATTATTTATTGCAATAGTTTGAGCGCGATTTACCTAGCCAAGGATCAAGTTCATCATGAGAGGACCAAGCACATTGATGTCAGATATCATTTTCTAAGGGATGAGAAACGGGTAAAGGTGAAGATGGTAGGCACGGTGGACAACCCTGCAGATATGTTCATAAAGCCCGTGACGAGAAGCAAGTTCCATCATTTTTTGGACTTACTTAATGTTCGCAGCTATTAGATAGCAGAAGAGGCGAGGAGGGAGAAAAGATTTGTTATCATGGAGATTCAAAGTCAAGGTGGAGATTGTTGGGTTAATGCCTTTGAATTTGGGACGCCGAGTTAAAGGATTAGACAACAGACGAATTTCATAACTCCGGAATGAGCACATAATAGGGGTCCGGTCGGACCAGAGGAAGGACCCGACCGGACCTAGGAGACGTCGGAAACATGAGTTCTAGCAAAGGGGCGAAATCCAGTCGGGTGGTATAAGGAATCCGCCCGGACTATGCAAGGGTCCGGTCGGACCTGTCACTATACCCGGCCAGACCTAGTGTCCAAACAACATCATGTTTTTGGGCAGACTTCCAGTTTCGCAGAAGGAAAGGTTTCAAGTCCGTTTTGGACTTGAATTCGAAGTTCTTACCAGATTTTGAGTTAGCTTTTGAGTAGTATAAATAGAGGCTATTAGTTTAGATCAAAACCATACCACAGATTGTCATAGGCAGATTATTAGAGTGCTCAGAGAGATCTATAATTCTAGAGTTGCACAGTTAGGAATTTTGTGATCAAAATTCGTGCAACAGTAATAGTGTGATCATTGTAATTGTTTCTCCAGATTGATAATAATATTCTCACCCCTCCCCGTAGACATAGCCAAGTTGGTGAACCACGTAAATCTGTGTTATTGTGATTGCTTGCTTTTCTCATCATGTCTTGTTTATTGCTCTAACACTTGGGATTAACATGTGTAATTCATTAACATTTTTGAAAAAAAAAAAAAAAAAAAAAAAAAAAATATATATATATATATATATATATATATATATATATATATATATATATATATATATATATATATATATATATTTACAGTAGTATTGCCATTGTTGTTATGTTATTTTGACTACATATATGCCCTAATTTTTTTTGTGAATTTTTCTGTTTTGTTCTTTCCTTTCAAGGTTGAAATATAAAGGGGGTCGGCAAGTTGTTCATGCAATCGGTCACCGTTGCACATATAAACGAACCAAGCAATGTAACACATTTGTGATACTATTGCTCAAAACTCAATCTTAAGGTATATTATACTACTTTTGTCTCTAAAAATGTTTTAAATTATTCTTAACTAACAAAGGAAATGGGTATTTAGTTTAGGAACAATTAAGTATTTTTTTTTCTTTTTTGTAATTCATTTGTATTTCTATTGTTGTAGATTGAACGTTTGAAATTGATGTAATTGACAACTCAATGAATTAAAAGTTGATTCATCATGAATTAATTTATTTTTATGTTATAAGTCCTAAAGAGAGATGAAGGAGTATGTGATTAATATTTTGATGATCAAAAGTCTCTAATTTATGAATCAAATTAAATTAAAAATTAAAACATCTAATAAATATATGTGCAACTAATAAGTCCTAGAAGATGAAATATTTGATTTGAAAAGATTTGTAAATACCAAAATTCTTCTAATTTTAGCCATCAATGAAATTTAATTAACATGAATTGAATATGATATGCTATGAAATTAAAGTTAGATTCCTCATAAATTAACTTTAATTTGTTTTTAATATGTACTCCCTCCGTCCCACCTCACTTGAGACCTAGGTGGGCACAATAACTAAGAAAAAAAAATAAAATAAAGAAAATGTGTGGTAAAAAATGAAGATAGAGAATAAGTGGGGTTAATAGTAGGTTGATTGAATGAATTGTGTGGTGGAAAATGAAGAGAGAGAATGAGTGAGTTGGGTATATTGAATATAAAATTATAAAAAGATTACCATTTTGGGAAGTCTCAAGTGAAGTGGGACGGACCAAAATGGAAATAAGTCTCAAGTGAGGTGGGACGGAGGGAGTACATGTTATACATCTTAAAAGAATATGAACTTAAGTTAAATAATTTTGAGATTATCAAAATACTCATATTTTAATTTAATTAATAGAACATAAATAACAAATAATGAAACGTCAAGCTCATCATGCATTAAAATAAGTTAAAAAACATTGTGTGATAAATATAAGTAATAACAAGTTTTAAAAGATACTAATAAAATTTGGAATTATCAAGAGTCTTATAATTAATTTTAATAATACAACTTAAGTATCAAGCTCACTCAAGAAGTCCAGTAAAATTGACTTGGCATGTGAAAATTATAAAAGAAATAATTTAAAAGAGTTTTACTATTGATGATGCTCTTAGATTTAATAACATTGCATAATAAAAAAGATTTAGTAATATAGGTCAATTTTAATGTTGACATACATAAAGAGGCCTTTGGAGTATAACGTAATGAAAACAAGGATTTGACTTTTCGACCAATGAGAAGAATTTTATTTATTTGGTACAAGTCATAAGATTTAGTAGCCTATTGAATTTACCTTATCAATACAATTAGTTCAACTATTTCATAGCTACAATTAATAAAAATAATAAATCATTTAAGTGATAAAATAAATAAGTAATAAAAGCCTTAAAAAAAAAGGTACCTGTTGATCCCAATGGGACAACAAGGGTGTGAAAAATGCTAGAGGAGGGGGGTGAATAGCGTTTTTAAATTCTTTTCAAACCTTTTTACAAATTAATGGCTTATGCGCACAGTTCTCAAATAAGCTAAGTATAGCGTGCAGTGAGAGTGTGAAATGCACAGCGGAAGATTTAAAGCAGCTCTGCACAAGGAAAGCTGCGCAGAGATAAAAACGCATGC
The DNA here is from genome assembly GCA_026119855.1 of Campanula takesimana. NCBI lineage: Eukaryota > Viridiplantae > Streptophyta > Magnoliopsida > Asterales > Campanulaceae > Campanula > Campanula takesimana. The sequence continues at coordinate 604,481 of JAOWBW010000796.1, read as the reverse complement.
GCTAAGTTTTGGCTAAAGAGTTGGATAAAATTGTGCTAGGGCAAATGAGCAATAACAATTACAGCAGTAAAGTGTAGCAATCTGAAAGATCAAACAAAGCAGTAATACATAAAAATTTAAGCATGAAATAAGCAGTAAGAATGATGGACAAGCTATTTGGAGAAGTTCGATCAAGGAAAGATCTACGTCCTCTACCAAGATGGTTAGTGTTGGTCCCAAAGGGCAACAAGGGTATAGAACCGCTAGAGGGGGGTGAATAGCGGTTTAAAATCTTTTTCGGAATACCCTTGAAAATCAACCAAGTACTTATCAGTTTGGTCTATTGCGGTTTAATGCACTAGAACCGCTCAGATAAAATGCACAGCGGAGTTTTGCGGTTTTGTCCAAACTGAATTATAAAGAGTTGGGCGGTTTAAGTGGTTGAAAAGGAATGATGCAACTGATAGGGCACAACTGAAGTATCACAAAAGTATGAAAATCATTTATCAAGTCATTTCACATGAAAGTAAATAAAGCTCATAAACATAAATGTAAATGACAAGACAAAAAATAAAGATCAAGGACACACAATTTGAAAAGGTTCGTTCTTGAAAGAACTATGTCCTCTACCTAGGTGGTTAGCCTAGGATTTTCTAATAGCTACTAGACTTGTATTGACTTAGAGGAGTTTTTACAAGATTACAAAAGAATCCAAACTCTAAATAAACAATCTAACCTAACAATGCTATTATAACAACCTGTGTTTTCGAGGTATATAATCTATAAGAAAATATACTCCGGGTGTGTAGTGTGGAAAGAAATCAAGAGCTCAAAATATCTAAGTGATGGTGAGCAAGTGATTACTTTCTGTGCAAGGCTGAGTTGTGATGATTTGAAGGCTTGAAGCTTTGATGAAGAACTCTGGGTTTGCTAAGGAGATGATGAAGATATGAATATCTGGGTTTTCAATCTTCAAAGCAAACTTGAATACTTGGGATATTCTCTTTGAAGCTCAGCAACCTTCAATGTTGAACAATGAAGGCTATTTATAGTGAAGGCAATAGTGACCGTTGGACAATGAGGTGAGTCATTGTATGGCGGTTTTATGCGTTATCACAATCCCATTGGTTGACCTGTCACTGTCGTCCTTTGCTTTTGCTTTGTGGCAGGAAGTTGTTGGATCACTACCTGACATTGTCCTTTTAGTTGTTGGAAAAGTACAACGGTAACTTTTCAAAAAGCTAGACAAACCGACATTCCAAGAATAACTGAAACATGACTTGAAGTTTTAAGGACAAGTCACCAGTCATTCATTTACGGTTGAAAAGCGCATGTTTGTCTTCAAGGAGTAAATGACAGCAATAACTTCTTCAATATCTTGGTCGGCGGTTCCACCAGATGCATGTGCGGTTTCATGAATGAACTTGAAATGCGGTTTCATCAAAGACACAAACTGCGGTTTGAGGAAGGACTTAAGGCATCATGCTGGCGGTTTTGAAGATGGCGGCTTGAGGGACACTAAACCGCTATGAATAAACCGATTATAACTCAGCCTAACTACTAAACATCTAGAAATGGACTTGTCTAAAAATTGAAGTAAAACTTCATTACAAGTAAACCTAAAGTCCATAAAAAGACACGTGGAATGGGTCAATCAAATCAGGTGGGTGTACTAACAATGAATCCTAACAATCTCCCCATATTTGATTGATGCCATTACCACACTATGATAGAGCAAACATTGTACTTGGTAAGAACATGCTCAAATGAGTATGTATTGAAATTGCATGTCCCAAGTCAAATGCACACATAATGCTATACCATAGATTTCTAATCTATCAAAGACAAAGGAAATGAAAAACAGATACATAAGAAATTCATTCAGATGCATATAAAGAGATATGATTATGAAAATCAGATATGCATGTTTAAACTGAATGTTTAAAACACATACACTTAGAAAATTTTTCATGATGAGTAGTGCATGAGTTTTTAGAAATTCATTGTTCCACAAACAAGTAGTTTGAATAAACAAAGTTTTGGAATAAGATGCAATGCATTCATTTTCATTATAATCCTTTTAAAGGTTTTAGAAGTTACAAATTACAAGGAAAATAATGAAAGGCAAAAACTGATTACAAAAGATAGAAAGAATTCTAATCAGTTCTATCAGGAACCCTAGCGGCGGCTTGGACAACGGTTTGAGCATCAGAAGGCTCAACTATGCTGGCGGTTTCAAACACATATTCAGCTGACTTGAGACGAAGATGGGTCGGTTCATTTACCTTCTCTAAGATTTTCTCAGAAATCTTTTTCAGGTCGTTGGCATACTGAACTAAGTAGTCAGTTGATGAAACCGTTAGATCAGCTAGTTGGTCTAACTTCTTCTCCAGAGCCTCATTCATTTCTTGGGCCGCTTCAAGTCTGAGAGAAGTCGGCTCATTCAAAGTTTCAACCTTCTGTTCTAACTTGAGCTGGTTCTCCAGAAGGGTTTCAATTTTGAATTCCATTCTCCCAATACGAGGGTCAACAGCATTCTCCCTCTTACTGGCATCAATAAGGAAGGGCAGAGAGGAAAGAAATGCAGATTGGGCAAAAAATGAATCCAGAACAAACTGAATCTTGACTGGATCAGTTTCAAAAAGGGAGGAAGGGAAAGGAATTATAGAAAATGAAGTGTAGGGAAAAGAAGAGGAAATGGAAAGAAGTTGGGTATTAGAGAGAGGAAAGGAAGAATAAGGAGAGAACTGCCATCTATAAAGATAAGGAAATACAGTGCAGTTTATTCTAAAGAAGAATTGAGAGCAGAGAGAGAAGATGAACTCAACTGCCAGATCTTCAATAATTTGATCAAGAGTTGAAGCAATCAGTTGATCTGAAGCAGCTTGAGACTCATCGGATGGAAAGATTGCAAATGGATTTGGACGACCAGACTTGAGTCGTCGCTCTTCATGTTTGTTGGCGGCTCTAATGATGGCTCCATGGCGGTTGGCTTTGGAAGTAGTAGCTCTAAACTTCTTTAGGTAAATCGCTATGTCCTGTGCACACTTCCTTTTCAAACCACGCGGTTTGGGAGACCTAACTGCAACTGTGAATTCAGGCAGAACCGAAGGGGCAGAGATGTTGATCAGTTGCGGTTGAGCTGACGGTTGAACTGCTGAAGCGAAAGGCAGTGTAGGGGATTTAGAAGGTGAAGGAGTGTGCTCTGGTGAATCAAACTCCAGCTTTCTTGGAGCCGCGGTTTCCCTGGGTTGAGCCGCAGGGATTGCAGGCTCCCCCTCAACCGCAGACTCCCTCTCAACCGGAGCCTCAGTTCCATCCAGGCTAACTCCTAACCTATTCAGGGTGGCAGTTTGAGCAGCTTCTCTAGCTCTAGTAGCAGCGGCTTGATCTGCTATGGCACCGGCATAAGGTTTGCCTGACTTATTGAGCCGAGCCTCAGGAAAGGGACCTCTCTGTTCTTCAGGCAGAGGATCAGCAGACCATACCGCTTGTGCAAACCGCCATCCAAACGCGGTTCTGAAAGCATCAAGCTTTGAAGCACCAAATAAGGTCTTCTCATTCGGTTGCACCCACTCAGCTTCATTTGCCACTGAAGCCTTAAAGATCACGGAGTCCTGATGAAGGAATTTAGTTAAGAGTTTGCAATGAGTTCTGATCTTTGTTTTACCAGCGGCTTTGGCAGAAGTGTGGCGGCTGAGGGCATTGATCATTTCTTGCATGATGATCCTTGGCCAGTGCAGCTTCTTCCCTTTGTAGATAGCCACGCAGTAGTTGTACTGCTCAGAAGTGAAGTTGTTGTGATTGCCATTCTTGCACATCACTCCAGTGTCTACTAAGTCACACAACATCACCATTACTTCTCCAAACTCCTTTTTAGGGGTGGACTTAGTGTTGAAGACAGAGACCCCCAAGATCTCCTCAGTAGTTCGGCTGACTAACTCTGGTTTGATAGAAAGGATTCCAGAATTCTCCAATCCAACCTTTGAAGCAGATAAAACTACATCATTTGTCCTGACAGTGGACTTGATGGCATTTTCAGTCTTAATCTCCCCAGACTCTAAGTCTCTGATCTCTTCTCCTTTACCATTCAAGAGGGGTACCTCACAGACAATCCCATTGTCAAAGAATTCTGCACATAGCCTTTTGTCAAACTTAGGTTCATCCAGCTGGAATAGTGGCAGCAGTTTTGACGATTCCAGTAAGGCAAGCAGTTTTCTTCCCACTGCATCGGCTTCAAATTCGGCTTTGATGATCTGAGATCCAGGTACAAAGTTGGATTCATCCTAAAAATAATCAAAGTTTAGTAAGAGTTTGGTGCAAGCAGTTTGAATAAATCAAGCATTCAAACTGCTACAAGGAATCCTAACAATGAAATAAGCGGTTGAAGTAAAATAGGGGTAAAATGGTAAACACCCAAAACTAGACATGGAAAGAATTTGAAAAAGCATTTGAATGCATGAAGAACATGATGGAGTATCTTGTACCGAACCATTTATTGATGCGGTTTCAATGATGACAGAACCGCACACTAGATGACTTTTCTAAGCATAGCCAAAACACTTAAACAAGAGATATTAATAATAATATATATAGATATGATATCTTAAGTTAGTTCTAACATACCCATTTCTCCTCGTAAATGATAGAACCTGGAATTTTCAAGCGGTTTGGTTAGAATGTCAGCAATTTGATCATCTGTTCCTACCTTTGCTAGAAAAATGTTTTTCTTTTCAACATGGTCTTTGAGGAAATGATATCTTATGTCGATGTGCTTGGTTTTTGAGTGCTGAACAGGATTATTGGAGATGGATATTGCAGCAGTGCTATCACAGTAGATAGGGAAGTTTTGTTCAAATATCCCGTAGTCCTCCAACTGTTGTTTCATCCAGAGAATTTGAGAGAAACAGCTTCCAACCGCTATATATTCAGCTTCAGCGGTTGAGACTGAAACCGACGCTTGTTTCTTGCTGGACCATGATACAAGCCGCGTTCCAAGGAACTGACAAGTACCACTTGTGCTCTTTCTGCTTATCTTACATGCTGCAAAGTCAGCATCTGAATAACCTAATAGACCAAATGAAGATTCTTTGGAGTACCAAATTCCAAGGTTAACAGATCCACATAAATATCTAATAATACGTTTAACAGCAATAAGATGAGATTCTCTAGGGTCAGGTTGAAATCTAGCGCACACACAAACACTAAACATGATATCTGGCCTACTTGCAGTTAAGTAAAGTAGAGAGCCAATCATACCTCGGTAGAGAGTTTGATCAACTTTCTTACCATGTTCATCTCGATCCAAACTGCAGGCCTTAGGCATTGGGGTATCAACTGGTTTAGCGGTTTCAAGCCCGAACTTCTTTATCAAATCTTTAGTGTATTTGGCTTGGTTGATAAATATCCCATCATGGCATTGCTTGACTTGGAGTCCAAGAAAGAATGTCAATTCTCCCATCATACTCATTTCAAATTTACTCTTCATTAGCTTCTCAAACTTAACACACATAGTTTCATTAGTAGAACCAAAAATAATATCATCAACATATATTTGAACTAATAATGAATGACTTTTGTGTTTAGCTATAAATAGAGTTGTATCAATTTTACCTCGAGAGAAGCCTTGTTCAATAAGAAATTTAGATAGAGTGTCATACCATGCTCTTGGAGCTTGTTTGAGTCCATACAATGCTTTCTTGAGTTTGAAGACATGATTTGGAAGTTTGTTGTCTTCAAATCCTGGCGGTTGAGCTACATAAACTTCTTCTTGTAGTTCACCATTCAGAAATTCACTCTTCACATCCATTTGATATAACTTGAATTTCTTGAAGGAGGCATAGGCCAGGAACAATATTATGGCTTCAAGTCTGGCTACAGGGGCAAAGGTCTCATCATAGTCAATCCCTTCTTCTTGCCTATAGCCTTGAGCAACCAACCTAGCTTTGTTTCTTGTTATTGTACCATTCTCATCCATCTTGTTTCTGTACACCCATTTTGTTCCAATTACTGTATGATCACTGGGCCTTGGAACTAGAGTCCAAACTTTGCATCTTTCAAACTGATTAAGCTCTTCTTGCATTGCAATTACCCAACTTGTATCACTTAGAGCTTCATCTACCTTCTTCGGTTCCATCTGAGATAACAGAGAAGTTGAGAACAAACTGTGATTATCTCTGTGAGTCAAACTCCCTCTGGTTTGGACACCAGTACTGATAGGACCAATAATGTTGGCAGTTGGATGGTCTCTATGCTCATTAATTTCAGGAGGGAGGTTGTCTTGAACCACAATTTCTTGAAGATTTTCCAGAGGAGGATCATCTTGATAATCATTGAAGTCTTCATTGAAGGTTAGATTTGGAACTGGTTCAACAGTTTGAATGGGGTCAGAAGATAGCGGTTCAACAGTTACACCATCAGCGGTTTGAGTAGGTGCGGCTGAAGAACTGGATGTAGCGGTTTGAGTAGGATGGTTGTCAGTTGCTCTATGTCTAGGGCCTGTCTCAAAATCACTAAAATCATTAACAACATTTGGAGCCATATGTGGCTCAAGGAGAGCATGTTCATCAAATGTAACATGGACTGACCTACAATTTTTAAAGATGTCTTATTGAAACAACGAAAAGCTTTGGAGTGTTTAGAACAGCCAACAAAAATATCTTCATCGGCCTTAGCATCAAATTTACCTCGATGCTCTTTGCCATTGTACAAGATATAGCACTTGCATCCAAATATCTTGAAGAAGGCAATGTTGGGTGATCTGCCTCTCCACAATTCATAAGGAGTCTTGTTGTGAACTTTGATGATGAGGGAGCGGTTCTGGGTGAAGCATGCGGTATTGACGGCTTCGGCCCATAATTATTTGGGAAGCTTGGCTTCTGCAATCATAGTCTTCCCGGCTTCAATTAAAGTTCTGTTCTTTCTTTCCACTACTCCATTCTGTTGTGGAACTCCAGCGGCAGAGAAATTATGATCAATTCCATGATCATCACAATATTGGGCAACACCATTATTTGTAAATTCGGTTCCATTATCTGAACGCACGGCAACAATGTCATCCAATTTCTGAGTTTGGAGCTGTCTAAAGAGAGCGGTTACGATGCCATAAGTATCATCTTCAGAGGCCATCATTTCCACCCATGTATATCTTGAATAATCATCAACCACCACAAGTGTATAGTGGTTTCCTCATATACTGGCGGTTGGGACAGGTCCAAATAAATCCATGTGCAGCAGTTGCAAACAGCGGTTCGTTGAAGGCGCGGTTTTACTAGGAAATGACTGTTTGGGCTGCTTTCCAAGCTGGCATGCTTTACACTTTTCATCATGATGGTCAGCCACTTTGGGTAGTCCTTTTACTAGACCATCCCTGTGCAGTTTTGCTAGATACTTGAAGTTCAAGTGGCTGAGCCGCTTATGCCATAACCAGCTACTTTCACTTATATTTTTGGCTACAAAACAGAGGTCAGGAACAGAAACAATATTGCTTAAATTAATTATATAAACATCACCTGTTCTGTTGCCAGTCAGTAGAGTGACTCCAGAGGAAGCATCTTTGATATAACAGCTAGTTGATGTGAAGATGCAGTTCATTCCTTTGTCACAAAACTGAGATATGGAGAGAAGGTTGTGCTTGAGTCCTTCTACTAGTGACACATTTTCAATAGACACTTTTCCTCGTTTGATTGCTCCATATCTTACTGTTTCTCCTTTCTTGTTGTTACCAAACACTACTGGGGGACCTTTCATTTGGATGAAACTGCAGAGTAGTTCTGAATCTCCAGTCATGTGTCGTGAGCATCCACTATCCAAATACCAGAGATCCTTCTTCTTCTTAGCGGTTCCAGCCATAAAACATGAAATCTGAAAAATAAACATGAAAGGTTTTGGTCCCCCTTATTCCTTGGGTCCTAGGGTTAGCAGCTTTTTGGGACCCACACCTGTTTGACCTTAGGATTTTTACGTCCCTTGGAATTGGGTGTGAATCTTAAAAGACAATGACCAGCACTATGACCAAAGTCGGCACAGATAGAACAATGAATTAAGCCAGGTTGTGGTTGCGGTTTTACAAATCCATTACTGACCTTCGGTTTATCATGTTTTACTGGGTCAGCGGTTTTGGCTTTAACAAAGTTAACCTTCTTGAATTCCACCTTTCTCTTAGGTGCGGATTTAGGAAATATAACAGGATATTCCTTAAACTGACTAGGAGCGGTTTCATCACTCAATACTTCCTTGGTTGTCTCAGCCGCTGTGGATTTCTCTTTCCACTTTGGATCTCTCCCAGTCTGGTTTTTAGGATACTCATAGAAATAATTTTGCTTTTTAATTTCTTGTGTTGAGCCCTTTTTACCAGCATGATTTACCTTAGGAATTTCTTTGGTTTGTTCAGTTGGTTTCACACCACCTTCAGCACAAAGACAAGGACACTTACACCCATCATCAGTTTTAAATCCTAATCCACTTTTCTCCTTAGAGAGAATTTGTGAATTAACGATTTGTTCCATGGTGACTCTAGACTTAGTCCACACATCGGTCACTTTTTGAAATTCATCCCTTTGTGCAGTAAGATCATGGATTCGGGTGTTAAGAACCTCGGTTCTGTCCTTAAGATAGCGGTTTTCTTCCACAACAGAAGCTATCCCAACAATTTGGAGCTTGAGTTTTTCAATCTCCTCCTTATGGGACTTGCATTCTTTTTGGGAATATTCAAGTTCCGCAGCCATTAATTTATATGCCTTTTTAAGCATAGTGTGTTGTTGACAAATGACATTAGCACGTTCAAGTACCTGGTCATCATGCTTTGTTCGGTTTGATCCTCAGGAGAGTAGTTTGGTGAAGTAGGAGTTTTGCCTTGTTTAGCTTCAGGAGTTTTTGGTGAAAGTGACTTCATTTGATGGAGTGGCAGTGGAAGGCTTTCGTCAATTTCAACCTTTTCTTCAAATCCCATTAGGCAAAGATTTGCAACTCCTTCATCTTCATCACTATCATCTGTATCAGAACCCATCCATGTTAATGGTTGTTCTCCTTGTTCAGCAACCATTCCTCTTCTCTTGAAAAACTTTTTGTTGAACGATTTCTTAGCACGAGCGGCTTCATATCGCGGTTTGGGACAACTGGAGGCAAAATGACCTGGTTGTCTGCAGTTGTAACAAACAAGATCATCCCTTTTCTTAGCATCAGCTGCTTTGTTGAATCTGGTTGGAGGGACAAACTTTGCAGGGCCGCCTGACTGAGATTGAGCTCTGTTCTTTCTGAACTTGGTGTAGTTTTTCACATAGAGAGCAAACTCATCATTATCCATGTCATCAAAGTCAACTTGAGTAGAACTAGATGCTACACTTTGGGAATTTTGAGATGGAGTGTAGGATTGATGAGATTGCTGAGGTTGAGAATAAGGTTGATGATGTTGAGGGTAAGGTTGATGAGGCGGTTGGTAATACTCTGGAGGTGCGGTTTGAGAAATATATCTTGGAATATTTGGATCAAAAGAAGCGGTTTGTAAATGGATATTAGGTGCGGTTTGATGGTGATCTGGATTGTAAACCGGAGATGTGGCATTGTTGAAAGCGGCAAGAGAAAGAGACTTGAATCTGTTTTCGGTTTCATGAGCTTCCTCAAGCTTGAATTCAAATACCCTTAGCATGGCATAAAGATGACGAAGATCAAGAGCTTCCAGATCTTTGTTGTCTTCAATGTTGGTAGTTTTGATCAGCCATTTGCTACCAAGAGATTGCATGAATCTCATGTTCAGGTCAGTATTGGAATACTTGTGCCCTAGAGAGAAACATACATTGACAATTTCCACGAACCACTCATAGCATTGGCGAAGAGATTCCTTTGGGTCTTTGACAAAGTAATCAAAGAGCCTTCTCTGTTGGTAGAGGCGGTTCTTCTTGGTGTCGGCATCTCCTTCCAGAAAGTCAATGATGCCATCCCATGTTTCCTTTGCGGTATTGCAATCTAGATCCTTTGAGTGAGTTCTTAAATAAATAGCTGATACAAGCATGGACATAGCTCTTCCATCAAAGTCCACATTCCGTTGATCAGTTTCGGTCCATTCAGCTTCCGGCTTCTTGATTTCCGCGGTTTGTCCAGCAGTACCTGCATCAGGGTTAGCCTTCATCGGGACATAGGGTCCATTAACAATTGCAGTCCATAATCTGCGATCCTCAGATATCATATGCTTCTTCATCCTATATTTCCAGAAGATGAAACTATCTTCACTAAGAATAGGTAAGTGATTAGAGTTGGATGTCTGCATCATATGGGAGTTTATGTTTGCCATTGGATCAGCACCCAAGCGGTTAAGCTTGTAAAATAACTTTTGGTGGATATGCTCTGATACCACTTGTTGGTCCCAAAGGGCAATAAGGGTATAGAACCGCTAGAGGGGGGGGTGAATAGCGGTTTAAAATATTTTTCGGAATACCCTTGAAAATCAACCAAGTACTTATCAGTTTGGGCTATTGCGGTTTAATGCACTAGAACCGCTCAGATAAAATGCACAGCGGAGTTTTGCGGTTTTGTCCAAACTGAATTATAAAGAGTTGGGCGGTTTAAGTGGTTGAAAAGGAATGATGCAACTGACAGGGCACAACTGAAGTATCACAAAAGTATGCAAATCATTTATCAAGTCATTTCACATGAAAGTAAATAAAGCTCATAAACATAAATGTAAATGACAAGACAGAAAATAAAGATCAAGGACACACAATTTGAAGAGGTTCGTTCTTGAAAGAACTACGTCCTCTACCTAGGTGGTTAGCCTAGGATTTTCTAATAGCTACTAGACTTGTATTGATTTAGAGGAGTTTTTACAAGATTACAAAAGAATCCAAACTCTAAATAAACAATCTAACCTAACAATGCTATTATAACAACCTGTGTTTTCGAGGTATATAATCTATAAGAAAATATACTCCGGGTGTGTAGTGTGGAAAGAAATCAAGAGCTCAAAATATCTAAGTGATGGTGAGCAAGTGATTACTTTCTGTGCAAGGCTGAGTTGTAATGATTTGAAGGCTTGAAGCTTTGATGAAGAACTCTGGGTTTGCTAAGGAGATGATGAAGATATGAATATCTGGGTTTTCAATCTTCAAAGCAAACTTGAATACTTGGGATATTCTCTTTGAAGCTCACCAACCTTCAATGTTGAACAATGAAGGCTATTTATAGTGAAGGCATTAGTGACCGTTGGACAATGAGGTGAGTCATTGTATGGCGGTGTTATGCGTTGTCATAATCCCATTGGTTGACCTGTCACTGTCGTCCTTTGCTTTTGCTTTGTGCCAGGAAGTTGTTGGATCACTACCTGACATTGTCCTTTTAGTTGTTGGAAAAGTACAACGGTAATTTTTCAAAAAGCTAGACAAACCGACATTCCAAGAATAACTGAAACATGACTTGAAGTTTTAAGGACAAGTCACCAGTCATTCATTTACGGTTGAAAAGCGCATGTTTGTCTTCAAGGAGTAAATGACAGCAATAACTTCTTCAATATCTTGGTCGGCGGTTCCACCAGATGCATGTACGGTTTCATGAATGAACTTGAAATGCGGTTTCATCAAAGACACAAACTGCGGTTTGAGGAAGGACTTAAGGCATCATGCTGGCGGTTTTGAAGATGGCGGCTTGAGGGACACTAAACCGCTATGAATAAACCGATCATAACTCAGCCTAACTACTAAACATCTAGAAATGGACTTGTCTAAAAATTGAAGTAAAACTTCATTACAAGTAAACCTAAAGTCCATAAAAAGATACGTGGAATGGGTCAATCAAATCAGGTGGGTGTACTAACAATGAATCCTAACAGTTAGTCTTGGATTTCTAATGGAGATCTTATAAAATGAGAGAGTATTACAAGTTACAACTTTTGAGCTCAATACTAACTCAAGATCTATTATCTATGAAGAACAAATCCTAGACTAAACCGGTGTATCTCAAGAAGTTAGATCAGAGGTGTGTGTGTGACAGAAATTCTGGGCTCTATGAATATAAGAGATGAAGAGAACCAAGAATTCTGGTGATATAGGGCTTTTGGGATTTGAGCAGGAGTTTGAACGTTTGAAGATCTTGAAGGCTGTTCTAATGAATCTGGAAATATTGAGCAGCAGTCTTCAGATCTTCAAGGTTTCTCAATGAAGCATGAAACTCTAGCTCTGGCTAAACAAGCACTCCAGCTCGGCCTTTGGAAATGAAGATGAGCAGGCTATTTATAGCAGAGAGCTTAAGACTAGCAGTTGGAGCTCAGAGCAAGGACGATGAGCTGGCACTATATGATTGGTGCGCAGATGTCCTTTATAGCCGTTGGGGCTCCGATCAAGGTTGATGACTTGGCACAATATGATTGGTGCGCAGGTGATATAGAGCCGTTGTAGACTGAGCATGAAGACTAAATACAAAAGTTTCTTCTAGAAGGTTGACAGCTGTCTTCTTTTGAAATATGACCGTTGAAGCGTGTCTCCACTAATGGTGTTGCTGAGTGTGCTTATTTTGTCGTTTATGCACACCTCAGCACTTTAGCTCAATGCAAAAAGCGTAGCTTGTCTTGACACTTTTCAAGCTTCTAGAATATGAGATCAGGAGATAAGAACTTTGACCAAGGTTGAGCGTGCGCGCACAAAGGCTTGCGCATTGCCGGTGCGCACGGATGCTGCACATGGGGAGCATGCGCACCATGCTTGGTCAAACCAAAGGAAGATCTTAAATTCAGAGTTAGGGAATAAGATCTTAAAAACTGAGCAGGGTCAAAAGCTGCGAAAGAGATCTATGCGCAGTGGCCACCTGCGCAGAGAACATCCTGCGTAGTGAAATGAATCCTGCTTAGAAAATCTTCGATCCTTCATAGCTTCAAGTCCTATAATCTAAGCCTATACTATAAAATGGACTTGGCTAAAATTGAAGTTTATAAACTTCTTGTTGGGTATGCTTATCACTTAACCCTCCTACTTATGTTAGAATTGATTGATACCATCACCTGTGTTTATTTTAAGGGCTTTAGGACCCTATGTAAGAAGTTTTGTAACTTCAATTTTTAGCTAAGTCCTCTTTAAAGACTAGGCTTAGTATCTAGAGCTGAAGCTATAATTTCATGGTTAATAGAGCAAAGGCAAAGCATGGTGCGCACACCTTCCATGCGCAGCGCATCCCTTAATGCGCAGTGCATCACCTTCTGCGCACTCCATGCGCATGAATCTCAAGCGCACTCAGACTTGCCTTAATTCTCACTTTCTGACCTTACCTTATGAAGCTTGGAAAGCGTCTTAACAAGCTACGCTTTTGAATGAGCCAAATTTGCTGATGTGGACAAACGACAAAACAAGAACACTCAGCACACACGAAGATGAAGACGCTCCCCTTGTTTGAAATTCAAATCTGAAGACAGCTGTCACTCTTGAAGATTTTTGAAAGCTGTCAACTTGATGTCTCCAACGGCTATAAAGGATAGCTGCGCGCCAATCACAAAGCGACACCACATAGTCCTTGCTCTTCTCCCCAACGGCTAGTTTTTGGAGCTCAGCCATAAATAGCATGCTCATCCTCATTTTCCAAGCTGCTGGTGTGTTACTTGAGAATTTCTTAAGATTTGCTTTCAAAGAGAAACTTTGAAGATTTGAAGATTGCCTATAAGATTTCCAGATTTCTAAGATCAACCTTCATACTTCACCAAGCCCAGATCCTATAAAGCCTTTGTAACACCAGAATCTTGTGCTCTCCATCTCATAGATTCAAAGAGCCCAGATTTCTGATACACACACACACCTCTTGAAGTTTCGATCTCATCGATCTTACTTCTAGAGATACACCGGTTATTGTCTAGGATTTTGTTCTTTCATAGATTATAGATCTTTGAGTTAGTTTTGTTCTTCCTCGCTGTAACTTGTAAACTCTCTCATATAATAAGATCTCCATTAGAAATCCAAGACTAACCATCTTGGTAGAGGACGTAGATCTTTTCCCGATCGAACCTCTCCAAATAGCTTGTCTATTGTTTGTGCTTTTCATTCTACATTTTAAGCTTTACTCATATATTGTTTTGTTTGATCTTTGTAGATTGTCTTGCATCGTTCGAAGTGTGTTTGTGAGCTTTTTGCCTTACTTCCATCTTGCGCCTATCTTTAAGCTAAAACTTAGTGCGTGCGTATTTACACTTCTGCGCATACTCCCTTCGCATAAGTGATTGCTTTAAGACTTCCGCTGTGCATTTCACACTCTTGCTGCGCGCTATACTTAGCCAAATTAAGAGTCGTGCGCATTCGCCATTGCTTTGCAAAAGGGTTTGAAAAGAATTTTAAAAATGCTATTCACCCCCCCCCCCTCTAGCATTTTTCATACCCTTGTTGCCCTTCTGGGACCAACAAGTGGTATCAGAGCAAACACCTTTATAAAACATTTCTGTTTTACAAGCTTAACAGCTTGGGAGCCGATTCGATATGGAAAACTCAAAACCTATGGCAACTGCAAACTACACTCACGTTCCGGTCTTTGATGAAGATCATTTGGACGTGTGGAAATTAAGCATCTTAACTCATCTCAACTCAATCGATGAAAGACTTCATGACACCGTGGTTTATGGACCTTACATTCCTATAAAAGCGAATCCAAATCCGCGTACAAATGTTGTTCAACCAACTGTCAAGAAACCAAAGGAAGAATGGACTGAGGAAGAAACAAGAAGAGTTGCAAATGATGGCAAAGCAAGAAACATTCTTCTAAGCACTCTAAGCATGGCTATGAAACAACAAGTCATGCATTGTGCTACCGCCAATGAGTTATGGGATGCTATTGAAGAACATATAGAAGGAGACACCGTGTGCAAGGAAAACAAGAAGTATGAAGTACAAAAGAGATTCAACAATTTCTCTCAACTCCCCGGTGAAACCTTAAGACAAACTTATGAACGCTTTTGTGAAATTATCAATCTATGTATTTCACTTGGCATGAAGTTTTCGAACAAAGATTTAAATGTCAATTTTCTTCAAGCTTTTGGATCAAGATACCTACAAAAATCTAGCGCCGTAGAAGACGCTGGAACTTTGGATGTATGGACACTTAGAAATCTTTATGCAAATCTCAAAGTCTATGAACTCAAGCTTCAGCGTATAAGTGAAACTGAAGGAAAATCCAAGTCCATTGCAATGGTGGCGCAAAGAGAAGAAGCACCTGCGCAAGCTCAAGTTCAAGTTAAGAAAAGCGCAGATCCCAAAATTTCTACTTCTGAGCTATTAGACATGGATGATGAAGACTTCGCTTTATTTGTGAAGAAATTTCAAAAGTTCAGAAAATTCTCAAGACCCATCTCAAACAACAAATTTCAAGGATCAACCAGCAGAGCTCCTCCAAAATTCACGAGGAGTAGTGATTCTAAAAGAAAAGAAGATCTTGTTTGTTTTAATTGCAGGAAACCAGGACACTTTGCTTCAAGCTGCCCAATTCTAAAATTTGAATATATGCAGAAGAAGAGCAGCCATACTCCCAAGTTCACTCCCAAATTTACTCGTCACAAGGGAATAGTTGCTGAAGAAGAATCCCTAGCAAATTAGCAGAACACTTGGATCGAAACAGACTCAGATAAGAGCGATGAAGATTCTGATGATGGACTCGTTTGTTTGATGGCAAATGATGATGAAGTTGATGATTCTGATGATGACTTCTCCAAGGATGTTCCTGATATGAATGCCTTGAATAAACCTATCAAGAAATCTGCAGGTTTTCAAGAAGAGAAAAGGAAGAAATGACCAACCATCAGCGAGCTCGTGGAACAAGGATTTCTCACTCCGGCTCAAAGCGATGGTGGATTGTTATTTTCACGATGTGATCTAAGTGCAAGGAACAAGTTGAGAAAAGGAGCTTACATCAGACCTCAAGTTGAACCAACTGCTCCAATCTCCAAAATCAATGATGATGAAGTGATTGCTGAACAAGAAAAATTGTTCAAAAAGGCTGAAAAGGTAATCACTAGATTTGATAGTATGAAGGAAGCTTTAGCACTATCATGTGATGAAATTTCCCAGCTTAAGACCGAGAAATCTCTACTTAAATATGAACTCACCCTCCTTAAGGAGAAGATAAAGAGCATGACTCCTCTTACTGTTAAAAACACTTTTCTAACGGAACAGAACTCACTTCTTAAAGTTCAAAACGATGAATTGGTTGCTCAAATTACTGATCTTAAAAAGATTACAAATGAGTGGTCCAATTTTCGTGTCACTATGGAGAATATATTTGAGTCCCAAAAAGTCAGTGGTGATAAAAGTGGCTTGGGATTCTCATCAACTAGTGACAACTTTAAATGTGATGTCTGTGCTGAAAGAGATAGTGAATTTACAAACCAACAAAATTTTGAAATTCCCAAGGAAAAACATTCTAATTCAATGGGTAAAGGACAGGAAAAAGTCAAGAGACAGACATTCCATTATGTCTACCCAACGAAGCAATTTGGGAAAGCTAATGGGAAAGATATAGCTACAGATGAATCATCCTCTAGCAAAATCCCTCTTGAAACCAAGAGCGCTCCTTCTACAAGTGATCATTATGCGCCAAGGAGCCATGCGCCTCACCGCCATGCGCATCCTAGCCCTATGCGCACTCCTAAAAAAAGCGCTCCAAAATTTCAAAAGAAAGATTTTGTTAAGGCCGTTTATCTGACCCAAGGAAGAATGCTATCGCTAAGAAAATTAAAGAGTTTGTTAAAACTCTTGTGATTAGTGGCTTTCATCATTGTTTCATTTGTGATTGTTCTGGACACAAGGCCGTGGAATGCCTTTTGCGATTCACTCCCAATGCCACGTAAAAACCCTAAGGTCAAGCAAGAGTGGGTTGTCAAAAGTTGCTAACCCTAGGACCCAAAAGGAATAAAAGGGACCTGCTTAAATGTCTATATTTCAAGTTCTTTGTTTCATGGCTGGATCTTCAAAAGCTAGAAAATTATGAATGGATTCTCGATAGTGGGTGTTCAAGACACATGACTGGAGATGAATCCTTATTAGAAGATGTCCATGAAGAAAGAGGTCCCTCAGTAACGTTTGGTGATAATAACAAAGGTCAAGTTGTAGCATATGAAAAGCTCAAGAAAGACAAAGTGTGCATTGAAAGAGTCTCTCTCGTCGAAGGACTCAAGCATAATTTATTATCCATATCTCAATTCTGCGACAAAGGATTAGAATGCCATTTCTCTTCAACGCAATGTCTTATCAAGAATGGCAAAACTGGAGCTATCTTACTCACGGGTTATCGTAAGACAAATATTTACATTATTGATTTTCATAGTATGAACTCTAGTACTAATCTTTTTTTTGTAGCTAAAAGTGTAAGCGAGAATAGTTGGCTAGCGCATGAGTCACTTGAACTTCAAATGTCTATCAAAACTCAGCAGGGACAATCTTGTCAAAGGACTCCCCAAAGTTGCTGATCATCATGACAACAAATGCGCAGCTTGTCAACTAGGCAAACAAACAAAGCAGTCTTTCTCCAGCAAGACAAATCCCTCAACTTCAAAATGTTTGCAACTGCTGCACATTGATCTATTTGGACCAGTTACCACTGCAAGCATCAAAAGAAATAAGTATACTTTAGTTGTGGTGTCACGACCCAAAACCGTGGCACTTTTTTATTGTTCATTTAATCATTTTCATGATTTATTTGAGTTAGTTTTGCTATGTTGGAACCTTAAGGTTCGTAGTGTAAATAAGAGTTCGGGGGTCTTTTGGCTATATTTGAAACTTTGGGGATTCTTGGAATAGGATAACTTGGAGTGACCTATTGGTAATTTTTGGTTGATTGGATATTATACCCTCCCTCTTCCCCAGTCAAACCAAACACAATTTCTTTCCCCCTCTCTCTCGTGTTCTCTCTCTCCCACCATTATTGAAGGTACAATTCTCCCTCTCCTTCTCTCTTCATTTGAGTCATCTTCCTCCCATTATTTGTCATTTCTCATAACGTGATAAATGTTTAGATCATCGATAGGATCGTAGGGATCAAAGAAATTTCGAGTTCCGTCACCGTTGATAAAATCTGGGTAAGTTACTTTTCCCCCATTTATGCTAAAAATGTTCCTCTTTAACTCCATTGTTGCTCTAGTTGATATATATGGCTTCGTTGGTTGATTTGGAACCTATTGCAATTTATTCATATTTTTGTGAAATTTGGGTATTTGAATCATCCTTTGGTTTGGGTTGTTTAAATGTTGCTAGATGAGTTATTTTAGGCTTAGAAGTTGTTTTGGCACTTGGGTAAATTAGTTGGGAGTGTGGGTGTTAATTTGGGGTGTAATGGTGATTTTGGTGTTTATTTTCGGGTTGAAGAACCCAGGAAGAAGATCTGGGTTTACTGAATTTTCTTGGAGGCGCGCGCATCCCTTGGTATGAGGCGCGCGCACCCTCCATCTCCATGTTGGTGTTTTTCCTTCTGAACTCAGGGGGCGCGCGCACCCCTTGGCGATGAGGCGCGCGCACCCTTATTCCCCATTGTGACGCATTCCTATCTGTTTAAGGGAGGCGCGCGCACCCCGTTGGTGGGAGGCGCGCGCACCCCTCTACCTTCTGTGAAAATCATTGTTTTCTTGTCCAATCTTTTGAAGGCCATAACTTTCTCATCCGGACTCCGTTTTAGGCATGTAAACTATCGTTTTAAAGCTCTTCTAGAGTACTACGAGATGAGTAGGTTTATTTAGTGGGGTTTATGGTTTAGATTGTGTTGAGTTTTCAGTAAGTGTTCTATAACACAAAATGTTATGACCGGTCCGTTGTGATCAAGTTTGGGGTATCTGTTTGTATGGGTCAAGGACCACTCTAGTGTGTGAAAATGGTTCCTTTGTGAACAAATGTGTGGTAGAATGTAACTAAGTGTTATTAGTGAATGTTTGGTAATCTTATGATGTGTTCATGTTGGTTCCAATCGAATTGATTTTAGGATAAGACTTGGTCTAGGTTTTAAGTGATATCCTATGGTACCTAGAGGATTGTTATGGGACACCAAAGTGTTGAATTGGTACATTTGGGATCATGTATGGAAATGTGTTACCTTTTTAGTTCGGTTGAGTGTTAAGAATTGGTCCGTCTATGAACGGATGTAAGATGTAAAATAGTGATTGGGTACCTACGGTGTGATTAGCCTTATGGAATAATTATTCGGAGTTCCTATTGGGAATTCCAGGTATAAGGAGATGGTTGAGTGCTTGACCATAATTACCCTCTATGAGTAGGCTTTTAGGGTCATCTTGGTAATGGTCGTGGTACTATTTGTGAGTGACCGTTTGGGTTGTGCTCTTAATGAGTAACTTATGGGTATCATCTTTAGGATGTGTTTGGTATGGAACCTTGTCTTGGAATCATTTGTTTTAATGATCAATGTTGTTGGGCTCCTTATGAGCAATTCTGTTTATCGTGGTTGAACTCTTTTATGAAAGACTTCCCGTTGTCGTTGTTGTTGACTCTTCTTGAGTAATAGTTGCATCCTTAAGGTAATTATTGGGTATGGTTCCTTTGTGAACAAACGTGTTATGGTATTTGACTAAGTATTGTTTGAGAGTGTTGGGTTTGGTCCGTTTGCGACCATGTTTGCAATGTATGAATGGGGATAACCGTTTGACTCTTTTTGAGTAGCTTCATGTGTTGATGTTGTTGTTGATCTCTTCATGAGAAATGGTTTGCATCCTTTGTGATGATTTTGGCTTGGTTCCCTACTTTGGAATCATTGTCACGTTGTTGTTTCAAGCGAGTATTTATTACTGTGTGCTTGTATAGAGTCCAGCTGGCATTGTTGTGTTTGTTTTGGGCAGTGATGTATATTATAATGGCACGGGCCAAGTCCAGTATAATGTACTTCACTGGTAACCCAGTTTCCCCATGTTCAGTGGCCTTGAGTGGGATGCCCCTTCCCGTGATCGTGGTTGGGATGAGCTAGCTCCTATGGTGAGTATTCTAGCTACACGCTTGGGGGTATGACTATGTGTCATTTCCCCCACTACTGGTTGTTGTTGTTACTTGGTTCCGGAACCGGCTTCAGCTCTTTCCTGCTGCTCAACAGACTCTTCTCGAGGGATTGTATTCCGTCTCTAGAACCTTGGCTCAGTATCCACTTATGAGTGTTTATTTCCGCATTATGTGTTATATGATGAGTGGACCATATCTTTCATGTTATATGAAATAATGCTTATTAATATTGTTCTTTTGTGATTATCATGTTGGCATGAAATATAGTTGCATTTAGTAGCTTACTGAGATTTTGCTCACCCCGTTTATTTGTTTCCAATTGTGTTTCCTTAACCCCCCCCCCAGGAAAGCAAGTGGTAGCGTTTTGAGGTTCGTTGTAGCAGGAATCTTCTGTGCAGATTGATCGCCTTTGGGGTAGTTGCTCTTCGGAGCCTTTGTGTATTCTGATCGTGGGCTAGTGTGTGTTCAGTGTACGTAAGCTGTAGTCTTTTGAGCATATTGCTTTTAGTTGTTCTTTCTTCCGCATTTGTAAGATTGTCTCCGAGTTATTACTCTCGTTGAGGTGTTGTTTGTTGGTATTGGTTTATAGTTGAATTCACGCGCCCGGTTTGGTATTTATCATTTTGGAGATGTTTATTATGTGAATTTTATATTTATGGATTAATGGAATTTTCGGGGCGTGACATATGGTGGACGATTTCTCAAGATATACATGGGTGGAAATGATGATCTCAAAAGATGATTGTTATGACATTCTCACCACTCTATTCAGACTGCTCCAAACCCAAAAAGAAGATGACATCGTTAGTGTTCGATCCGACAATGGAACAGAATTCAAGAACAATGGTGTTGCTCGATATTGCGACGATCATGGGATAGATCACAACTTCTCAACCGCTGGAGTTCCACAACAAAATGGTGTAGTGGAAAGAAAGAATAGGACGTTGATTGAAGCAGGAAAGACGATGATAGCCTAAGCGAAATTGCCTAAGTACTTTTGGGAAGAAGCTATCAACACTGCATGTTTTACTCAAAATCGCTCCCTCATCAACAAACGTCACAACAAGACTCCATATGAACTATGGCGTGGAAGAACTCCCAACATTGCTTTCTTTAAAATCTTTGGTTGCAAATATTATATCCTCTACAACGGAAACGAATATAGAGGTAAATTCGATGCCAAAGCCGACGAATGTATTTTTGTTGGGTATGCTAAACATTCTAAAGCTTTTCGTGTTTTCAATAGATCTACATTAGTGATAGTTGAATCTGTACATGTTACTTTTGATGAACATTCTCTCCTTGAGCCACATTTGGCTCCAAATGTTTCTGATGATTCTGTTGAGTACATTGAGACAGGTGCGCACATACCAGCTGCGCATACACAAGACCAGAATGTATCAACACAAGGAAATCCATCTACATCAGTTGCGCAAATCATTATCAATAGCGCACCAAGTAGAGCTTCAGCTGCACCTAACCATGCGCCTGGAGATTCTTCTAATGCGCATCAGTGTACTGCTGCATCTGGTGTTAATCCCTCTTTCAATTCTGAACCAGTTCTTCCTCCAAATTTTGATGATTTTAATACTGGTGAAGATGTGCCAATAGAAGACCTTCAAATCACTACAACTCAACCTAACTTACCTCCTGAAGTTCGTGAAGTTAGAGATCACCCAATCACTAATATCATTGGTGATCTTCATGTTGGGGTTCGTAAAAGGAGAGCTACAAACTTTGATGCTTACACTGCATTTATCTCTCAAATTGAACCAAAGAAGGCTGATGAAGCGCTCCAAGATCCTAATTGGGTTGTTGCTATGCAAGAAGAACTCAATCAATTTGAACGATGTAAGGTTTGGACTCTTGTTCCAAGACCAAATGATCAAGGAGTGATTGGTACGAAATGGGTGTTTAGAAACAAGATGTATGAGAATGGAACCATCACGAGAAACAAAGCAAGATTGGTTGCACAAGGCTATAGGCAAGAAGAAGGAATTGATTACGATGAAACATTCGCGCCCGTAGCAAGACTTGAAGCTATCAGATTATTTCTAGTTTACGCCGCTCACAAGGACTTCAAGTTATATCAAATGGATGTGAAGAGTGCGTTTCTGAATGGTGAACTCCAAGAACAAGTCTACGTTGCTCAACCACTTGGGTTTGAAGATTCACAATTTCCAAATCATGTCTACAAACTCCAGAAAGCTTTGTATGGACTCAAGCAAGAACCAAGAGCATGGTATGATACACTATCCAAGTTTCTCATTGAAAAAGGCTTCACTCGCGGTAAAATCGATACCACTCTTTTCATTACCAAACATAATGGTCATAAATTACTTGTTCAAATTTATGTTGATGATATTATATTTGGTTCTACTAATGAATTGTTGTGCAAGCGATTTGAGAAACTAATGAAGAGCAAGTTTGAAATGAGCATGATGGGAGAACTCACATTCTTCCTCGGGCTTCAAATCAAGCAAATGAATGAAGGCATATTTATCAACCAAGCCAAATATACAAAGGACTTAATCAAGAAATTTGGACTTGAGAATGCTAAAGCATACGACATTCCAATGGCCACCGGCAACAAACTCGACAAAGATTTAAAAGGTAAACGTGTTGATCAAAAACTCTATCGAGGTATGATTGGCTCACTCCTTTATCTTACTGCTTGTAGGCCTGATATTATGTTTAGTGTTTGTGTCTGCGCACGTTATCAATCTGACCCTAGAGAAGCACACTTAATTGTTGTGAAACGTACAATATGATATCTCTCTGGCACTGTTAACCTTGGACTTTGGTACACCAAAGATTCGAACTTTAAACTTGTAGGTTATTCAGATGCGGACTACGCAGCATGCAAATTGACAGGAAAAGCACAAGCGGCACTTGTCATTTCCTTGGATATCGACTTGTGTCTTGGGCCAGTAAAAAGCAAGCTGCAGTCTCTGTCTCTACAACTGAAGTAGAATATATCGCTGCTGGAAGCTGTTGCTGTCAAATTCTGTGGATGAAGCAGCAATTAGTGGACTATGACATCAAAGAAGAAAATTGTCCCATTTATTGCGACAACACTTCAACAATTGCTGTTTCTGAAAATCCTGTCATGCATTCGAAGACCAAAGACATCGACATTAAATATCACTTCCTCAAAGACCACGTGGAAAAAGGGAATATACATCTAGAACACGTGGGAACCGATTATCAAATCGCCGACATTCTTACAAAAGCACTTGATGCTAAAAGGTTCATCTTTTTTAGAGGAGAAATGGGTATGCTTAAACTTAACTAAATTTTGTCAATATGATATGTCAATACTAATGATTTTGTTTGTGACAAATATTCTAAGTTAGATATATATCATGCGCCTGCGCACAAGAAGCGCCCTTAGCTATGCGCATAAGGTAAATCAGTTTTCTTTATAGAAACTCTGCGCAATACACCGCTGCGCATAACTATCATGCGCATGACCCGTGGACCTAAGGTAAGTTCTCTTTTGAATAGTTTCACTTAGGTCCTTGACTTGCTGAGTCAGCATAATTCGCAAGGGTAATTGTGTAATTATTATTTTCCCTCGTCATTATTTTTTATTTTATTTTTTGGGAAATTACCTTTCTGCCCTATGCGCACGTCCCACCTCATTTAATGCAAAGGCATTGAGTGACACGCATTTAATTCTCATTGTGTGCTGATTATGACGGAATAGGAAAAGATTCTTTTTGACCATAAATGACTGACACACGCGCGCGGCTAGGATTTTTCACGCGCGTTCCTCATTGGTCCACGTCATTCACGCATGCGCCTCACCTGCGCGTGCGCCTCACTCGCCTGACTTTCACCAACTTGTTGTCAGCGCGCATGACGTCATCATCCCTCTTTGATGATTATAAACCTCCTCCGCCGTCTCTCTCCTCACTTTCCTCAACCGCCTTCTCTTCTTTCTCCAATTCTGACATCTCTCTCTCTCTGCACTCATCAATCTCACTCTACTTTTTCGAAAAATCTTTCTTATATATCATGGCTCCAAAGAAATCATCTACTACATCTTCCAAGAAGCAAGAGGATCCACAAATGGTAAGAATTTCAAACTCAAACTTTCAGATTTTCGCCATTAATGAGTTCGAAGGTCTGGATTTTCCCCTTTCTGATTTCTCCATGATTAGTTGGTCTTTTTTCAAATTATTTGATGCTACGTGTTCGATTTACTCTTAGATTTTCATTTATGTAATTTTTTTTACGATCAATGATCATTTGATGTGTTTCTATGAAAATTTCGAATATTTTGTCTTTTTGAATTCTCTTCGTTCTTTTTCAGATCTTGGTTGTTTGGTTATGTTATTGTTGTTATGGTTTACTTGTTTGTGTGTGATTTTTCATTACGAACATTTTGATGTGCTTTTTATGCATTTTGGAGCACTTTGACATTTTTATGTTCTTCGTGTTCTTCGTGTATTCAATACATGTTCTTCGTGTTCTTGATGAATAGTCATATGACAAGCCTTGATATGATTCTTGATTGTGTTTTTGCTTTTCGCGCCAATTTTAGGCGTTTGGTTTAAATTATGTGTTTTGAACATTATTTTCCTTTATATCTCCTATCTTTCTCTAAGTATGGAGTCTAGTTCATGCGCAGCGCATATTGCTCATGCGCAGCGCATATTGCTCATCCGCGTGCGCTTCTCTCCATGCGCATGTTCAGACCTAATTCTCCACCTTTGTTTTGCGCAGAATCTCAATTACTTTATTCCTGGATGGGAACTTGATGTGGAAGACCTAAAAATGGATGCGCTAAGACACTAAATGATTGAAATCATGGACAAATCTGAGATTTTGCCTCTTTTCTCCAGAGGCCATGACTTTATTCTTCCATCTTACATCGATGAGTTCTTCAGCAATGCAGAAGAAATTGATCAAATGTACGATGACATCTCAGTTCCTTGTCTCAAAAGTTCTATCCGCGGAGTTTCTATAACTATCAACTACGCGCATATCAGACAGACGATGGGTTTACCAGCGTGCAATAAGAAGAAGATACCTCAGGATGTGCAGGACAGTGTTGCGCAGAAGCTTATAAGGATTACTACTCTGGTTGGTCATTACAACAACCATGATAGGAAAGATTTTGGGGAATTGATGTTCCACATCTGCACTCTCATTGGTGACACTATCAACTGTAAAAATGGTAACAAGTCAACATTCATCAGCAAGCAATGGATGTGCTGCGCTGCCATTTACAAAAAGAAGAGATTAAGCTGGTCTGAAATCATCTTTGATGAATTAGTGCGTTGGGTGCGCGTCTATAAAAAGAAGTCAGCTGATCCAAAGAAACCAGCCAAGTACAAAACGCATTGCAGAATTCTAACTGCAATCTTCATGCGATTCCCATCAGTGCGCAAACTGGTGGAAGAGGACTCCTCTCTCAAAGTTGATGTGACTTCCACGCGCATGTATTCACGTGTATTTCTTCAGAATTTCCACCGTGAAGTAAACAACTTTGATTACTGCATGTACTGGGCTGCTGACCCCATTGAAGTGTTTGAAGATATTCATCCTGAAGATCAAGGATCGCCTCCTGTATCTAGTGGTGAGATTTATGAGGCATCTTCAACTAAATCTGATTCTGAAATTGAATCCTTTTTTGAGCCGGTCCCAAGCAAAGTAGGCGACAAAGAAAAAGGCAAGGGCATTGCTGCTGATGCGCCTTTGCGCAAGAAGAAGAAGGCCAGCAAATCTACTGTTGCGCCTGGGATAACAATTAAGGAGCCTACTGTGCAAACTCCTAAGCGCAAGGCTACTTCAGACCCTGATCCTTCTAAGAATGCCAAGAAGGCCAAGGCTCCTGCGCCTGAAGAAAAAGGAAAAGCTAAGGCTGCTGCGCCTGTTGAGAAGAAAACGAAGAAGAAAAAGGCAAAGGAATCAAGAACCCTACTGGATGAGTCTGATGAAGACTTCCAAGTAGAAGCTGATGTAGATGCTGCGCCTCCTCCTACTGCTCCAGAATCAAAGTGCACATCTACCCCTCCTGCGCCTAAGTCAAAGTGCACATCTACTCCTGCGCCTCAAGAAGAAGATGAATTTGAAGGTGCTTTCAATGATCCTCTTATCAGCCCTTCCAAATCTACTGGAAATTCCAAGGCTGCTCAATCTCAGGGGGAGAAGCAAAAGGAGACTGCAAAGCCCATGCGCAATAATACTACTAGTGAGGATGAAGTCCCACTATCAGCAAAGTCTACTCCCAAGCGCCGGGTTAAGAAGGTTGCTACCAAGAAACGCGCCTCAAACCGTACTATGGAAGATTTATCTGATGTTGAATCAGATCCTCCAAGGCATTCTCGTCCGCGCTCTGAAAAGTCTGCGCGTGATATCGCAAGGGAAGCAAGACTTACTGCTGTTGCGCAAAGGAATGTTGCGCAGCAAGCCCCACCAGTCTTCATTGATGGTGAAGGTTTTGCTCATGATGCACCTGATCCTACTGTTTATGAGGATGCGCCTATAGTTGAAGATGGCGAAGACTCGAGCTCAGAAGATTATGAGGTCCATCGTTCTCCTATCCATGCGCATCACTCTCCAGTTCATGCGCAAGAGACTCCTGCTGCTGCTGTCACTCCTGTGTAACCTACTGGAGCTTCACAGACTTCTCCAATTATTCCTGCTGTAACTCCAGCAACTGCTCCCTCAGATCCCTCAAGTTCAACAACTGACATGCGTCAAATCTTGGCCATGCTCCAGACTATCCAGGCTAATCAATTTGCTGCGCAAACCCATCACTTTCAGGTGGTCACTGCGCAAACCAAGATTCAAGAGCAACTGGATGCGCAGTCTGTAAGGCTCGATACGCAAGCCAGTTTCCTTCAGGCGATTAATTGTGCCATTAAGGGGGAGAGTTTTGTAATAAAGGCAACCAGTTCTGAACCTATGCCTCCTCCCTCAGGTTCTGCTGCTGTGCATGCATCTGGTTCTGGTGCTGCGCCCTCTCAAGATTTTGATCTACTGCGCCAAGATATCCAGCATGACTTCGGTATAATCTCTTCTGCGCTCACTAAGATCCCCTTTGTGCATGGGTTGAATGAAGCTTTGTTTTCCTTAGCCAAAACCATCATAGAAATCATTCAGATTGGGTCTGCCAAAGTCATCAAGTCTATTGACAATTTTGCGCCTACTGCCTCCAACTCCTCCTCCATTGATGCGCTCAAATCTCATATGACTGACTGCTTAGTTCAGTTCAGTGATACTTTCAATGGAAGAATGAACCAGGCTATGCTAGATATACAAGCCAGTCAGAACATGGTTCAGGTAGAGCTAACCAAGACTTTGGTTGATGCGCAGAAAGAAATTCAGGACTCCATAGCCGCGTCCCTTCAATCGTTTGGAAATCAGATGGGGGCGTTTGAAAATTGTTTTAATAGGATTTCTGAAGACATCCAAAGAGATAATGCGCTGATGTGCGACGGTATGAGGACTCATGTGAATCTAGCGGTGGAATACAACGCCAAGTTTCACCAACTGAAGATTGAGTTGATGAACAAGTTTACCAGCTTGCAGAATGAGATGCGCGAAGCACTGCAACGAATTCATATAGACTAGACTTTGTAATCTTTTTCGTTTTGCTGCGCAATTGTAAGTTTTTGATGCGCATGGTCTTTTGCTTTTGATTTTTCTTCCATTGTAAAACTTGTACCCTGTAACTCTTACCTTTCAAGTTTTAATGAGAAGAATGCATCATTGCACTTTAACAAAACCTTGTTCAATTCAAACTTTTCGTTTGTGGAACATTGCATATCTTATAAACTTCATGCGCATATCCTTAACAGCTCATATTTCATTGCATAATGTTTAAACATTCAGTTTAAACGCATACTAAACTTAAACTCATATTATTTGTATGCTCTGAGTGATATTTCTGTCTTTCCTATATTGTAAGTTAATTTCTTTTGGATAGACTAGAAATCTATAGCATTGGCTAGTGTGTACATTGACTTGAGACATGATTTATCATTTTCTATTCTTATGGACATGTTATTATCAAGTACAATGAATTGCCTTTGTTATAGTAGGTAATGGCATCAATCATTTAGGGGGAGATTGTTGGGTATGCTTATCACTTAAACCTCCTACTTATGTTAGAATTGATTGATACCATCACCTGTGTTTATTTTAAGGACTTTAGGACCCTATGTAAGAAGTTTTGTAACTTCAATTTTTAGCTAAGTCCTCTTTATAGACTAGGCTTAGTATCTAGGGCTGAAGCTATAATTTCATGGTTAATAGAGCAAAGGCAAAGCATGGTGCGCACCCCTTCCATGCTCAACGCATCCTTTCATGCGCAGCGCATCACCTTCTGCGCACTCCATGCGCATGAATCTCATGCGCACTCAGACTTGCCTTCTGACCTTACCTTATGAATCTTGGAAAGCGTCTTAACAAGCTACGCTTTTGAATGAGCCAAATTTGCTGATGTGGACAAACGACAAAACAAGAACACTCAGCACACACGAAGATGAAGATGCTCCCCTTGTTTGAAATTCAAATCTGAATACAGCTGTCACTCTTGAAGATTTTTAAAAGCTGTCAACTTGATGTCTCCAACGGCTATAAAGGACAGCTGCGCGCCAATCACAAAGCGACAGCACATAGTCCTTGCTCTTCTCCCCAACGGCTAGTTTTTGGAGCTCAGCTATAAATAGCATGCTCATCCTCATTTTCCAAGCTGCTGGTGTGTTACTTGAGAATTGCTTAAGATTTGCTTTCAAAGAGAAACTTTGAAGATTTGAAGATTGCCTACAAGATTTCCAAATTTCTAAGATCAACCTTCATACCTTCATACTTCACCAAGCCCGGATCCTATAAAGCCTTTGTAACACCAGAATCTTGTTCTCTCCATCTCATAGATTCAAAGAGCCCAGATTTCTGATACACACACACACCTCTTGAAGTTTCGATCTCATCGATCTTACTTCTACAGATACACCGGTTATTGTCTAGGATTTTGTTCTTTCATAGATTATAGATCTTTGAGTTAGTTTTGTTCTTCCTCGGTGTAACTTGTAAACTCTCTCATATAATAAGATCTCCATTATAAATCCAAGACTAACCATCTTGGTAGAGGACGTAGATCCTTTCCCGATCGAACCTCTCCAAATAGCTTGTCTATTGTTTGTGCTTTTCATTCTACATTTTAAGCTTTACTCATATATTGTTTTGTTTGATCTTTGTAGATTGTCTTGCATCGTTCGAAGTGTGTTTGTGAGCTTTTTGCCTTAGTTCCATCTTGCGCCTATCTTTAAGCTAAAACTTAGTGCGTGCGTATTTACACTTCTGCGCATACTCCCTGCGCATAAGTGATTGCTTTAAAACTTCCGCTGTACATTTCACACTCTTGCTGCGCGCTATACTTAGCCAAATTAAGAGTCGTGCGCATTCGCCATTGCTTTGCAAAAGGGTTTGAAAAGAATTTTAAAAACGCTATTCACCCCCCCCCCTCTAGCATTTTTCATACCCTTGTTGCCCTTCTGGGACCAACACTTCTTTATATAAGGTCCTGAAGTCCATAAAAATACTCATAGGTGATGGTATCAATCAATTCTAACATAAGTAGGAGGGTTAAGAAATAAGCATACCCAACAATCTCCCCCTAAATGATTGATGTCATTACCTACTATAGCAAAGGCAATTCAGTGTACTTGATAATAACATGTTCATAAAAATGTGAATGGTAACTCATGCCTCAAGTCAATGCACACACTAGCCAATGCTATAGATTTCTAGTCTATCCAAAAGATTAACTTACAAAGAGGGAAAGACATAAATATCATTCAGCGCATACAAATAATATGAGTTTTAGTTTAAGTATGCGTTTAAACTGAATGTTTAAACACCATGCGTAAAAAATATGAGCAGTTAATAGTATGCGTATGAAGTTTGCAATAATGCATTTATTGTTCCACAAATAAGAAATTTGATTTGAACAAGATTTTGAAATTAAATGATGTAATTTTTCTCATTAAACTTGAAAATATAAGAGTTGGATATTACAAGTTTTGAATGGAAAAACAAAAGAGTGCGCACAAAAACAAAAGCGCACGAAACAAAAGCGCATAAAACATACTATGCGCAATGAGAACAAGAGTTCTCAAAAAGTACTTGTGCAAAATACTTACAAAGGAAGCCTAGTCTATTCTGATGCGGCAAAGGGCTTCACGCAGCTCGTTCTGGAGGCTGTTGAACTTGTTCATGAGTTCAACTTTCAAATCTTGAAACTTTTCTTGGAACTCAACAGCTTTGCCCACATAAGTCTTCATTCCTCTACGCATATCGGAGTTGTCACTGAGCAGCTAATTGAAATTTGCTCCGCAGTCTGTCAGAATAGTAGTCTGCGTAGCTTCCAGTCTTGTGTCGGTATGAAGGGGCTGTGTGTTGATGCTGGCTTGAATGTCGAGCATTGCATAGTCCATCTTGGCGTTGAACGCATGGGAAAAATCCATCATGGATTTTGTTATGCATTCTTGCACATCTTCAATTTTGAGCTCATTCCCTTGCATGAGCTCCTTGTCCAATCTTCACAATCTGAGCTTCTAGATTAGCAAATCCTTCAACTAACCCATCTGCAAGGGTTTTCTTTAGCTCTCTCAAAAATTTTCTGAAGCCACCATCAGTCGCTTCATAGGTGCACACATTATTGAGTAGTGCGCTGACATTTTCGAGCTGTGCGCTGATGGATTTGAGGGAGTCCAGGATAAGTTGATCAAATATTTTAGGCACTTGTTCTTGTGCCTTTTCTTGCGCAGGCTCAGAGAGAGGTTCGGATGAACTAGGATTTGCACTCTCCTTACTCTCCTTTGCACTTGCCTTTGCTTTCTCCGCACTCTCCCCCTTAATGGTATCAATCTCTAAACGCTGCTTATCTAGCCGGTGCAGCAAAGCAGTCTGTGCATTAAGGAGTTGAGTCAGCTGAAACTGGATAGCAACTTGATTTGATTGAACAGAATGCAGGGCTTGTACGATCTGGCGCAGCTCTGTCGAAGAGGTTGGAAAAGAGGAGAGCTCGGGTGCTGTGGATGGAGAAGGCTTAACAAATGGAGAATGTGTGCTGCTGTCAGATGCAGTGACGTTTTCCTTCGTCGATTCAGGTGCATCGGATGGGGTGCGGCACTTCTTCAATCTTTTAGCGCTGTTGCGCACCTTCTGCTTTCTGCGGGGAGAGACATGCGCGATGTCAGCACTATGGATATCTTCTTGCGTTCTTGGCACCTTGAGCTTTGGCTCCCCCTGAACGGTATCATCATCACTTGGAGCATTCTTGCGCTTTGTAGAGGCAGGAGCAGGAGCAGGATCTAAATTTTTGATAGATATCCCCTTGGTAGATTGAACGAGGAGGATGTCTTTGCTCTTGGGACTGGGCTCAGCAATGCCCTTCCCTTTGCGTAAATACACATCTTGTGGATCTTCCTGCATAGGATCAGGTTTAGAGCTGCATGCGCGCTTTTTAGACTTTGCATCAGGGATTGGGCCTATCCAAGTTTCCTTCTTGGGATCAGAATCGGACAGCCAGATGTTGTAGTAGTCAGCGTTGCCAATCTCATTTCGCAAGTTTTGGAGGTGGATTCTTGAGTAGTACTTGGAATCACAAGACTGCTTTTTGATTGATTTATCCGCAACAAAGGTAGCTAGATCATCATAAGTCAACAATAGTTTAGTGATCAGCCTGTAGTGAGTTCGATACTTGGTCTTCCCTGCGTTGAGCTTTTTGCTATAGCTGTTCATGCCCTTTACAATCTCATTCCAGATAATTTAAGGCCAATCAAGTTGAACATTATCGAAGATGGCCGCGCAGTATTCCCACTGCTTGGAGATGAAGTGCCCATTATTTCCGTTCTTGCAGTTGAGGTAATCTCTAATGATGGTGCACAGGTGATACATTACCTCACCAAATTCCTTTCTGTCATGCACTGGCCATTTCTTGGTCAGAGAAGGAATGCTAATAAGCTTCTGCGCAAGAGCATTTTGATGAACCTCATCATAGTTGACTGGACCATTGAGGACTTGGAAGTTACAGAGCCTACGAATATGGTTAGGATGAACCATTACATCGCAGTTTTGAACAGAGGCCATGATTAGTTCCGTTGGGTTTCCTTCGAATTCTGTCGGGATAACTTTAGCAGTTTGGAAGAATTCATCGATGAGGGATGACACGAAGAAGGGTTGATTTAGCGTAAACAGAGGAAGAATCCCGGAGGAGTTGAGATGGTGCAGAAGGCGTCGTCCAACTGCGTCTTGAGACATATCAACTTCAATCACTTCCCATCCAAGGATGAAGTATAGGGGACCCTGCGTAAGACAGTAACAAGAATTAGATAATCCATTGCGCATGGAGCTGTGCGCATGCGCAAATAGCGCAAACATACCTGTGCGCACAAGTCCACAGAATAAACAATGATGTGCGGATAATAATGCAAGGATTATGAAAGAATGTGCGGGAAGTCAGAGAACATAAAGATATGCGCAAAAAAAATGCGCATGGAGAAAAATACTTAGAGAAACTTCATGACTTCCAAAAAAATATATATAAATAATGGGGCATGAAGAACACATGGAATATTCATGAATACTAAGAATATAAGAAAATCGAAAGTTGACCAAAAAGTATATCAAATTGACCGCATTGACCAGACGATTTCAACCATGTAAATTATAAAGTCAAACAACAACCAATAAACTCAGAAAAGCTAGATAACCGTCTGTCTGCCATGGAAGTTAACGGACAAAAAAAAACAGAGACCACATAAAACGATGATTGATCATGAAATAAACTACATAAAAGAGTAGATCAGGTTAATACGAATACATAACAACAACTGATTTCAAGAATGATTAACAGATGAGAGAGAAATCAAAAAGGGAGGGTTTGAGAGCTTCAACCTTAATAATGGCAGAAAGTGAATAGGGAGCAGAAATCATACCATGTCTTTAACAGAGGAGTGTGCAGCTTGAGAGACTTGTTATCCGTCTTGGTAATAATTCGATTGGGAGCTCGACGAAGATTCAGAGAGTTCGACAATGGGCAAAGATTTTGAAGATTTCTTGCGAGGCGCCATTATCGAAAGGAAGGTTTTCAAGGAAAGAAAAGGATTGAGATTTTCCGAGAAGAAGGAACTTTGAGAGGGAAATATTTAGAGGTTTAAGGTAGAGAGAAGTAGAGAGAGAATCGGTTTAAGTAGGGAAGGAAGATAAAGAGGTTAGGCGCACGATAGCGAGGAAGATTTTGGAGGAAAAGTGCAGTGGCGCAAGATAGCAATGCCACGTGTCACCTTAGGGAACGCGCGTGTGTAAGCCTATGCGAGCATGTGTCAGAGCCTAAGGGCCAGTCACCATCGTTTCATTTCCTACATAAATGATTTGGCAGGAAAGGACGTGCGCTGTCAATCAATGGCCTTTTGCATTGATGACATCTGGGATATGCGCAGGGGTATAAACGGTAATTCCCAAAAAAATAAAAAGTAAAGGCGCGGGAAAAATTTAATTACACAAGTAACCTTGTGAATTAGCGTTGACTTTTCAGTCAAGGACCTATGTACAATTTCTAATGAATAGTGTACTTACCTGCGATCCACGATGATTGCGCATGGATAGTCATGCGCAGCGCATAGATAGCGCAGAGATTCTATAAATCTCAGAACTGTTGCTTCATGCGCTGTAATTGGTTGCGCAGATATATTGCGCACGTTTTGCGCAGGTGCATGAACCTTTTACCTAATTTGCACACTTATCAAGCAAACTTATTAGTAACACAAAATCATATGGACGAGTTTAGCTAAGTTCAAGCATACCCATTTCTCCTCTCAAGAATACAAATCTCTTGGCGTCAAGAGCCTTTGTAAGGATATCAGCAATTTGATTATCTGTTCCCACGTGCTCTAAATGAATATTTCCTTTTTCCACGTGGTCTTTGAGAAAGTGATATTTGATGTCGATGTGCTTTGTATTTGAATGCATGACAGGATTGTTGGAGACTGCTATGGTGGACATATTGTCGCAGAAAATTGGGCAATTTCCTTCATGAATTCCATAGTCCACCAATTGTTGCTTCATCCATAGGATTTGGCAGCAGCAGCTTCCAGCAGCAATGTATTCAACTTCTGTAGTGGAGATGGACACAGCAGCTTGCTTCTTGCTTGCCCACGCAACAAGTCGATTTCCAAGGAAATAACAAGTTCCACTTGTGCTCTTTCTGTCAATTGTGCATGCTGCGTAGTCTGCATCTGAATAACCTAGCAAATTGAAATTCGAATCTTTGGTGTACCAAAGTCCAAGGTTAGCAGTTCCAGAAAGATAATGAATAATGCGTTTAATAGCAGTTAAGTGCGCTTCTCTAGGGTCCACTTGATAGCGCGCACAGACACAAATACAAAACATGATATCTGGCCTACTAGCAGTAAGATAAAGGAGAGAGCCAATCATACCTCGATATAAAGTTTGATCAACTTTCTAACCTTTAAGTCTTTGTCAAGCTTATTGCCCGTGGCCATTGGAGTGTCGTATGCTTTAGCATTTTCAAGTCCAAATTTCTTGATTAGGTCTCTTGTGTACTTGGCTTGATTTATGAAGATGCCATCATTCAATTGCTTGATTTGAAGTCCGAGGAAGAATGTGAGTTCTCCCATCATGCTCATTTCAAACTTGCTTTTCATGAGCTTCTCAAAGCGCTTACAAAGTAACTCATTAGTAGAACCAAATATAATATCATTGACATAAATTTGCACAAGTAAAGAGTGATCATTATACTTAGCTATAAAAAGAGTTGTATCGATTTTACCGCGCTTGAAACCTTTCTCTAGTAGGAATTTTGATAGAGTATCGTACCATGCTCTTGGAGCTTGCTTAAGTCCATACAAAGCTTTCTGAAGCTTGAAGACGTGATTTGGAAATCTGCTATCTTCAAATCCAGGAGGTTAAGCTACGTAGACCGTCTCTTGGAGTTCTCCGTTGAGAAATGCGCTCTTCACATCCATTTGATAAAGCTTGAATTTCTTGTGAGAGGCATAAGCTAAGAAAATTCTGATAGCTTCTAGTCTTGCTACAGGCGCAAATGTTTCATCATAGTCGATTCCTTCCTCTTGCCTATAGCCTTGCGCAACCAACCTTGCTTTGTTCCTGGTGATGCTTCCATTCTCATCCATCTTGTTTCTGAATACCCATTTTGTACCAATAACTCCTTGGTCATGAGGTCTGGGTACTAAGGTCCAAACCTTGCAGCGCTCAAATTGGTTAAGCTCTTCTTGCATAGCACTAACCCAGCTTGAATCTTGGAGCGCTTCATCAATCTTCTTTGGTTCGATTTGAGAGATAAAGGAGTGATATTCATCATCAAAGTTTAATGCTCTCCTAGTACGAACCCCTACATTGAGATCACTAATGATGTTTGAAGTTGGGTGATCTCTAACTTCCAGAACCTCGGGAGGTAAGTTAGGTTGAGTAGCAGGAATACGAAAATCTTCAATGGGTACTTCATTAGCTCCAGCATCAAGATCATCAAAGGTGATTTGCTGAAGCGGAGAAACATCATGCGCAGGAGGGGGTGTCTGCGCATCAAGAGTCATCACTTCTGGTGCAGCATCTGGAGTTGGCCCATGGGATAGACTTGCTTGATTCTGATTGTGATCAGCTTGATTATCATTCTGCGCAGGTGCAGTTTGTGGCTGCGTACCTGTCTCAACATTCTCAGTAGAATCATCAGAATCATTTGGAGCCAAATGTGGCTCAAGGAGAGAATGTTCATCAAAAGTAACATGTACAGATTCAACAATTACTAGAGTAGTTCTATTAAAAACACGAAAATCTTTAGAATGTTTGGCATACCCAACAAAAATACCTTCATCTGCTTTGGCATCGAATTTACCTCTATGATCTTTGCCGTTGTAGAGGATATAGCATTTGCAGCCAAAAATCTTGAAGAAATCAATGTTGGGCGCTCTTCCTCTCCATAGTTCATATGGAGTTTTGTTGTAGGCTTTGTTGATGAGGGATCTATTCTGAGTAAATCAAGCAGTGTTGACAGCTTCTCCCCATAAATACTTTGGCAGCTTTGCTTCTGCTATCATGGTTTTTCCAGCCTTAATCAACATGCGATTCTTTCTTTCCACAACGCCATTTTGTTGAGGAACTCCAGCAGCATAGAAATTGTGATCAATTCCATGGTCATCACAGTATTGAGCAACACCGTTATTCTTGAATTCAGTTCCATTGTCTGATCTCACGCTCACGATGTCGTCTTCCTTTTGAGTTTGGAGTTTTCAAAAGAGAGCAGTCAAGATATCATAGCAGTCTTCTCTGGATATCATCATTTCGACCCATGTATATCTTGAGTAGTCATCCACCACAACTAAAGTATATTTGTTTCCTCCAATGCTCGCGGTGGTGACCGGTCCAAACAGATCCATATGAAGCAGTTGTAAGCATTATGAAGTTGAGGATGAAATCTTGCTGGAGAAAGACTGCTTAGGCTGCTTTCACTTTCTTTGCTACAAAACAGAGATTAGTAATAGAATTTATAGCAGTAAGATCAATAATGGAAACATTGGTCTTACGAGTCCTTATGAGCAAAGTTAGTCCAGATGTGCCATCTTTGATATAGCAGTGCGTTGCAGTGAATAGGCATTCTAGGCTTTTATCGCAGAATTGTGATATGGAGAGCAGGTTATGCTTGAGACTATCTATTCTAATTAGTCCATATTCAATTATGTGCCCTTTGTTGTTGTCACCATATCTTACTGAGAGACCTCTTCCTTCACGCACATCTTCAAGAGCGTTGACATCTCCAGTCGTGTCTAGAATCTACTGTCGATACCAAAAATGCACTTGAGAATGCGCAGTAAAGTAGGAGACCCTTTCTGCTTGCTGGAACATTGACTTGCGCTTCTACAGCAGAGTTATCATTATCATTTAAGTTCAGCAGTCACTTTAAGAGATTCCTTGCGTGGCTGTGGAGTTAGTGATGACGCAACTTTGTCAGGTTTGCTCTAGCAAATAGGTACTTGTCATTCTGTTTGCTTGGTGAAGGTGTCTCATTTCCACCATATGAGTGAAATGCATGCGAAATGCACGTGCAGGTGTTAATCTTGAAAAACAGATACAAGTTTTATGAAGACTAAATACAAAAGTTTCTTCTAGAAGGTTGACAGCTGTCTTCTTTTGAAATATGACCGTTGAAGCGTGTCTCCACTAATGGTGTTGCTGAGTGTGCTTATTTTGTCGTTTGTGCACACCTCAGTACTTTGGCTCAATCCAAAAAGCGTAGCTTGTCTTGACGCTTTTCAAGCTTCTAGAATATGAGATCAGGAGATAAGAACTTTGACCAAGGTTGAGCGTGCGCGCACAAAGGCATGCGCATTGCCGGTGCGCACGGATGCTGCGCATGGGGAGCATGCGCACCATGCTTGGTCAAACCAAAGGAAGATCTTAAATTCAGAGTTGGGGAATAAGATCTTGAAAACTGAGCAGGGTTAAAAGCTGCGAAAGAGATCTATGCGCAGTGGCCACCTGCGCAGAGAACATCCTGCGTAGTGAAATGAATCCTGCTTAGAAAATCTTCGATCCTTCATAGCTTCAAGTCCTATAATCTAAGCCTATACTATAAAATGGACTTGGCTAAAATTGAAGTTTATAAACTTCTTTACATAAGGTCCTGAAGTCCATAAAAATACTCATAGGTGATGGTATCAATCAATTCTAACATGAGTAGGAGGGTTAAGAAATAAGCATACCCAACAGTGCCCCATGCAAAGCACGGGAATCACTCTAGTATAGTTAAAACTTGTTTTACTGAATTTCAATATATAATCATAGGGCAGTATAATTATTCATATTAAAATTTAATTTTTTTTACATAAATTCTTCTTATTTTTATTTTTTTTTTGAAAGCAGCCAAACACTAATTTCATTAATAAAATTAAGAAGATGATGCTCCACAATAGTCGGAGACTAATCCCAAATATAAATAAGTTCACAAAAACGAAAAATCGACAACAATTTGTCTGCCCCAATAAAATAAAAGAGTGTAATACATCTTCATTAGGAATGTCTAATCCTAAACCAAATCTCCAAACAAAGCTCTTACGAACAATGACTTGTGACACACAAACGCATATCCAGGTTACACATGGACACGGCCTAACAGTGGCCTTCAGAAAAACCCCAAATGGGAACAATGTGGCGTTGAGTACATGGAAAAGTAATGCATTTGGGTAGACAAGAAAACATCGCAAGTATTGCATCAATAAGTACAAATAAAATACAAAGTCTCTCAACATGGAGAGAAGGCAACAGCTCTCGACTAAAGAAAGAAGACAAACGCTCTCGACTACTGAGAGAAAACAAATAATATAACAAAATGTAAGATAAAGATTTTAAGAACTAAAAATTGATGTATACCGAATTGTTTTTTAGGCAAGATGATTGATTGACGCTTGAATGTCGCTGGATATTGGAACGCATGGAACAATTCTCGTCTCCATCTCCATAAAATCCATGAAAGTTGTGGGTAGCACCAATTCATTTATTGATGAAAGGTAAGAATTTGTTTCTAATTTAAACATTAATCATTAAATGAATCAATGATTAATCCATTAAGTTTTAGAAAAAAACAAGTTTTAAAATACATAGTGACATTTGTAAATAAGTGGACTTGTTATAAAAACGTGTGTTTGTTGTGGTATAGACCCTCCAAACCAAACAGATCGCAAGAATATAATAATATATAGGTGAGAGATATTGTTCTTGGAGAGTAGCCATGTTTAGACCTTAGTGATTGCATGTGCAAAGTTGTAACAATGTTTATATATTATTATAGTGATATCCTGCCTTGGTGCCCCCAGATGTAGTTATGTGTTGACGAGCTTGGTTATCAAACATTGATGTTATATTTCTTTCATATTTATCATGTGTTGATTGCTAGTATGAGCTATTAGACGTGGAGATCCCCCCAAATCCCCTACAACTGGTATCAAGAGCTCTGGTTCGGGAGATCCAACGAAGAGAAGAAACCAGAAATCGACCACCAGGTGTGAAATGCACGTGCAGGCTTCGTGCCGTGCACGTGCAGATTTTGTGCAGTGCATATATTTCGTGTGGAAGACATGCAAGGTTGATTTGAGAGCTCCTAGGGTTTGTAGGCTGAATCAATACCGTGCCAAATAGGACACGACCATGCAGAAGGCCAGACAGCCCAAATCAGTTTGTTTTGTTTCTTATGATATTTGCAGAGATTCGAGGTGGAATTAGGAGATGCAGAGGTCAAGATGGATCAGGAGGTTTTAATGGGATCTTGGAGCAGTCAAGTTGGATTGGAGAAAGATCGTTAAAGGAGAAATTTTCTTAGTGCAAATTTAGGCATTGGAGAAAATATGAAAGAAAAGGAGAAGATGCATGAGGCACTTGCAAAGGCAACCGACGATGCAAAGGTGAGTGGTATAAGCCGGTTTGACCACTTGAGAAGAGGAGGACTTCTCGCAAACGACAGATGGGAGTTAGGAGGATGTTGTGCTCTACCTATAACATCAAAATTTTCGTTCCGGGCGGGAGCAAGAGGCTTGTAAACCGGCCTATCGGTGTAAAAGGGAGAGACATCAATAAATGATATGTTAGGGTAGATATTTGACACCTCATAGCTGGATAGCAAGGAGAATGAGTCACAAATACCTAATAGAGAGTGAGATCAGACCGTGAGAAGATAGTGTGAGAAACAAGGTGTGACCGAGTTTCATAGGAAAGCATTGCAAGGTGGTGGGTCTGGAGGGAAAAGGCGAAGTTAGACTTGCAAATAAATCAAAGTAGAAGTTGATTTGGGGAGGCAAGTGGAATCTAACACGGAGAGGTTGAAGCGTCGCTTGGTTTTGACTCGCCTTATTACTTGGGCGTAGAGGCTCATGAGGGGGAGAGCGTAGAGGCTCGTATTGGAAGATCGTGGAGGCTCATCATCAAGGAGGTGCTTGGTGTGAAAATATTTGGTGGATCATTCTCTAATGGGAGTTTTATAGGAGTGTGTCACAATGGTGGTTTATGTCTCCAGGTGAGAGATTGTTGGGATTGGAGTCAAAATCAAGGAGTAGGAATCGAACCGCAGGAGGAGTGTGCGGACGCACAAGGTGGGAGTGTGCGACCGCCCACTCCATCGGAGAAAATCTGTGCATGAGACTTGTAGAGTAGGCGGCCGCATAAGGAGGAACGGGAGACCGCCCACTCCATCTGAAGTTGGAAACGCAGAAGACATGAAGTGACGTGTTTGGGCTTTGGCCCAATAGCCTTCTCTGACCTTTGAATGCGTAGGAGTCAATTAACAAAAACCATAATATTTAGTACTTACTTTGTGTTAGGAGAAAGTTAGAATATCAAGAGAGAGCCACTAAATAGTGTCAAGGAGGGGGCCGGGGCCTAGGAGAGCCATGGGGGGCGATCCTATAACCCGGCCATGACCTTGTTGCGTGTGTGTTCTTGAGGGAGGTGAAATAATAATATATAGGTGAGAGAGATTGTTCTTGGAGAGTAGCCACGTTTAGACCTTAGTGATTGCATGTTCCCCTGGCTTGGTGCCCCCCGATGTAGTCATGTGTTGACGAACTGGGTTATCAAACATTGGTGTTATATATCTTACATATTTATCATGTATTGATTGTTTTCTCTATATTGATGATTGCTAGTATGGGCTAGTGGATGTGGAGATCCCTCCAATTCCCTGCAGGTCAATGTGGTATTTCTTAAAAATTGACACCCCCCTCCCCTCAAATAGCTCCGTCCCTGCATTATTGTTTTCCAAGTTTACGCATGCCCCCTGAATCAACGCATTTGTCATGAAGATTCTGCACCGCGAAGAAGTATCCATGGTCGCTTTCAAGTTTTTGGCCCTTGCATCAACGAGTATGTTATGCACAATCCGTATAGCGAAGAAGCATCCATGGCCGTCTCTCACCATGTTAATTCTTTTAATGCCTAGAAAAATATGTTCTTCAAGGGATAGTGACAATTGTTTAATCAAAGTATAGAGTTATGTTTCAGGATCAAAACTTTCTCTAATACCTTGTTAATATATGGAGAGAGTATTTCTTTGTTACTCTCAAACTTTACATAAGCATATACTATTGAAGATGTCACCACAGATGTACTCACACCACCGCTCTCATCTTAGCATGACGGATAGATAGGGATGGCAATTCTATCGAACCCGATCCGTATCCGAGACAATCCGACCCGGGATGGGTGGATTTGATAATAAATTTCCTAAACCCGGCGGGTTCGGATACGGGTTCGGTAGCCCCATGTGATCCGCCCATATCCGACCCGTATACAACCCGAATAGGTTTATATCCGTATCAGGCCCGTATCTGACCGTATCCAACCCGAATAATATTTATATTAGTCTATTTACTATTTTACCCTTATTTTCAATTATTATTACTCCCCTACCCTTTTATATATATACTGTGAGGCGACCTAGGGTTTTCTTAGATTCAAACCCGCCGTTAAGAGAGAGAGACTGAGAGAGGGCGACGCCGACGATTGAACAGCGACCTCAGCGACGGCCGACGACGCGACGATCCAGCCTCTCCAAGGTTACTCCGGCCACCATCGGTTACCCCGCCGTCCAAGGTAAGTGTTCGATTTTGGGTTTGTTCCTTTTCCTTGACCGACCATTCGATTTGGGGGTGGGGGTGGGGGTTAAGAATGGCGATTTGCAAGCCATTTTGTGAATGTTACTGATTTTGTTACTTGTCTGAGATAATTAGTTTTATTTTTGAACAAGAAGCCCCCTTTCTTCTACTGTGTTCCTCCGCCATGTCAAAGGTCAACCATTCTGAAGCCAAATCAATAGAAACAATATGTTGTGCTCTTAAATATTTTAAATATTTTGTAGCAAACTTGCAAGCCCCACAAAACCTTTCTCCCTTTCGTATACTAGTGTGACCCACCCAGAAGATCAATCACACCTGCATAATTTTCAATCGCAGGAATAACACCAAACTCTTTGCTGTTTCTATTGATATGAAATATCATTCCCTTGTGTCAACCATCCACTATGGCTACAAGCATAGAGGACATCAATAAATGCAGCTCCTTTAATTTGATTGCAAACGGAATATCATAAAAAAACATGAAGGTTTTCTGGTGCTAGGTTTTCTGGGCGGATACGGATTCGCCCATCGTCGGATAAGGACGGGTTCGGATACGGGCTCGGTAGCTTCGGGTCGGATACGGGTTTTGCAATATCCGGACCGTATTCGACCCGTTGCCATCCCTACGGATAGAGTCTTCTAGAACAACTATATTACTTGCTCTCTACTCTAGATCAAGATTATGTACTCCCTCTGTCTTTTTTTAGTCTGTTCACTTTTGGTCAACGGTAGTAAACTTTGACCAAACATTTAATGTCAATCTAACAATTCTAATGAAATTTTAAAAATTATTATTGATAAATTAAATAATTATTTATCAATTACAATTTTTAAAATTTTCATTACAATGATTAGATTGATATTAAATGTTTGGTTAAAGTTTACTCTCATTGACCAAAAGTGAACAGACTAAAAAGACGGAGGGAGTATATCTTTATTGTATTTATCTTAGGATACTACTTATCCGACAAGAATATATACACCAGGCTCATATCGATGATCACAAATTGATTAGATTAGAACAGTTTTCAGCCCCTAAGAGCACCTCCAACCCACTTCAATTCCATCTCCATTTCTTCAAAAAAACCAACTATTCACCTCTCCAACCCACTTCAATTCCTACTTCATTTTTAAAGTAGATGAATAGTGTTACTTCAAATTTGAAGTAACACTATTCATCTACTTCAAAAATGAAGTAGATGTTTCAAAGTTACAAATTTGGTCCCTAAAAAATTAAAAGTTGTATATTTTGTGAATTATGTAATTAAAAAATTATCATTGTATAATCCGAAATTATTTTTATTTTTATTTTTAATTTTAATTTTAAATTATTTTTAGTCTATGTTGTAATTGCGTAGACCAAGAAAAAGACATAAATATTAATTAAACAACAACATCAAATATATTAAAGTTTATATAAAATACATAATACATAAATTAAAAACATATTAATAGTACATAACAATAATAACTAAAAAAGACAGAATATTAAAACAAGCAAACTAATAAGACATAAATATAAAGTAAACAAAAAACAACAACAACAATAATTTAATATTCGCCAATTAATTTGAAATTTTATCATTTAAAATAAAACAAAGGGTTCAATATACAAAATGACTAAAGTTTGTGTAGTGTTTGTGAAATTAAATGAGTAGTGGAATGATGATGTGGAAGAGAAAGATGCTTTGTATATTCTTTTTAAAGTCAAAATTGAAGATATGGGTTAGAGTTGAAAAATAAAATGAAGCAACATTTGAAGTAAAAAATGAAGAAATGAAGCAAAAAAATGAAGAAATAGGTTGGAGATGCCCAGCTGCCTCCTGTCTTGTCCGTCGAGTGGAAGAAAATCGAACCCTATGAACGAGGGAAGTCCAAGAAACTCATTAAACTAAAAAAGGACGAACGATTTTAAGAACACAATCTTTTTGCTGGGCACTTCTGGATGCATAAGATTGCGACACCACACAACCACAACAACCACCATCTATTCATTGCATTAACTTTTTTTTTTCTTTTCCTTCCTACTTTAATTAATTTGATTGCTTAAATAATACTCCGTCCGTCCCATAAATATGTACACAAATTGTCATTTTGGGTATCTCATTGATAAGTCAAACTCTCCAAAAAAAGGTAAAGAATCTTTACTATTCACACTAGTACAAATTGTCATTTTGGGTATCCCATTGATAAGTCTCTCGTATTTTACTTTTACACTCACAACACTAATCAACCTACTATTCTCTACCTCACTTTCTCTCTCTTTCTTCACTTTTCACACCGTAGCCAGGATTTGAGTTCAGGGGTGTCAAAGATACTAATTGAGATAACTACAAATGCAATATAAAATGCATAGTAAATAAATGCATGATTCCATTTTCGAGAAAATAAATTACGAAGGAGAGGGTTCTTATTAAAAATATCATCTAAATTGAAA
Organism: Campanula takesimana; assembly: GCA_026119855.1. Lineage (NCBI taxonomy): Eukaryota > Viridiplantae > Streptophyta > Magnoliopsida > Asterales > Campanulaceae > Campanula > Campanula takesimana. Next base: position 560,466 of record JAOWBW010000796.1, on the reverse strand, counting down.
ACTAAAATAGCTAAAAAGTTTAAATTGTGAAGAAAAAAATTGTGAAAAGGGAAAATTAATATATGAACATTTGAACAACATATAAGGGAAAAAGTTAATTATTCAAGCTTAGACCCAAGTTCATGATAAGAGAAACATATTTTATTAATTTTATCAAATCATATCTATATATATAATATAGGAGAGTTTTTATCTCATTCCACAATGCGCCACATGGAATTATGATGTGGAATTCTATGTGGCATTCTCTAATAGGCTCATGCTACACATTGATTCAAAATGATTCAAAAGTTAATAGTCCTTAAATTTAGTATCAAATTTTATAATTACCTAAAATGTAGCATCTAAAGTTTTCTAAAAATACTTGAATCTTTTAATCATAATTAATTAAATCTTTCAATAATATATTTGAAAAGGTCAAAATGTCAAATACTATATAAATTATTAATTACTTTTCTTGATAAATATGTCCAAAATGTCAATATTATGAAGAAAAAAAATTGACTAATAAATAACAAATCTAATTTTAGACCCACTTAATAAGAGTTGAGATCTCCTGTACCACTTTTGTGTTCCACTCCATGTACCACTTTCAATCTAACCGTTCACATGTTTGCATAATATTACGAAAAATACTAATCTTAGTAACTGTGAGCCATTAGATCTTTTGGACTCACTTAATAGGATCAACACACAAGAAATTATGCAAAATTTTGTGGCGCAATAAAGGTTTGACAAAATTAACAAAGGTAATTTGAGCGATAATTTCAAATTAATTTTCACTTTTCGTCTAAAAAAATAAATGTAGTATTTCTAAATTACAGAAAAAAATAATAATACAGTTTTAATTTCACTTTTATATGCATCTTAATTTATAATTTATATAATTAACTTTTTTATACTCCGTCGAGTATCGACAGGCTACTTACTAGTGTTGGGATTCGATGTAACATGCGCAGCGGAATTTAGCATTTAAAATTTTGAAACTCAAAGCCATGGATCCGTTCATATGATTAAATCAAATACAACATAAGTATAAAGGAATAAACTAACTCTCGATGGCTATCAAATTCTCTTGGTCTTTGGTGGAGGTTTGAAGACTTGATCACGATCACAAAGCTTGAACACGAACTTTGAAGATGATGATTTTCACCCTCTAGCGGTATCCACACTTCGAACGAATATCAAAGGAGCTTCTTTGATCTTGGTTGCTAGACCAAATTGTGAAACACCTTTTCACAATCAAAAGAACTATATGGAATTTATTTTGTGTATTATTTTGTTCCTCAACCAAGAATGTCTTGGAACAAAATAAACCCTCTCTCAAACTCTTTGAGACTCACAAAATCATTAGCATAGAGTGCTGGCCGAATTTGGTCTTTTATACACAAGCATGACCTATTCCAAATAGGAAACTTGTGTCAAAATCCGTCCAAAATTCGTTTCCTAATCAAATTAGGAATCTGCCACCCGACAGTACTGTGCGGCCGCCCAAAAACCTTTGTGCGGTCGCACAACTATCTGAAACAAAACTGGTACATTTCTGAGCTAAGTGTGCGGCCGCCCAGTCCATACTGTGCGGTCGCCCACTCTTCAGAATGTCCAGAATTTCCAAAATTCCAATATAGTCACTTTTAAAGATTCGTTCTATTGTGTGTGACCCTCTAGGATTATACTAAGTTGGCAATGGACTCAAACATGATCCCATAAGATATGATTAGGTTCTAGCAAACCGTCATACCTACCCAAATAGTATAACTAGATACAAGTTCGCATTCCTTTAGAATATGTCACAATCCCTTTGTCCACGATGTCATTGAACACAAGTCATGGTCAAACAGTCAACTTGTTTTGTTCAATACTTTCTCGATTCCGAATATGTTGATAATCCAAATGACATTGATCCAATCAATTCATCTGAGTCCGGCCGAACATTTCATCAACATCATTCCTACGAGTGGCCCAAGCTTGACATCTCTCCGAGGAGGGACAAATCCATTTAGCTTATTATTCTTCCCTACGTGAATCTGATTATGCCAATCATACCCTTTATAACTACTCTGTTAAAAGTAGCGTTTGAATATGTCAAACATAATGTTCATCAAGTGGAAGACTATAATAACTTCATGTCTAAGAATTCAAATGACATAACTAATATGAGATATATGTACGACATAGACCATGACATAAATCTCATAGAGCGGGTCATGTCCAGTACCTTGTTCCAAACAAGTACCCATAAATCTAACATGATCATCCCATGACCATTTAGCCTTTATACTAGTGCTTAACAAGTACTAGGGACGGGGATTATTATAAGTAAACATAAACAACAATAATAATCAAAATATCTCTTTATTGATATGAAATAAATGATAACAATTACAACGTTTATTAAACGTGCCTAGGGCACCACTACCAACAACTAGTTATGATAAAGAACACAGTTACTTTTAAATAAGTGGTGTGTGAGTGTGAAACTTCAAATCTTACTACTTTCTTCCCAAAAAGAATGTCCATTTTACAAAAAAATAAAAATAAAAAAATTGCACTTTACCAAGTGTAACTTTGAATTTTTTTTGACATTTTTTTTGGGACGGATGTAGTAACTAATTTCATTTTTAACTTTACATTATAACCATACATTTTAAATGTTCTAAAAGAATTGATTTAAAACTTTCATTCCCATGTTTTGTCAAACTTTAGGGGGCCATTGAGAATTTGACTAAAATTATGGGGGGTCAAAATGGGACACATTTGTCATTTATTATAAATCAAAAGGGTGTGAATGGCAGTGTTAGAAATTTCAGGGGGGTCACCCCCCTTGCCCCAACATGCCTTTGTCCCTGCTCACAACAACTATCCACTAATATTCATCCCTTAATTCTCGTGCAAAACTCATTTTGTACACATAGTTATGGGACGGAGGGAGTACGTCTCAAAGACTCAAACTGACTGCAAAGTACTCCCTCTGTCCCGTTGCTTTAGTCTGTCCCAATTTAAGGTTCCTACTTTACTTGATTACCTAAAATGGACCATAGGACCCACTTGTCATTCTCACGACAAAAACTCACTACTCACTTTCTCTCTCATACTTCACTTTTCACACTCACAACATTTATCTTTTCTTAATCTCCGCGCAAAATCAAAGTAAGAACATTAATCATTTATCTTTTCTTAATCTCCGCGCAATATCAAAATAATAACATTAAATCAGGACGGAGGGAGTACCTTTCTTTAATCAAGTACTAGAAGTCTGTAATTTTGAATTAATTGATTTTCATACTGTCTCACAATTGTCTTTGAGCGTGATCATTCTTGCACACTCTCATTATGCCTCAAGTTCACTTTTTAACAGCTGCATCAATGTTCTGCTAAAAAAAATACCCATTTGGTTGTCCCACTTCAACTTACAAAATTTTATAATGGAAATATTTTAATACTTTTAAAATGGTGGCACCCACTTGTCATACTCACAACAATTATCCACTAACTATTTTATATCTCACTTTCTCTCTCACCCAACCATTTACACTCACAACACATCACTTTTTTCACTTTTTCCTTAATTAATGTGTCCAACTCATTTTTTGTATATTAAAGAGGGACGGAGGGAGTAGAATACTAGCTAGCCGGTTCAGTGTTTTTTTTTTTTTTCAAATAGCCTGGATCAGTGTTTTGCTTCAAAAAAAAAAAAAAAAAAAAAAAAAAGCTGGTCAATGTTTTTTTAATAGCTGGGTTAATGTTAAGATAAACATAATAATTTCATAAAATTAATCAACTCCAAAATGTAACCACATAAAAAGAAAACACTCAAATAGTTCATGGTATGTTAATATGAGCCCGTCTCTTGTACAACGGGCGGGTGTACGGCGTGCGACGGCGCCGAGCCGAGCCGGATTTTTTTTTTTTTTTTGTTGTCGAGATTTTTTTTTTGCAACCCCAACTTTTTTTCCTCCAACATAAGTAACACCTATTATAACGAAATGTAACTTTTTTTTATTCAAATGTAACACTTTTTTTAAAAAAAAATTGTACCACAATTTTGCTGCAATAGATAAAGATAACATAAAGATTGACAACTAAACTAATGTAACACATCTTATAAAGGGATGTAACACTCATTTTTTCAAATGTAATACTTTTTTCTCCGAAAATTAACATAGGATTGACAACTAAATTAATGTTACATTTTATAAAAAATGAATGTAACATTTTTTTTCTCAATTGTAATAGTTTATATTATTAAATGTAACATTATATATGAAATGTAACAATTTTTTATTGAGAAAGTAACAATTGAAATGCAAATCCAATTTTTTTTTTTTGTAAAACTCATGTTACATTTGACTGAAAAAGTGTTACTTTTTCAATATGAAACTGTTACTTTTATTAGAACAGAGTGTTACATGTTAGCTGATGAACAACTCAAATTTTTGGTGTGTAAAAAAATATGTTTTTTAAAAAAAAATCAAACCACATCATGACCTATGTAGTTTTATTATTCTCGTCAAAACGAACAAAACGGTATTTTTAAATTTTTTTTCTGAGTTATAAATCTCAAGATATAACATTTTAAAGTTATTGTTTTTTTTAAGGTGACACGTGGCAGCGATCTGGGAAGAGGGGAAAGTAGATCTCACCGTCGGATGTAGCATAGCAGGTCAGGCCGAGAAGCAGCGGAACCGCCGCACATGGTGCGACGGCCGCATATAAGAATTCGTCTGTTAACATTAAGACTTAAAAATATAGAAGAATATGATAATACGTAATCATAATACATTATGAGATACCCATCTCTATTACTACTAAAAGTAAATTATCTGCTCGGCCCGTCTCAAAAAATTAATCCCTTTTTTTCATTGGTAGTTTGAATGGATTTTGAGCAATAATATAAGCCACTTTCAATTATTCTAATGAAAATCAAAAAAAAAATTGATAATATTTATAATGGCTATATCAATCACACGATTTCAAAGCTCATTAGTACAACTAAAAGTAACTTAAATTATTGCTCAAATTTCATTCATAACTAAAAAAAAATTGTTAATTGCAATTTGGTTCCTGACTTTTTCCAAAATTTGCAATGTAATGTTGTATTTTCAATTTCGCCGATTGGTATACTCACTTTGTCATTTTAAGACGTTATGTATTAGTCACACGACATAAATATTGTTAGAAAACTAACACCCTAGATACTTTTGTAGTCAGATTGCAACAAAATGACAAAGTGAGTATACCAATTGGCGAAATTGAAAAGACAGCATCAACATTGCAAATTTCGGAAAAAGTCAGGAACCAAATTGCAATTAACCCCTAAAAAAAATGAGACCAACTTTTTTCAGGAGAATGGAGTATAACAAATCAAAAAGCATAAGAAATGAGAAAGATAATATTTTTTTCTGAAGATTTGCAAAGAGCAAATTCTGTCTAAGAGAGCGTATGTAACCCTTATTAACAACGATTATGTACTCTCTTAACAAGATTTACAAATTTAGGAATATTCCTAAAACAATGAAAAAAAAACATATGACAACAAATTGAACATATTAACATTACGAGCAATATATAGCAATAAAACTACATCTGGTGACTACAAACCTAAGAAGACCCTCCCCATATATGAATATATATGCAACTATATACTATATATAACATACATATAAAAATCTACATTAAGTACAACAAAAATACTAGTTATAACATACATATTAAAATCTACATTAAGTACAACAAAAATACTAGTTATATGCATATTAGGAAAAGAAAAAAAAACTAATAAATATATCAAGGCTGCTTATTCTGGGTGTAGATATAATCAAGATGAGCTACCATTGTTCTCCTCATTAAACAATCTTCTTCTCCGGCTCCTTTACAATTCTCCTCCACATCATTTTTCCGCACTTCTTCAACCTTCTACAAATATAAAATAAAATTAATTAAATAATCAATCAAAAACAAATATTATGATCAGGAAAATTTATGATTCTGGAGAAGAAGAAAAATATGATTTTATTCATAAGTACATACCATTTGAGGAGTTTCGATTGGGGTAACGTCGTGAAAGGCGGGAACTTGTCTGGCGGAAGCGCATTTTAGTGTATGAAGGAGGAGGATTGATAACATGCAAAGGGTTGTGATGGTAATGGTGACCTTAGCCATGTTTATATTTTGTCTGGGAGATGAAGTTTTTTTTAAGAATGGTTGGGATGGGGAGAGGGACTGGGTGGTTATGAATATATAGACTGTGTCAAGATGAGGGGTAAATATGGAAATATAAGAAAAGGCAAAATGAGAGATTTTATGATCCATTAGAAAAAACAAAGAATTAAAAAAAAGGAAGACTTTCAATTTTGAACAGGATTAGAAAGTGGGGAGAAGCCTATAAACAAGGTTGACCTCTTCTCTTAGTTTTCTCTTGGTTGAATTTAATGAAGATTTTCTAGAGCTTTGACATTTATGGTTAAATTTTACTCCATTCGGGCCAAAATAACTGTCGTTTTTTGATTAAAATTTTGGCCCAAAACAATGCCACTTTTGAGCTAAATGTCCTTCTTACCCTTGCATTGAAACTTGTTATCTTTAATTAATTATCTTAATGTGAGACATTAATATGAGAAGATGCACAGATAATAAAGGTAAACTTAGCAATTTAGCCTTTAAATCATGATAATAATTATTTTTCTTAAGAAGTGTGCAAATGCCAAAAGAGACAGGTATTTTAAACCGGATGGAGTACTTCAACATACTCTTGCGGCCGAATTAGGAGATTTGATATTTTGGATGTTAGTTGATAAAGAAACATTTAATTAAAAGCGTGAACAATTTTATGAATATGATATAAATAAGTGTTATTTCCGTCCCAACATTCTTATTTCCTGTTTGGTCTGTCACAGCCTAAGGTTTTTAGTTGCTTTATTACTTAAAATAGACAATGAAATCCACTTGTCATTCTCACAACAAATAGTATCTACCCATTTTCTCTCTCCTACCTTATTTTGCATACTCAACAACACTTACTTTTTCTTATTCCCTTTAACAAGTCAAACTAAGAACTTTAAGGGAAAGGGCAGAGGGAGTACAATGGATCGTCCAACTTGACCAAGGTTGTCACCAATTTTATTAATGTATTTGGAATAAAAGATTATAACCTAATGTTTAAAGGGGTTTAACATGTTAACATGATCGCTCGAGGTAATACTTTCCTGAACGCTCATTTCATTTTAACAATGTTGCAATATACAAAGAGAGCCGCTGCATTCGCGATCTTGTTGCTCTGCTGTTACTGCGTGTGTGTTATATTGTTTTATATTAAGCCCCATCCCCAACCTAGTGAGATAGATAGTCGAAATGAAAAATGTACTCGGTAGGCTCCACAATTACCTAATTAATCTTTTATCGTACAACTTACATGCTCATTGGCTAAGGGTAGCAAATTACCATGTAATAGTTCCAAATCCCTCCTCCATAATAATAAAGAAATATCCTTACAAGGCACACATCCGAAAGGAAACGTATGTCATAATTAACTGTGTAATAGTTTGGAGATGAGAAAGGGACCATAGAGATGATGAATTGAGATGACCAAATCATGCATGTCAAATGGGAATGGGGTCATTTATTCAACTTTCATCAAATCTCTCCCCCACCCTTTCAATGTATGGGAGAAAGAAGCACAATAATGGTAGCAAGTTGACCTCTTCTTTCTTTTCTTTTCTTTTTCTTTAATTTTTCATGGGGTGAGGTTATGGTTATGGGTGTGGTTGGTTTGAAAGAGAAAAGTAAGAATGTAGGTGAGCACACGAGTCATTTAGAATAATATTCATATTGAAAAGTAAAAAAAAAAAAAGGGTGGGGGGGGGGGGGGGTAAAAGAGGAAGGTTCCTTGGTCAGAATTTGATGATGTATAAGATTAGGTTCCTTTGGTTTTTTTTTTTTTAATGCCTAGGATCATCTCTTGCGCCAAACTAATATTGGGATAGTAGTTTCAGTCCCTCATTGCTATACCAGTTAAATCGCGGGTTGTGGCTGAATGACGAGGGTTTGAGCACATGTCAATTAATATCATACAAGATCCAACCACAGAAGAAAGTAAAATGCTCCCACCAGGAATCGAAGTCACGCTGCATACTCCTAACAAGATCTTATGTCCCCCTCTTTTACCATCCAGCTATGCCTCGGGGACATGTTCCTCTGTTCTTAGTCTTATTCACGAGGGTGTTTATGGCCATATCACGTCCACCGGTTGAGTCAGTGCCACAAAATTAGGCGTGTGATTCAGTCGTTGACATTTGTTTATGGTTGCATGTTCATTTCTCATGAACAACCTATAATGTTTAGTGGACCCCTCCCTCCACAAATGAAAGACTATCAACTTCTATTACTCTCACAATCTCCTAATAATAACTGTCACCACTTATTCTTTTGGTACGTTCAAATTTAAAAAAAAAAAAAAAAAAAATGTCGCATTTCTAAATATAGGGTTTGCCTGGTGCACAGTTTTAAAAACGGAGATTTTTCAAAACGGGGCTTTTTTTTTTTACGCTACTATTTGGAGCGGTTAAAAGAGGCTAAGATTTTAAAAGCTCTTCATTGATAGCTTAATTAGCGAAAAAACTTATTCTTTTTCAATCCATTTTGAACGCACCGCTCTAACCAACAAGCTCATAATTATATAATTTTTGTTCAACTTTATCATGGTACAAAAAGTTTACAAATAAGCAAAAACCAATTTATTAAAGACATTGACAAGCCGACTGGGAAAGTTATTATTATATGACCAAGGGAATACATCAAGCAACTAGTGGAGGCAGCATTCCTAGCAGCAATCACTGCTCCCTTTTTCAAACACTTGTGCCAAAGCATCTTGGTCACAGACAGGCTTGTAAGTTGTCATAATTACCCCTTCTAAAATTGAACTAATACTAAAAAAAAAAAAAAAAAAAAACAGATAATGAAGAAAAAAAAACGCCGTACCTGACTAATGTCCCAACACCATGGAAGGAAGGACGGAAGAGGGCGTTTTAAAACAATCGACAAGCATATCTGCGCATGGGATAAGCCAGCTAGAACAAGAACAAATCAACTAACATGCAACTAAGAGAACCAACAACCGGTAATGAAATGGTATATGTACAGAAAAACCGCAACTAAATACACATTTCCATATTTTCTAAAGCATAACCATAACTTAAGCTCCTTATCATCTTAGTTTTCCATATAACCCAAACTGTAATCCAGAACAAATAAACTTGAAGAACTGCCAAAAAAAATCTGTATCACTGTAATCCAGTTAGTTGTTAGCAGAAAATAAGGTAGTATCTATATCCAGCTTACTTCAAATATTTACAAAGAGCAATGGAAGATAAAATCTACCATACTTCTCCATCCTCCATGAAATCCCTCTCTTTCAGTTCATCATAATCACCATGTCTATGAGAACCGCTCCCGTGATCCCTCTTGTATCTCTTGTGTCTACTATCATAAACTGCCTCCGTGACGGAAGCATGTTGGTCCATCTGTCACACAATTAAGTCACATAATGCAAGAGTGAAAATTACGTTTTTTTAATATGCTTACGACCAAAAGGAAATAAAAGCTGCAGAAAATATTCAAGGATGTAGAAGAACAGACAAGATTTACCTGCTTTGACTTTTTGCGGTCAGCACTGTGCCTGTGAGAATCCTTTGACCGGTCTTTGTCATTTTCATCGTGTTTCGTATCATCTAAAGAGCTCTGATGCCGCTTCCGATGTTTCTTATCCTTGTCTCTTCCTGACCTTTTGTTGTCTTCAAAACTGTAAGATTCATCCCGATCACAGTTGTCACTGTCCGCTCCGTCCCTAGATCTTTCTTTGCCTTTAGCTCTCTCTTTATCTTTTCTGTGTCTTTCTTTCCTCTTATCCCTCTCTTTTCCTTCTTTTTCTTTTTTGGCCTGAAAGTGAACAACAGACGCTCAACTTTGCATCTACGTATATGGGGCTTACATGGAAAAATTATTAGGAACCGTAATCTACATTATGTCATGAAACATTCAATCATGTCTTGTCTCCAAGATTATGAACCCCTGTCAGGCAGTTAAGGGTCAGGGAATAAGGCTAGGTTGTGCTTCTCATAGATTCCAAAGCATGCAGAAAATGCAAGATGGACATTAACAGATAACCGTCCCCTACAAAAGAAATGAAAGGAGCGGCACACACACACACATATATACACACAGCGCGCTCACATATATGCACACACACACACACAATATAGATATAAACATGTGTGTGTATGTGTGTGTATATACATATATGGGTATGTAAAAAAGGAGCTTATTTTTTATTGGCCAACCTATCCTTCTTTCCATAGACAAAAAAAAAAAAGCTAAATTATGAGGGCATAATGGTAATTATTAAACCAAAGAGCACTTCAGAGACATCATCATTTCCCCATAAGCAGCTTCAAAAGTTTATTCAGTGCTATTCTTCAATTGAAGGATTGAAAGGGACTAATCAATCCTCCTTTTTCCAAAATCCAAGTTATATGCAAGTAGTTTTCCTTCTCTACTGAATTGTACAGCTTCGGTGTTTGCTAAAAGATCATCGTCATACCCTCCACTGTTCCGAGTAAATGACTCTCCAATATGTTCAGGAGCTGCCACTGTTCAAACCCCAAAATTCCTTCTTGTGCACAAAAACCGCCATGTCCGGTGATGTGCCACCCTTAAACGGTCACCAATTCCTCCTCCAATGACTCAAGCACCCTCCCCACCAACCCCAAAATCACCCATCTCCGTTGTCTCAACCACTTCCCCAACATTCCTTCACCGCCAATGCCGGCTCCACCACCATCATCTCACTGACTGTCATATTTTTTCCCACTCTATAAATAAAGACCAACAATCATATTTTAAACTTCTTTCGAAATCCTTTACCTTCAATAATTCTCTTTTTTTTTTCAACATTAGCCATTTCGTCTCCTATTAATTTCACCCCCCAAAATCAAGAAAACCGTATGGCAATAGTTGTAGTAATTAGAGTAGTGATAAATACAAGAGAAACTATGGTGGAGAAAGTAGGAGAGAGAAAGTGATGGCTTTAGCTATGGTTGGAGGTAAAACTGTTTGAAGTTAAGGTCATTGACGACGGATGATGTGGATGTGATGTGGAGGAGTGAGAAATGTCATGAGTCCAATTTTTAAGTCATCGTTGCGGTTCCTCTTACAACCAACCATATGAAACACAACTCGTGATACTTCTTAAGAAGCCATACTATCCTATTATACTCTAGTGAACTCTAACAGTCGATCACAGATTTGATATCATCCGCCTTTCAAAACCAACAAAAGAGCACTAACCAAATCAACCATATGAGAGGCTTCTCCCAATTTCAAAAAGTAATATAACAATCCCCAGATATACTCTCCAACTCATAGTTACCGGGAACTCCCAACCTCCTCTCGTCCCACGTCCCGGGAACACGCGTCCCGGGTTCACTAGGGAACTCGACCCAAGGTACTCAAACAATCGTACCGGAAAATAAACGGTCAACAACTTAGAATCTTGTCTGCATTTACAATCTTTTATGGTTATCCACCTTTACATTATAGTCTTTTATCTCCCTAACAATATATCTAAACGTAAGTGTGTGAATATATGTTAATATATTCAACTTAGTGATATGTTTCCAATAAAGAGCGTACCACGTTCCCAATTGATCCTACCCCCAGCGTACCCAAAATTTACTAAGTCACGTTCCTCATTCCCGTACCCGTCCGGCGTCCCGAAACGTCCCACGTTCCTGGTAACTATGCTCCAACTACTAGCCACACTCTGGACATCTTCAAACACACTTCTTAGCACATTTTATATATGAGAAATATAAGCCCCGACAGAATTTAGCATAAAGAAGCATCCCTGAGGATAGAGTGAAGAGGAGGGTTGTTGAGTGGAATGAGGGGGGTTGTATTCCAAAGTGAAGATGAGACATCAAATTAGAGGGTGGCAGACAAATCCAAATTAGAACAAACTACAACCTGCTCAGACTGGATCTTGAATACTCAGGGTCCCACTTAGATGCCAGCATATAACCAAATAAACTCCCCCACAATTTTCTTATCCTTGCTATATTTCATGAATATAGTTATTGGTAGACGCTACAACAGACTTAATTGGATAAAAGGTGGATTACATCATTGACTTATCAAAAATATTTTCTTTTATTAAAGTGTGTACCTTCTCCTCCCTTCGTCTTCGCTCCTTCTCTCTTGCCTTTTCTTTTAGTTCGGCTATGTATTTCTCAAAGATCTCCTTAAAAAAGCTCTCTTCCATGCTGAACCTGCATAAGTGAACCATTAATGTTATGGCTGATATACAGTAACTCAGGGAGATGAGCCTAACACGTTGGAGTGCTGAAAATAAAACTACATAAACAAAGAGATTAGTTCCTCTATTGCAAAAATAAACATTAATATTCATGAACATGAGCATATGCATTAGAGGATTGAAACTGTTTCTCTTGTATTGAAATGAAGGCCATAAACTCATAGAAAGATCGGGTTCCTTTAATTATATTTGAAATGTTGCGACACTACTAGACTCTCTGGTACACCTGAAGACACGTTTTCCGAAACTCCAGACACTTAACCCGGCTAAAGTGAGAATTTTGAAGGGGTAAAATTGTAGAATTTCATTAAAAGAAACGTGAAACATGGTCTACACGTTACGACTACTTGCAACCATCGATTGAGAGCGAGAGAGAGGCACTTAAAGGTGGCTACTCAACTATCTTTGGTCTTTAATTTTCATCGGGTTCTTCTTCAAAGTTCTATTAGGCTTTGACTCCAAGGTTTGTCATGTCTGAATGAAGGTATGTCTTCCCAGACTTCTCACGATTGAAGAGGGCTAAGGTGAAATCGATTGGATCAGATGGTTTTTATTACACTTTTAATTGTGACCTTTAGTACTCCCTCCGTCCCAAAATAAATCACACTCTCCATATTGGTCCGTCCCAAAATAAATATCACATGTCTATTTTGGGATGGAGGGAGTAGTTCTATTTGATGGGTCTTCGCATCTTCGGCCATGATTATAGGTAACGTGTCTCAGGTGTGTCAGCAGTGTCCCTGAAAGCACAAACACCTGAAAATTCTAAAGTCATCAAAACCAACCTCGTAACGGGCTTATGGCATTAACGAAAATCATAACATAGTAGTCAAATATAACGAAGGGACTATTTACTTCTCTGGTTTCTGAAGAAGGAAAAAGAACACAAAATTTCTTAGACAGAAAATAGAGAGCAAGAGTAATAAACAAATCATAAGAATAACACGAAGTAATAAACATGAGAAAGTTCTAAGGGTGGCAGCAGAGGTACAAATCACGGATCTCTGATAGAAAGAAAAATAGTTACCAGCTTTCTTGTCTATCTTCAAAGAGTGCCTTACAGTCATCCCATCTTGAAGAGGAAGTAATTTCCTGCAAACACATTAACAATCAGCAGAATAAACGAGAAAAGCAATTTTTGTATTTTCCAACCATTAGAAAGCAAGACACCTTATAAGCACATAACGATTCATAGAAGTCTTCTTCAAGGCGTTTACGCCTTTTAGCTTCTTTTTCCTCCTTCTCACGTACTCTTTCTAGTATCTCATCGTATACAAGCTGTCAAGGAGAAGAATTAGAGTAGGGTAGTATATGCATAATGTAAAGAAGAATGTGATGTACAACTTCCAGGGTACCACTGGATTAATGCTTGAAACCCTAAAAGCAAATGCAATTAAGACCATTATGACCGACAACATGTCAAGAAATAACACTGGACAAAATATATGGCTCAAAAAGTGGTTCTGGACCCCGTTGAGGCAAGGATTTTCAAATATTTCAACTTCCGTCAACAACTCTCATAAACCTCATGTAGCATCAGAAAACTAAATAAGGAATTCAACCCAAAGCAAGCATAACAATTTTCCAGTACCCTCAAAAAGTTATAAAGCTTCCTCTACCAAAGCAGAATTACTATTGTAAACATAAGTAATAACAGATGAGTGAAGAAGCATGCCTTTAAGTTGGCATCTGAAACTGGGGGAGAACTAATATCCTCTAAAATTGCAGCCTTGAATATTTCAAGCGTCCAGGTTGATGAAATTGCAATCTGAAAGCATACCAGCATATCACATCTAGAGGTGAATCAATAATGTGTTAAAATGTTAACGGAGTAAACTCAACCTTTGCCATTTTCACTGCTTCTTTTATTCGATCCTTGTCCTCAAGATACTGTAGATATAAAGACGTAAATGTGTAAATTTCCGGGCTGCCTTAATAAATTGAAAGATCAATTAAAATATTTGAAAATGCATCTAGCATAATACTACACAGGAGCATGTTGATGGACAATATCTCCGTTTCTCTAATATAAAGAAGATATAACCAATACCAAAATCAAACTGACTGACTCGAATTATTCAATTTTAACAAGCCAAGCCAGCATAGGAGTTTCGGCAGACTAAGACAAGTTCATACACTACCCAACAAGTGTCAATCCAAAATTTAAGCAACGCACTACCAACGCCTCGTCTAAGTGAAAATAACCATAAGATTCTTCATTACATCAGTACTTGTCATGTCATACCAATATAACACCAAAAGAAATTTTGTTTAAGGCAAAAAGATTCTCAAGTGAAATTTCAGAAATCCACCACGGTGAAGTAGACAAGGGTATGTAGCAAAGCAGATTAATTTTTTACAGCGTATATTATGTAATCACATGGTTCTATAAAAGTGGTGCTGTTGGGCTTTGGATTGAAAGAAGAGAAGCCAAGTGGGAAGGACGGTTCACCAAAACAGACCAAACGAAACTACATTTGAAAATAAAGAGAAACAGCAAGCCAATATAGCGCAGCAATCCTATAGGACCACTGAATAAGGCAATTCCTTACTCTGATAAAATTCTGGAGTTCCGTTCATTTCATAGGCCCAAAAGAAAAGCAAATATCACAAAGACACGCAAGAAACTTGCATCCCTTCCCTGCCAAATACTTCAACAGGCATGTGGAGAATGAAAAATCAATTGTGCGAAACCCAAAATTCTCCAACCACCCCAAAACAAATGGTTCAAAGAGAATTTGTAGCGGAACGAGTTTTCGGGCTCAGGTCGTTACAAATGGCATCAGAGGAACCTTGGTCGTAATTGGGTATTGATTGGGCCTCGCAAGGGACAACAAAAATTTGAGTGGAAGACATTGTGATATCCTTCATCCCACATGGAAAGATGGGGACTTTGATTGTGATACATAAGCCTCCACATATTTAGAATAATCCTCGCAAAGTCTAGTATCATTACGAAAATAGTTTTAGCCTATAAAAAATGATGTAAAGCTTCAAAACTATTTAGAGTGGAGTATTCAATTGAGTAGATTCAAACTACATGCATATGCTTCTTCTCTCTATGGTACTTCATTCTTATCTTTCTTAATTCATTCTCTTTAAGTGCTTCCATCTTCAGGAGTCTACTAAGAGAACCTCATCCAACATTACCTGGGTGGTATAATTAACCATTTACTCCCTTCGTCCCATAATAAAGGTTACTAAACTTGAATGTGCGGGAATTAAAGAAAAATATAATATTGATAGTAGAGTAGGTGTTGTGAGTATAAAAAGTACCGTAGGAGAGAGAATGTGGAGTAGGGATAATGAGGGGATTGTTGTTGTGAGTGGGAAAGTGGGTCCTATTGAATAAAGAAGTATTATCAAGTTTCCATTTTAGGATAGTAACCTTTGTTATGGGATAGATACCCAAAAGGGAAATAAGTAACCTTTATTATGTGATGGAGCCATGGAGGGAGTACACTAAAATTTCCAACACCAGTATCCCATATTTCAAACTTAAACCTTCATTGCCTCACAATTTATTTGTTTTAAATATATTTGACATCATAAGAGAAATTTTAGTATGTACTGATCTTAACTTTCGAGTGTTAAACCACATTCATGTACTCGGAGCAAACAGGATAAGCCAATATACAAGGTCACTTTGTGGTTTTGGGATTAATGCAATTGCTCAAGTTGAGTGAAGAAAAATTATCCAACGACACCGTATACCTGTTTTTCTAGCTCCTCTACAACATCTTCGAAGAGATCTTTTGGTGTTGCGCCAGACGTGTTTGACGACACAGCTAGATATGCAGGTGAATCTTTCACCTAAAACCAACAGATTTAAGAGTGTAAAAAGCAATTAATAATACCCAGGAAAGCACATAAAACAAACTCAAAGTTAATTTGGGAATGCAAAGAATACAAGGATGAATTACAAACCTTCATGCAATACTCACGCCAGTGAGTTTTTGTTGTAAGTGATCCTGCAGCAATATGCCCTTCCATCATCTTCCGAAACTCATCTCGATTTTTACGCTCTGTTTTTCTCAATTCTTCCTAGTTAAGTGAAAGAAACACATAAGAACAAGCCTTAAAGCATAAATGAAGAATGCTGCTACATAGTGCACAGTTGAGCTACCATGCGTAATTTCCTCTGCTCCTCCTCTTCCTTCTCTAAATCGCGTAAATATTCCTGAGAAATATAAAAAGTTAACTAGATGATAATTAAAAGGCTTTGTGAATTGACATCACAAACACCATTTTAGATCAATTAAAAGACAAAGAATGTACTTGGAAAATTTCCAAGCGATCAATTTTTTCAAGGCGTGAGCATCTTTCATCGGCCTCTAAACGATCTTGTACTTTCCTCCACTGGCTGCTTGCCTGAAGGGAAAAGATAAATTGATCAGAAAAATCCAGATGTCCAAAGAGGAAAAAGGCAAGAAAAAGGAATGTGAAACTAAGGAACATAAGTTGCTCATTTGAAAGATCAGCAGCACTCTAAAAGAGTACCTTAATGAAGTCGCAGGATTTCAAAAACTCAATATATTCCATCCTGTTTCTCTTATGCTCCTCCAACGCCTTGGCACGCTCCTAATCAATCCAATAAAAAAATCAAATTTAAAACACGTTGGGATATCATCCATGTTGCTTTTTCCTTAATAAAGAGAGACGTTGACCTTATGGAAAACTTTCTTTTAGCAACTTCACTTTAAAACCTATGACTTTGTGGATGAGAACCAAATGAAATCAAATAAAGAAAGTTGGAAATGTGTCAAAGAATGGCAAATGTGTTTTGAGCAGTAAAAAGACTGTCAACCATTTTCGAATTTTGCAGCAATTCAAAAGTGAACCTGTGAACCTGTCTTTTTGGGCGGGATAGAGTAATGACTACAAGTAACCTCACGGCTAAACATTGAAAAAGAGGAAATGCAATGAAATCAATTTATTAAGTACAAAATACAAATTTGTATCACTTCATATCAGCCACTAGCTACTAGCCAGAAACCTTCTCAATCATGAATTCATGATATGTGCTCAACCTTTGTGATACGTATAACTCTTAACATAATTTCAGGAAGATGTGTTTAAATGAGATGCCAGACTCACCAATTCAAGAGGACAAACGAGAAAACGAAAATATCACAGCATCTCCTAGGCACTCGTATCAATAAGCATGGGCGGAAACTCTGTAAAATAGTTGATTCAACAGTTCACTGGACCATGATATCCAGTAGAGATTCCTCAATCAACTAAAGGTGTTGGTATTCTCCTAGATATTTCCATGGATCATTCTAGTGAATGCGCTTCTGATCATTTTGTTTTTTCTATCAAACTAATTGGTCTTTTCCACGTGAAACTCCTTCACTAAATCTTTACTTTGAGGTGTTGTCTCCATAAAATTGGGACCTTAAGTTTTTAAAGGCAAACAATTCAGGCACCATATGAAGCTTTTGCTTTTACAACTAGTGCATTCTTTAAGAAGAATAGTCATTATTAGCCTGCTTATTTCATTTCTGGAGAATGCAGTACATAATCTACTTTCAGTAATATTTTGTTGTAATAATGACAATAAATTAATAAACTCGAAAATAAAAAGAATCGAATTCATGCCCATAACCAGTGTCTAAAAGATTTTTAAGACTAATGTTGTGCAAGTTATTGATAGATTTTCAAGTTGGACACACTTATGCAATTTTCCTCTAAATTAAATCAACTTAGAAGGTAAATTGCCTTTACCCTACCATTAATTCAAATCGAGCAAAACATATAAAGTTGCACATTTTCATGCAAAAAGATTGCACTACGAAAAACAAATTTAACTGTATAGTTATTCAAATGTGACCATATCACCAAAACCTTAATATGATCGCATATATCCAAAGAGGCCTAAACAAGAGTTCTCCGGTTCATGGTTTTAACATAGTATAGGGATTAAATATATACAAGCGATCAACAAAGTAACTGAAAAGGAACTTCACCTTTTTCTCAAGTTCGAGCACATAATCCTCAAAAAGGTCCTCGCGGTCTTTTGATCTTTCAACCGCCTTGAAACGTTCATCATCTTCAAAGAGAGCTGTTGCTTTGCTAAATAACCATAATATACAGATTTGAATTAGTAGTGAACATAAAAAAAGGACCATGATCATATGTCAGATGAATTATATTGATTTCAAATCTCATTATATAGGAATAGCCTAGCCAATGATAGCCAGCTTTAAGCATCACATATTACAAAAATCAAGCATCAAAAATCAATAGATAGAGACCTCCATCTTGTGGATGCTGTTAGTTCGTTGGACTCCTGCAAATATATGGATACAAAGGAAGGAAAGTTACATGTAGGACAGAAATCAGTTTTACTCCTAGAAAGACATATATCAAGCCCCCGAAATAAATAGAAAGACTTGAAAGCAACTTACCTCTAACATTTTCTTAAAATCTTCCCGGGCTCTTTTATGCTTATTGCGTCTCTCTTCAGCCTCATGTTTCTTCTTTTGTCCTAAAAACTGGAACATGAACTAACTTAATACTCAAATAGGCAGCCGCCAGTATACTAACAGACGGAACGGAAATGGAAGTAAAAGCATTTTGGAAGAATCACGCTAGAGCATACCTCGTTGAAAGCTTGCTTCCGCTCTCCTAGCGTTTTAAGAGCACCATATCTTCGGTCATTAATAATTACTCTCATGGTCTGGTAAATATTTATTCATGTGAGCATATGTGGATAATGTAACGATTGTAACTACTATCTGACACACTGCATGTACAAACCTGATCCCATGTCCAGTCAGATGCAATGTTAGCAGTTTCCAAGAGAGCTTTAAACGCATTTTTAGCATCCTAAAACAATAATATAAGAAACAGTAAATAACGTAATACAGAGAAGGTAGAAATGGTAACTTTTATACAAAAAGGTACCAGCTTATTCTCGAAAACTAGGGGTTCCTGATCAACTGTTTTATCGTCTACAGCAGTAACATCGGCCTTCGGAGGGGAAACATCGCTCTTCTTGTCTTCCCGCAAATCGTAAACCTGATGAAATTGCAAACGCATAGATACTTAATTTGACAAAGAAGATCAAGATCAAGATCAAGATATACCTCTATAGCCCCAGTAGAGACTCCATCCGAAGAATTTAGAACATCCTTGACTGAATTTTCTTCAGAGAAACTCCTATAAGAAGTATCGGATGTGGATTATGAACTGCTGATAATTATAAACAATATTCAGACCTCATATAACCATTTAACCAATTAAAGCGGGCAATACATTGATGTTGCTACATTATTGACCAATGGGTTAGAAACAGCCGGCTCTCCAGAAGCATCGAGAACTGGTGGTAAAGTCTCCTGAGGCGTATGCCCATCTGTTGCATTCGTTGTCACAACAGAAGATTCCACGGGTGCAGATGACGAGCCAGGAGTCATTTCAGGTCCAGGATTTACAACAGAAGCAACAGGTGCCACTGATACTGGACTTGACATAACTTCAGCAACTGATAGAGATGAGCTATCTGCATCGGTGGGGTTCGCTTTGAACCCAGTTACAGGCAGAATAGGGGAATCAACATTAAGATTGTTGATAGGTTCATGTGCTTCACTAGTGGATTCAACTTTTGCTCGTTCACGGGCCAGCTGTACAATTAAATTTGTTAGTCAAAGAAAGGAAGAGTTAAAGTAAAATGGGTCGAATTTATATGTTGTCTGAAACTGAAACCGAAACCTTGACTTCCTCGGGCATCCTCCATTTCGATAGTTTGGCAACTTTATTGTAGTAATACCTATGCAAAGTCAGAGATTAGTAAGTAGTGAGAAATAATAAATAAAATTGGCAAGTAAAAAGATCAGCTGATGGTATTGTAGTACAAACTTTCTGCCATCAGGGGCTGTGACTTCCTTCCAGTCTGTAGTTGCATCAGCTTTCTGTTAATTAATAAAACAGTTAAGAGGAAAGTGGAAAGTGGAAAATGAAAAAGAGTATAAAAGATTACACTTAACAAGTGGATCCCGACAACAGAAACGAAGATGAAAGGCGCAACTAAGAACTCGGAAGCAATACACGTCTAATTTACTTAACAAAGTGAACCCCAAGAGAAATGTTAAGTTGGGTGAAGCTCATATGCAGTAAGAGTGAAAAGGATTCATTTTTACATAGCAATGAGAAGTCTTAGTCAAAGTTCACACCCATACCTCAGAAGTTATATAGCATAAGCATGCTTACTTGAAAAACAGATCAGTGTTAGTTGTAAACCTCACTAAACAAGTGTTATTTATTATTCTAGAAGTATTTTAGGCTCAGAGAACGAGAAGATATCCAAAAAACGATCTCAAAAGTAAGGTAACCCAGCGTGAAGAAAATAAAGCTTTCTAAATCAATAATCACCCATAGAGCAGTGAAAATGATAGCACGTGAAGAAGCTCGATCAAAATCGCATCCAAAACCATCACATATAAGAAGTAATGTAGAAAAGCTGATTGGAGAAATAGACTGAAGCAACTAGTCATTTAGTGGCAAACACACACCTCGTCTGCTGTCATTAGTTCTAGAGGCTTCTCCCAGCTAGAAAGCCTTGTCTTTTTGTTGTAATAATATCTGGAAGAAAAAACCCAAACATGAGGATAAATTATCAAACTGACAATGCAAAATCAGAAAGCAGCAAAAATGACCTTACTATAAACAACTTATCAAAAAAATGAATTTATCAATAAGTACTTAATCCTCCCTCCGTCCCAGTTTAAGGTTCTCAGTTTTTTTGTTGTTTATCTGAAGGAACTTTCAGCAAAAATTATAGGTTAGTCTTATCTTAATGAAATTCTAAAACTTATTATTGATAGTATTTATAATGGTGTACCAACAAAAAGTTTTAAATTTTCATTAGAATAAATAGATTAACCTATAATTATTTTCAAAGTTTGTTCAGACAAACAGCAAAAAAACTAAGAACCTTAAACTGGGACGGAGGTAGTATTAAGAACATTTGGTAGAGAATTGAAATGATCATGTAAATGTAGAAAGATTTTCTACTATAGAACCATGTGATTCATGCTAATTAGCCCTACATATTCCTGGGGTATATACTTACAATTTTAAGGCCATTAGACATAAGGTTTCAATCTTTGATAGAAGCAGCAGCAACACTAGTACAACTACAAACTACTAAGATGGTAAAACTATTACTTAATTTACAAGGTTTATAAAAAAGATTATTTCAATACTGATTTCATAACATTCAGGTTATAAGCTCAGTACCATCCTAAAATGCTATAGGATTCTTCACGTAAAACGGTATGGGCAATAAAAGATATCAAATCAGGGAAACCAGTCTCTTCTACTAAGGGAGGTTGTGAATAGTAGACCAATAAAATTTCACTCCAGATCATAGCCGAAGAGAGTCAGAAAAATAAACATTCACCAACACTGAGCTACAACTTCAAGGCTGGGGGGAAGAGTCCTTTGGATATCTAACTTTTCCTGCTGCTTCTATGATTTGCTTAAATTTAAGAACACAATTCAAGAGACATGAATATCGCACTAGCCAAAAAGTTTGATGGCTGCATACTGAGACTAGCACCTCGGTCAGTTAAAAGGAGATGAGAAAATTCAATGGAAAAGCATCGAAAGAACCACATGCCTTTTCCCAGCAAGGTTAGTATGCTCAATCCAATTTGACCGGATCATTTCAGGAGGGTTAGGCTGAGCAAGTGTTGTCTACATAATGCACAGATAAATAAAATGTTAGTAGTACAAACTGAAGAAAGAAAATGCATTAACCAATCAGTTCACGAAGTTTAAACAAAAGGAACAATAAAGCACAAACTTTGTTGGTTCTTACAGAAACAGTAGCTGAGAGTGAATTCTGATTAACAGTCTGTTGCCCAGGTATAACAGCAATCGTACTCTCGCCACCCGACTGCCAAGCCGGTCCACCAGGAGGAAAACTGGGCATATTTATAATGGAGGTTGGCTGAAACTGGTTTGTGGCATCCCCATTTATGGGTACCTGGCCAGTGGACGGTGCTGATAGCTGATACAATATAATCAACATACTCAAGAACTGAAAACTAGATCAAAAAATTTAACAATTCAGCTACAAGCACTGTTGAAAAAGCTTACATTGTAGGGTACTGGAGGAGGCATCCTTGGACCACTTATACCAGGCACGTAACTACTTGGAATCTGAACAGATTGCTGAGGCTGTGGTGAGACTGATATAACAGGTCGATTTGGCTGAACATCAGGCACGGGAAAAGCCTGAGGAGGTGGCGGGCCATATCCTGAAGATACAGGTCTTGATGGCAGCTGTTGCATTGATTGAGAAAACTGGATTTGTGGAGGGTGAGAAGGCAGTCCAATGTTCGGCCGTCCAACAGGCATAAATTGTTGAGAAGGCAATGGAATATATTGAGGAGGCTGCGGGGGTGGAACAACAGGCCGGAACTGTAGCACATTTAAACAGATCATTGATTAATTATAGTTCATAGAAAGATTTTAATAAAGTTATCAGAAAAGATACCTACTTGCATTGGCATGTTAGGAAGAGAACCTTGCGGATGGCCCATAGGAGCCATAGGAGGCCGAGGAGGCTTTGTGATCAACAAAATAAAGAGGTTAGTAAGAAAAAGATAGGCAAGTTGATGAAGATCCAAACATAAACATGTAAAAGGGAAAACGCAATAGCAAAACAAGAACCTTGTTCGAAAAGTAAGAGTCCACCCCTAACGCTTCTGTATTTTCTATATATGTAGATGCATGTGTGATTAGCAAAAGGAAACAGAGTTACTGCTTCAGTACCTTCAAATCGAGGATCATTCAATTCTGATAACGCCATGATTTCCTAATCAGTGACAACCCCTAATTAAGTTTATGATTGTGATAAAAACCTAGTTTGTTCTTCAATAACAAGACCTAATTTTCCTTTCAATGAGAACTCCCTAATCGCCCTTCGAAAGAGAGCTTCTAATTTCCCCTTCAATACTACTGACAAACCCTAATTTCATTTAAGGATAAAATTACGGCAAGCCTGAGGGCAGAAGGTGTAAGGATTTTTGCTCAGACTTCTTCTGAAGTCTTCGACAATAAAGAAATGTAAAAAGGGAAGCAAAGCGAACTAAATAGAAGATGATTCTGGAGTGTGGGAAATTATGTCAGTAAGTATAACCTCATATACAATTGGCATTTAAGTATAAACTTTTAAGAGTGTCCATATAGTTAAATCTTGTTTTATGTGCATAAAATTCCATCTATAGGAGAAGTGGGAGATATTTAAATGTCTCAGCAACAATTTAGAACACCCATTCTATAATGGTCAGTCAAATACTCCCTCCGTCCCGGACAGGGCCGGTCCTGTAAAATTTGGGGCCTTAGGCAATTTATTTGACCTTCCCCACCGACAATAGTATAGTGTGACATTCTTGAATCTATACTTCTCTCTTCGTCTTTTCGACTCCCATTGTTCTTAGGTGATTATTCGAATTTTATTAGGTTTTAGCTTTCTTGAAATCGTAGACTAACAACTAGACTTGAGAATTTTATTAATAAAAATACTCAGTATTGGATTTGGGCAATTGTATTTGGTATTTAGCTTGGGTTGAGATATTTACAAGAATTTGCAAAGGATTTTAAAAAAATACTCTTTTCCCAAAAATTTAGTGATAATGTAAATAATTTTTTAAAAAAATTAAAAATTGTAAGAACTGGGAAGGAAAAAGGCCTAGCCAATTAATCTTTGAATAATGGAGAAAAGCCTAATTTAGAAGAAGAACGGAAATAAAACCCAAGATATATAGTGGGCAAAAAAAACCGAAATGGAAAAACAGCTTCGGATAACACACAAGAAGATAAATTTTATTTTCCATTTCATAGAGTACAACAACAATAGAATTTGAAACTTTTCCTTTTTTTCTAATGCTATAATATCCTTGAGCCAAACATAGCGTACAGCGAGGCTTTTATATCAAATATTAAACTTAGAACTTAGTCTCAAAAGCTTACACTGTAAATATCTATATCTAAAAGTTCAGCTAAGACAGGTGTCCCAAATTGCCTCAAGGTGGATCCCACAGTAAATATGTTAGCAACATTTTTTACTCATACATGAATCATTTTCCCCAGTTAAATGCATATAAAACAAGATCGTCCATTCATGACAAGTTATCTTGTCGTTACTAACTAGATCTATCCATCTTAGCTTTCAATATTTACCTACATCTAGCACTGCCATTAATATTGTTCATTTAGTTCTTCCGTATGGTGCAGAAATAATCTCTGTCAGATGTATCTAACCAACTTAAGATTTCTTCTCCCGGCGATCTCCTACATAGCGCACTTTTACTACCTTCAAATGTATTTGCTCCATCCA
Source organism: Campanula takesimana (assembly GCA_026119855.1). Classification (NCBI taxonomy): domain Eukaryota; kingdom Viridiplantae; phylum Streptophyta; class Magnoliopsida; order Asterales; family Campanulaceae; genus Campanula; species Campanula takesimana. The sequence continues at coordinate 535,750 of JAOWBW010000796.1, read as the reverse complement.
TCCCCACATTTTATCTCAACCAAGAAACCAGTTACGTGTAAAGAGCATACTTGGAGAAAGAACCTTCAGTTTTAGTCAAGACTACTACCTGAATGCCCGGGAATTGAGCATTGTTGGCCATCCAAGCAAAATCTAGTTTATGGAGCCTGGAATAAGAACACAATCAGTAGCATGTTGGTGGATAGACAAAGGCATAGCTTAAAAGTTCCGAAACTACAGCAAGACAAAAAGAAACGCAAGTACGGAGTAACGCGCCAAGGTAAGAGGTGACGTGAAATGCTTGTTGGATACATAAGTGAATACTATTGCAATCAATCATAAAATTAAACCATATTTCTTTTCAACTTATTCTACAAAGCTTCTGTAGATAACCAATTAACGATATTATATTTTGTACCAAAAGCAAAAGTAACATATTTATTTCCTCGTAATGTTCACATCCTTTTCATTGGGTAGTAATATTGATGCTGATCTATTTCAGCTATTAATAATCCAATTTGATCTTACGTTGAATATTTTCATAATGAAAAATTCAGACACTTAAGAAGCTTGGAACTACACTAGTTGAAACCAATAATTCTTCTTTTCAATAAAGAAAGATGTTACACTTCTCTTCCTATAATGTAACAAAAGCAATGAGATTTCACCAACAATCAAACACCCCAGCTATTTGTCGAGCAAAATATCGAAACACTACTACTTCTTTCAAACCATCAAAAATAACAATTTTAAAAAGAGATTTGGCCCAAAATGACTACTTTAAACCATCAAGATCTACCTAGCCCAATTTGTATTGAGAAAACACACACACACACACACACACTCTCCAAGTCCAAATATATTTGTTGAACTGGAGGTAAAGAAGCAAGAAATTCAACTGATTGACACATGATTCAGTCAAATAAGACCCAAAATAAATCAACGGGACAACATGATCAATAAAATCTCCGGCAACTCAATGGTTCCAAAACCTAACGAAATTAGAAGAAAATAAAATCCAGGGACCGAAAAATCCAAAATCTCAAACATGCATGCTTCAAATTAAGGGCTAGTAAACAACATTCAGACCTAATTTGAGCAACAAATATATAAAATTGGAAAACTGGAAATTCGAGAAATTCTATACGAATGTGAACAGAAGAATTGAAAAAAAAAACTTGATTGGCAAGGGGGTAAGTGCGAGAGAAAGATCGAACCAGGGATTGATTAATTTTGAGAGATGAACTTGGAACAGCAAAGGGTGAATGAAGTAGGCAGGCGACAGTGCCCAGTTATTTTCGGAGGGGTTTTGAGTTCTTATTTTCACATCAATATAACATTGAGCCTTGGCTTTGAAAAAAAAAAAAAGAAAAATGAAAAATCGCACCCCACAATATAAGATAAACACACTCACTTTATTTTGCTATTCACACCCATCATAAATGTGTTTCTTTTCAAAATACCGATCTATCCATCCAAACCCAAAACCCCACCTCTGCCATTATATTTACACAGGCACAAAATCTTTTATTAAGTTATCACTTGTTTTAAAAGATTGAGCCATTAAATCGGAGCTCAATAATGTATATCAAGCGTTCACTCTCTTTTCACATGTAATTTAGTTGCACATGTAGAGAAACCAAGCGATAATTCAAATTCATGACCTAGCCAGAATTAAGGCTTTGATACCATGTTAAGTTGGAGTTTTTAGGGTGTTTGCATCACCAGCCACCCTAACTTTCCTCTTTTGCATCACCAGCCACCCTATCCTTCCTCTTGCCTTCCTAAATCAGTCCCTCATCCTTTTTAATACACCAATTGGTGAAGTTGATAATGGAAAATCGACTCCCGGCCTCATATCTCTCACATATGTGTCATAGATTTGGTGTCGACTTTGTCAGTATCACCATATCTAGATGTTCCAGATCCAATTTGAAAATGGCTATAAGAGTGTAGTTGAACATGACATATTTTGAAGGGGTTTATGATATGGTGGCAGCTTGATTGTTAGAGAGGATAGAGGGGTGAAGGGGATGGTCAAAAGTTAATAAGAGGGGATGGGGAGGAAGGGGATGGACGAGAATTATGGAAGAAAACGGTAAGTATGTTTTTACACTTAGAAATGCGACAGATGTGAATATCATCACTTATTACAAAAATACCACTCCATTCGTTCAAATAGTTTCACCTTTTTAGTGGCTAATTAATTTAGCGTTGACATTGTGGATACGTGAGCACTTACTAATTCTGATTTAGGTTCAGATGCGTTTAGGGTTTTGAACTTTAATATAGGTCATTTCACTGGTAGGACTAGTTGCTTGCTTTTAAGCAGTGTGAAATTTGCGCTCATAGTTTAAGAAGAGGGTTTTTGGCCAAAATACGTTTAGCCCCCCAAAGTATCCACCCATTCCCACTTTGCACCCCAAACCTAATTTTGTCCCAAAGTAACCCTATAATTTGCCATTTGCCCCAGTTTGACCTATGACCCCTAACGACGTTAGAAAGTTAACAAGAAATGGTCATGTGCATGTCACATGAGGGGTATTTTTATCATTTTTCTTGAAAATAGAAGGGTATAAAGGTCCATTTATATTGAGGGTAGCAATTACTTCTCCACCTAACCCCACCATCCTCATCAGTCAACAACCACCACCACCACCCAAATCCGACCACCATTAAAGCCCATATCCTGCCGCCACCACCACCATTTCTCCAAAGTCCAACCACCATCACCATTTCTGTCGCGCCTCAGACCCGTGGTCCTACTTGGACCCACGCTCGGGACACGAGTGGAAGACGTTATAAAACACTTTTAGAAAAAAAAATCGAAATGTGCTTTCATAAAGTTTAACAAAATCCACACTCGAAGTTCAAAGACTTTCACTAACTTTCAAACCAACTTTTCAAACCACTTTCACAAACGAAAGTATTTAACCCGAAGGCTTACAAACTTTTATACAAATGTACATACACCGACATTATCCAAAATATAGGTGTTACAAGATGATGAAGTCAAGGAAACTATACCCAAAAGGTTATACATCTATGTAATGTAACCTTGACAAAATTCATATCCCAAACTCTTACCACCACGACGTCCTCCCGTGCAATTATCATATTCCCTGGACTCGCCTTTATCTAAAACAGTAAACAAATAAGGGGTGAGAATGAATCTCAGTAAGCTACTAAAATGCAACTACGTTACATGCTGATATGATAATCATAAGAAACTATATCAACAAATAATCATATAGCATATAGCACATAACATGAGAGGCTCCCTATCGCCAACCGTCCCATACCGGTTGGAAATAACGACCAACTCATCAGGCAGCACGTAAGGCTAAATTATTCACTCATACATGGATACTGAGCCAAGGTTCTCGAATCAAACATATAACTATCTGAGAAAACCATCTGAGCAGCATAAATAGCTGAAACCGGGATCCCGAAAACCAAACCATAACCAATAGAACCAAAGTAACCAGAGAGGGAAATATGACACAGAGTCATAACCCAAATGCTCACTCGAGGGAGATAGTTCATCCCATCCAAGGCCAATCTGGACTGGGGGTTAAAAATGGGAAACCAATGGTAGACGCCTTACAATGAACTTGGCTCGTGTGTCATTATAATCCCTACCACTGTCCCGACTCCACAACACAAGACCAGCTGGACTTTAACACTAGCATAGTAATGAATACTTGCTTCAACAACAGCCAAGGACAATGATTCCAAAGTAGAGAACCAAGCCAAACACATCACAAAGATGAACCAATCCAAACCACATCAAAAGACGTTCAACCAAATCCAATTAACATTTAGTCAAATTCCACAACTCTTATGTTCACAAAGGAACCCATTTCAAACACTAGGGTGTTCCACAACAACCCTCTAGGTACTCTAGGATATCACCTAAGACCTAAACCAAGATTGAACTTTAATCACTTGAAATGGAACAACTCAACTTTTCAGCAACCCTGGGCGGTCGCCCACACCAGACTGTGCGGCCGCCCAAAACACTCTGTCTCAAGACAAAAATCTTCCAGATAAGTGTGCGGCCGCACGCCCTATTTGGGCGGCCGTCCAACACATCTCGCAGGCCAAAACTTGAATAAATTATACTTCCTCTATTCCACCGTCCCAAACGTAGGAGTATACTTTCACTAGTATTTTAACAATACTAACAATACCCAGTAGTGCAATACATGCCCAAAACTTTACTTTCAAGTTTATTTCATTCTTTTTACCGTCCCACAAATAATAGAATAATTTTCTTTTATTCCATTTAAATATTTTACCGTCCCAAAAGTATAAGTATAATTTTTCTAATATACTAATATACTCATTTAGGGATACTTTCATTCATTTCCCCGTCCCATGAATAATAGTATAATTTTTATAATATACTTATTTAACATTTAACTCAAGTTAATAATTTACCGTCCCACAAATAGGAGTATACTTTCAAACACTTATACTAATATTCTCAGGATATAAACATACCCCATATACATCCTTGCATACAATCCAAGTCACTTACCCAGTATAATTATACTCCCTTTGTCCCAAATAAACAAGTATCACAAATAAATTCTTTTCACAATAATTTCACCACATATCACACATATAGCAAATATATGACCATTTTACTATTTAAGGGGAATTAGTAACTTACCTATTTCCGAAAAAAGTATCGCAAAAATATGTTTTTTTCGGGTAGAAATGACTTATTCAACGCCTTGATCATTTTTATATAATTAGATTTTAAAACGGATAAGTAATTAAAAAGATATAAATCGAAATAGGTTGAACTTACATTTTTCTCCTACCCTAGGAATGAAACGAGGAATGTTCTGGGTGAAAAGAATGAGCACAGAGAGAGTGGAAGAAAAAGCATGTTATAAGAAGATTTTTACCCAAAATTATGTTTTGGTCACCCAAGTTTTATTTTTAACACTTAAGCCCCTAAAGTTACATTTTCACAAAGGACCCTAAAGTTTTAACTTAATCATTTAACTCCATTAACCATTATTACTACTAACTAAATAAATAGCACAAATAATCAAGTAAGATGTGCAAATCATAAAATATGATGCAACACATAAAATGCACACATAAGTCAAATAAAAATCCCTAAAATATAAAATAAATAGGGACGGGTTTTTGAGGTCGTTACAATTTCTCCAAAATTCCGACCACCACCATCACCATTTCTCCACCACCACCACCACCACCATTATTTCTCCAAAAAATGACAACCACCACAACCAAATTCCAGATCGCAAATTCACCGTCATACACAAACAACAACACCTACAGCCTCCCAACGCAATTAAAAAAAAAAAAAAGTACCCGCTCCTGAAAAAAGAATTGAAAAAAACCCTAATTTGGAAATTAAACAACGAATAGAACGACGGGAGGAAATTCCTTAATTCCGGCGAATCAGAGCGGTGAAATCTGGTAACCACTTTAAACGAACTTGGGCTTCTTTCTCGAGCAGAGGGTAATCGATGAATTTCATAAACGGGTCATCAATTTCTTGTGCGTAGCTATCGATATTGTTGGGTTAAGGTCGAAGATTTTCGATTTCCATGGTAAAAATCCTGTGGTCGATGTGTTGGATCTGAGTCAGGAGGGAAAACGAGGTGGATTATTAGGGTGGAGGTCGGTGAAAATAGAGGAATTGAAGAATGGGAAGGGACCGGTGGTGTCGAAATGGAGGAAGTAGGAGGTGGTGGCCGGTGGGTATGTTGATGAATCAGGACATGGGTTTTCTTTTTCTTTTTCTTTTTCTTTTTGTTTTGCATTTGCTTTCTTTTTATTTTTCCTTTTCTTTTTCTTTCTTTTAATTGAAAGTTAAAAAGAAAATGTCCAAAACACCCCTCATATGACATGCACATGACCATTTCTCGTTAACTTTCTAACGTCGTTAGGGGTCATAGGGGATCATAGGTCAAACTGGGACAAATGGCAAATTAGAGGGTTACTTTGGGACAAAATTGGGTTTGGGGTGCAAAGTGGGAATGGTGGATACTTTGGGGGGCTAAACGTATTTTGACCAGGGTTTTTTGTGCATCAAGTGTCCCACCATAAGCACAATAATGGCGAATATACCTAATGTGAGCAATTTGTGTCTCTCTTAATTGATTTTGGTTTTAAAAAGGGGGGTAAAACTGGGTCTCGGAGGTGTGCTATCATGCTTAAAATGAGTTTGATAACCAAACTATAAGGATTTATCTTTAAAATATGGTAAAGTTTTTTTATTTATTGAAAAAATAAGTATTATAGTTGAACTATGAGACGCATTCTTAATAAAATATCATAGTTATTTTGGTTTTTTTAATGTGAAAAAAAATTCTTATAGTTGAATTATAAAAGTAGATTGAGTCTAATAGATAAACTATGAGAGTCATTTTTGTAAATATAACACTAGTAGTTTCTTTTGGATTTTTTAAAATGTCAAAAAATATGAAAAAATAACTCTTATAGTTCATTTATAGTTCATGTATAAGAGAAAATGTAATCGTATACTCCCTTTGTGTCAATCTAATCGCTACTTTTCGTTGACCATATTTGAATTATGTCTAACATTTACAATTAATATCCATACAAAATTAAAAAATAGTTATTAAATCACCAATAGAAACATTATCAATAACCATTTTTAATTTTATAGAGATTAATAGTTTAGTATAACATGTTAGTCAAAGTTTAAATATGGTCAACCAAAAGTAGCGATTAGTTTGGGATGGAGAGAGTAAATCAACTATAAGAGCAAATTGTTTGTTTAATCATGGGAGTCAAAGTTACTAAATTATTAGATTTTGATTTTTTTAAATAATAAAGATGTGAAAAGAAAATAAACTCTTATCGTTCATATACAAGAGGCGAAGTAGTCTTATACATCAACTATAAAAGCAGACTGGTGTTTTGAACGAATATGAGTCAATATTAATAAAATATTGAACAAATGATGTGAAATAATAAATCTTATAGGTCAAGTAGAAGAAGCGAAGTGGCCGTATACGTCAGTAATAAGGGTGAACTTGCACTTGGTCAGGGGTATTAACGTCTTTGAAATGTTAAAGGGGTTTTTGGAATTATGAAAATGTCCTTCCTTTCTTTACGATAGCTTAGGCTAGGCTGAAAGGGTATGTGGAAGTAGCCTTAAAAATTATCAAGTTAAGGGATCGACTATTTAGAGTAGATTTTTTGAAAAAGGGGTGTAACATAGCGATTAGGAAAAATGAGGTTTTAAAAAAGAACGTCTCGTAAATGTCAGTGCTATTGTTATGAATTGTTTAAAACTGAAACTTTTAATAAATGTTTGTAGTTGTGTTAAAGAGTGTTAGCTATTCATACTAAAATTTATTAATATTGAAACTAAAAACTTTTAATAAGAGTCAGTCCTATTATTATGAATTGCTAGTCATTCTTACTGATATTTATAATCATTGAAACTGACAAATTTTTTATGAGTAAACCACTTTTCTCACATCCATACTGTGTCAAAATACCACTTTAACCTCCGTACTATCTAAACAACAAAAGGAACCTACAACCATTGATAAATTAGCAAAACTAACCAAAATCGTTAATAAATGTCAATTGGCGTTCATAGGCGTTAGAAACTAAACAAGATAAATAATTGTTTCATCTTATGGTTACTTTGAATCTACTAGGGGGTGAGGCGGGGAGATCCATTATCACCTCTCTTATTTATTTTGGCCCAAGAAATTATATCTTTGAATCTCAAGAAAGCTGCTCAGGAAGGAACCTTTAAAGCTTACGACCATGGAAATTACTCACCTACTTTATGCAAATGATATGGTTATCTTTTGTCAGACCCGGTTTTGGGCCTGTGCAACCAGCCCAATTGCACAGGGCCCAAAATAATTGGGGGCCCCAAATTTATGTATATACTGTATATATATTAGATACCGAGCAAATAAGCACTTGTGTAAGTTGCCCGGCTGGTAAGTCTCTTGCAAGGTAACTTGGCATTGCGTGTTCGAATCCCAGCAAGTGGCACATTATTGGGTGTTTTTTTTTTTTTTTTCTTGGACTTTTCTTATTTCAATTTTAGGGTTCTTTTCTCCTACTTGGGCTTTTCACTGAATTTCATTTTGGACTTCCCTCCCCTTCTTTTATAGTTTAGGCTTTCTTTCAAATTTTTTTTCAAAACCTTAATTCGAAAGTTTTGTTTTTTTAAATAACATATTTTAATTTTAATGAATTACTACATTTGTCCTTAAATGAGTGTCCAAATTTCATTTTAAGGGATATAACTTTTTGTAAAATTTGGTGGCAAAATTCATATATAATCTTATATTCCTCTTTACAAACATTTAGTTTTTGCAAGTATTAAGAGACCGGTGAAATTTTTTTCGAAAAAAAAAACATTTAGGAACAAAGTTTTGATCAAATTGGACACTCATTTTGGGACATAAAATTCCTGAAAATGGACACTCATTTAGCGACAGAGGGAGTATTTTCTTATTACTTCAACAGTATTGCAATCATTTTGTTGTGTAATTTTTTGAATTACTAAGGGCCCAATTTTTACATTTAGCACAGGGTCCCTATAATTATTGAGACGGGCCTGTCTTTTGTAATGTGAAGCAATGATCAGTTGAAAACTTGAGACATTTTCTGAGTTGATATGAGATGGCATCAGGTCAATTGATAAACTTGGAGAAGAGTGGATTTTCACTGCTGATTATGTTAGTAGAAGGGATAAGAACAAGATTGCAAAGTGGTCAGGATGTCAGATTGGCCAATTTCTAATGAAGTATTTGGGTGTACCGTTGTTCAAAGGAAGAATGAAGAGTGAGTATCTAGAATACTTAGATAAGTCTATATCTAGAAGGTTAGGAGGATGGAAAAGCAGACTATTAAGTCAAGGTGGCAAGTTGACTCTCTTGCAATCTGTCTTAACAAGTATTCCTATTTACACTATGGGGGTGTTAAAACTACTTAAAACAGTGATCAAGCAACTTAATAACACTTTTTATGCCTTTTTATGGAACAATGGGGATGAGAAAAGACCTCATCGGGTTTTTAGCTTGTCAAATAAAGAGTGAAGGAGGACTGGAAATTAAAAAATTAGAAGACATCAACAATGCTTTGATCACTAAATTGGCTTGGTCTTATTTACAGGGGCAAATGTTGGTGTTGCTTGGAGAATTCAGATCAGGAATCTATGGACCACCTCTTCCTTCATCTTGAAGTTACTTTGAAGGTTTGGCATTTCCTTAATTCATGTGTTGGAACTGCAGATGGTTATAGCTCTGTTGAAAACCTGTGGGATTCTTGAATGCACAAAATCCCCAAGAGATCTCAATTGGGTATAATGATAAAAAGAGGTATTCTTTTCTTTACCGGCATGGAAATATGGAAAAGTAGGTGCAAACATAAATATGAGGAAAACCCAATGGACTCCAAGGAAATCATACAACAGGTTAAGAAAGATCTTAGGGAGATGTGTTTTAACCTTAACATAAAATCAGTGCCCAAAGTTAAAGACATTGTAATTTTTACTCAGTTGAATATCCCCATCATGATTCCTAAGGAGAGAGAGAAGGAAGTAGTAAGGTGGGAGGCACATATTCAAGAGCTATACAAATTAAACACAAATGGTTCTTCCAAAAGAGGCATTACACTGGTGATAGATTATAAGGGATAGAAGAGGAGCCATGGTTAGAGCCTTTTCTAACTTTCATGGAGAAGTTACTAATATGAAAGGAGAAATTCTGGCTTAAAAATATGCCAGCAAATGCAAATTCAATCCTTGTGCATTGAATCCGACTCTCTAGTTGTTGTATCAGTGTTAAAAGATGTATATAAAGGGCATTGGGAATTCAATTATGAATTGAGAGAATGCAAGTCTCTTTGTGGAAGTTGGGATCTTAATCATGTATATAGAGAGTGTAATGGTGTAGCAGATAGACTTGCTAGTGAAGCTCATAGTCATCACAACAAGAGGATCTATATTCACTCTCAGGATTTACCAAAAGAGGTGTGTGCTGCTTTACATAAGGACGATTATGGAGATTACATGTATAGATAGAAGTCCAAATCTATACTTGTAGTATTTTAAAGTTGGTGAAACTAACTATGGGAATGACACATAAGCCACAAATGGGTTTATCTTGATTTAGAGGATGTCATGTAATATGACATTTGCAATCATTGAAGCTTTTGGCATTTTTCTACCTAGGTTAAAATAAGAGATAATAACCATAGATATGTAAATGGGTAATTCATATACAATAAAAATATAAATATAAATATATACATATTGAATCATTTTCTCTTTATAGTGATTCTATAATAAGAGAATGATATATAATAGAACATATACTCTTGTATATATAGTATTAGACTAGGTAGGTCATGGATGCATTAATTTAAGAAGTGACTTTTTAGTTTTCAACTAAGATCATTAAGAAGTGACTTTAAAATCTTAGGTTAGATTCATCATGAATTAATTTTTTTATATGTTATAAATCTTAAAGGGAGATTAATGAGTAGTTGAATTTGGATCATCAAAAGTATTTTATTTATGAATTATATTAAATTAAAAATTAAAACATCTAATAACTATATGTTCGTATAATAAGTCCTAAAAGATGCAATCTAATTTCAATGAGTAGTTGAATATGATAAGTCTTTTGAAATCAAATATTAGATTCATCATAAAATAATTATACTTTATTTATGCAACAAGTCTTTAAAAGACATGAATTATTAGATGGTTTAAGGCATTAAAATTTTTCATGTATCAATAGACAATATATTATTCAAAGCCATTGAATTATGATAGAATACAAAAAGTTTTAAGTATCAATTGATTTTCCAAAATGAAATGGTTCATGAACTAAAATATATACTTATAGTATTTTTAAAATTGGTGAAATGAACCATGGGAATGACACATAAGCCACAAATGGGTTTTTCTTGATTCAGAAAATGTAATGTAATATGACATTTGCAATCTTGGAGGCTTTTGGCATTCTCCTACCTAGGTTAAAATAAGAGGTAATAACCATAGATATGAAACTAGGTAATTTAGTGATTCTATAAGAAGATAATGATATCTATACAACATATACTCTTATATACTCCCTCCGTCCCACCTCACTTGAGACTTATTTCCATTTTGGTCCGTCTCACTTCACTTGAGACTCCCCAAAATGGTAATCTTTTTATAATTTTATATTCAATCTACCCTACCCACTTATTCTTTCTCTTCATTTTTCACCACACAATTCATTCAACCAACCTACTATTAACCCCACTCATTCTCTCTCTTCATTTTTTACAACACATTTTCCTTATTTTATTAGTTTTCCTTAGTTATTGTGCCCACATCTTAAGTCTCAAGTAAGGTGGGATGGAGGGAGTATAGAGTATTAGATTAGGTAGGTCATATCTTATTGAACATATACTCTTATATATAGAGTATTAGACTAGGTAGGTAGTGGATGCATTAAAGAACAATAAGATCATTAAGAAGTTACTTTTCAATTTTTAACTAATCAAATTTTCATAATTCAATGGCTTTGGATAAACAATAAGATCATTAAGAAGTGACTTTTCAGTTTTCAACTAATCAAATTTTCATAATTCAATGGCTTTGAATATCATGCATTGTTTCAAGTTGATGCATGAATTATAAAATATTAGATACATTTATTTAAAACATATCTTTTGCATTTCCCCATTCAATACCAATATTAATTTGAAGATAAAAAGATCTAAATGACTCTTCACTTTGGAAGGCAGGTGGTCTTTGCGGGAAATATAAAAAAATAAAATGAAAAAATCATTTTTATTGTTGTATGACATTATAGACTTCCTCCTACTTCTTTTCTTCTTTATATATTCATGTCATTTGTTTCCACAATTTATTAACCTTCTCTCTCTATATCTATGTAATATATGATTTTGGCTTTAACTATTTTCTCACAAAAAATTCCTTTTTCTCTCATTAGGTTTGTGAAGAACATTTTTGGACAAATTGGAAGAGGAAGAAAACATTAGTTTGATTGAGAAAAATTGCAACAATAAGTAAGTTTCACCTCTACATTTTTACTTATATTACAGTTATCTTTCGATTATACTATTACCTCCGTCCAAAACAAATTTTTATTTATTCTCTTCATCAAAAGAAAAATATATATTTACTTTGAGATAAAGAGAGTATGAGTTTACTTTATCCATCAACATGTGTATTTCATTAACTTTTTTAAAAAGTTATTTATAATAGTATTGTCATAATTTATTATGTTATTTTGAATACATATATATCCTTAATTTTCTTTAGTGATTTTTTTTGTTTTCTTCTCTATCTCTCTCTCTCTCTTTCTCTTTCCAATATTGAAATATAAGGAGGTTAAGTAAAGTTGTCGCATGCAATCGGCCACCGTTGCACATATTTATCAACCAAGCAATGCAGTGCGTTTATGATACTATTGCTCAAAACTCAACCTTGAGGTATATTATACTAATTTTGTCTCCAAAAAATGTTTGAATTTATTCTTAACTAAGAAAGAAAATGAGTTCATTTTAGGACGAAAAAAATATTTTACATTTTTTGTAATTCATTTGTCTTTCTGTTGCTGTAAATGGAACGTTTGAAATTGATGTAATTGATCACTCAAATTCTTGGTTATATAACATGAAAGTTCATTTTTTTCAATTCTCTTCCTCACATTAATTTTTTGTTGAAATTTTATGAAAAAATGAGAATACCTAAAACTTATTTTTATAATATGTGTTTATTTCTATGTCTATATATTTGGATTTTTATCATAAAATTATTTAAGAGTTAATTTTGTGTTTTATTTATTTTTATATATTTTTGTTATGTTTACTAACTATTATTCATTCTTTATTTTTTTTCTGCAGATCATTATGTCTTGGAGTAGTTGGAATATTTGAAAGGTTAATGCAGTGTGAATATAATCATTCATGGCATGATGCCAATACTTAATTTACTTAATCTTGATTTTAATACAGATTATGTATATAACAACATAATACAATTGCAAGTATTATGTTGCAAAAATGGGTTACTATATTAATTGAACTCCACATCTATTTTCAATTATAACTTCTTTTTTATTTTTATTTATTTTTTATTTTTTATTAATTTTATTATTGTTTAGTGATTCAATTTTTTTTGGCAATATTTAATTTACTTCATTTTTATTTTAATACTTAAAGAGATAATTATTTAATATATTTTAATCAATTTATAAATTTTGATTATAAATATCAGATTGATTGTAATAAGTTAAGTTTTTATAGACACATGCACACTTTCAATCCCTCCATATAAACTTTTATCAAAAGACCTCCTTATATTCATAAACTACTAATTGGTTCATTGAAAGATTATTACTTTATACTATCTATCTCTTCAGAAAATATTTTACAAAAAATACCTTTCACATTTATAAATTATCAAATGATCCGTCGGCACTACAAACCCCGTGCGAAGCACGGGGTTATTGCTAGTAAGGATAGAATAATAGAGATTACAAATTGTAGATACCCCGGGGGAAACCACGGCTTTAGGCTAGAGTGGTGAATTATCCTAGGATATCTAACTTGATTTTAGAGTCGCCACGTATGTTTTTAGAGGAACATAAGAAAACCCTAATATGGCCTAATGTTAGTTACGAAATCAAAGATTTTTTTTTTATGAGGTTCAGGGGTTAGGTTACGGAATAGGAAGTACTTAAACACCCATTCCGCCCGACTAACATTGGTCTTGAAAATATGTGTTCTATATTAATTAAAAGAGTGTTCTTCCTATGCTTTTAAAGATAATTTTGGGGTAAAAGTGATGTTTTGAATATGGGGAGATAACTCCTTGGTTAACTTCAATGAAATGAAGCAACCTTTGGTGTCCTGTCCCAAAATGTCTAGGTTGGTTGCACGCTTTGATAAAGAAAGAGAAAGAGAGATAGAGTACCTAAGTTCTTCAAGTACTTCAAATTAGGAGATGCTTCAAAATACTTAGTTTTCTTTTTGTGATGATTTTCCAAGAGTGGTGGTCCTTTTTAATTGATGAAGAGGGAGGTGTTTATAGGTGAAAAAGGATGTTTTTGGTGCCAAAATTGGGTCAACAATCAGAGATTTCCCGGGTAAAATCGACATTGATTAGCAAGGGAGAGATTCTTGGGAAAAATTTGTAACTGACGACCAGAGGCGCACGCCTCCTGCCTTGAGGGCGGAAGGCGCACTCCTCTGCCCCAACAGGGCGGAGGGGCCCAACTTTAAAATGGATTTTTTTTGACAGAATGGACTAGAAAGTTAGAATTGTTATTCAGTTTAGCCCCCAGACCTGACGGAGCTAGTCAGGAACTTAACAGAAGTAACATAAATTAATAAAAAAATATTTAAAACAAAGTAAAAAACACAAATTATGCGTGCAATCGAAATGAGCGGTCCAAGGCGTGGTGTCTACACAAATAGAGATATGCTGGAAAGCAGCAATTGTAATAGTATAGTGTTGAGGTTAAGGCCCCATTACACCAGATTGGTGAATGGTTGTCTCCCTCATGTATTCTTTCTTTTGTATATAAATAAAAGCCCTTGGGGGCCCCATTTAAAAAAAAAAAGATAAATAATTGTTTCCACTCTAATCTATGCATTTGTTTCCGTTTTCATCCTAACAACTTAATATTTTTTTCGTTTTCAATTAACTTGCAAATTTTTTCTTTCAAATTAAACAATTACAAATTATTATTTTTTTAAAAAAATAATCAATTACTTATTAACTTGGTTATTTTTTAACTAAAAATTAGCTATTTTTTTTTTTTTTAACTTTTCATTTTATTGTGCAAACAAAACAATTTTTCTTTTCCTTTTATTATTTCACTTTGTTAACCTCACAACAACACATAACCAAGTCACTACTGCCCATAACCACCATCGTCTCCCACCACCACCATTCCACTAAGCTGCCCCAACCCCATCATGAAAGTAGTAAATCTGAATTCCTAAAAAATAAAAATCAAACCGAAAACATAACATAATCATTGAATCTATACACAAAATCGAAAAATCAATATCAAAATCTGCATTCAGGTAAAAAAAAAAAGCTCCAAATCTCCATTATATTTTTTTGAATTCAAACTTGAACCATAAATCAAACTCAAATAAAAGTCATTATTAAGGAAGTAGAATACGAAAGATTCGGTGGATCTTTTAGAGAGAGAGGCAGGTGATGCACGGATGTCGAGGGATAAGAAGATGAAAGGCGGCGACCATGAGAGTTTGGGATCTCATAGTTGTTGACGAAGAAGAAGAAGAAGTAGGTCAACGCCCCTGATCAAGTAGAGGATAGTGTAGCTTTTGACGAGAGAAAGAGAAGTAACCCGGAAGGGAGGAGTGGCCGTTGCCGGAGGAGAAGGCAGTGGAAAGGAAAATATGGGTGCGGCTGGATACGGTATAGATACTAATCTAGGGTTTTCTCTTTTTCTTTGAAAGGGAAAAGGGGGGAGAAGGTATTTGTGAAATATGAAGCATATAATGGATTAGGGGGGGGGGGTGTTTGTAAATGTATATTTCATTTTCAGTCTTTTAAGCTTGATAATTTTTAGATCTACCCCTTTTAGTATTAAATTAAGCGAGCATGAGTTTGTTTCGTTATGGGGGAAAATAAAAATATTGATAGTAATATTCATTAAAATAATGCCCATGAACGTCCATTAACACTCATTAACGATGTTGGTTACTTTTGCTTATTTATGAATAGTACGCAGGTTACTTTTGTTGTTTCAGTAGTACATAGGTAAAAGCGAAAATCTTAGGTAGTACGGAGGTCAAAAAAACAGTTTACTCCATTTTTATAAGTGTCGGTGGTAGTGTAAACAGTGTCACCCATTCAATCTGACACTATAAATATTGAAATTGGAAGCTTTTAATAACTGTTAATGGTAGTGTTAAAGAGCGTCATTGCGTGTGTTTTTTTTTTTTTAAGGAAATAAGATCATATGAATAGCACAAATAAAGTGTAATGAGAAAGTTCTCCATAAAGATTGGAGACTCAACCCAAATATAAGAACTATTAAATAATCTAGTAGCACATGAGAAATTATCACTCATTATACTGGCTTCGCGATAAACATGTTTGATTAGGAATAAAAGAATTTTAGCAATGATGATGAAATCCCCAATCTATCAACTAAGTCCTCTCTTAACATGAGCATGTGACAAACAAATATCTCTTCAAGTATAACTTGGACACTGCCTTAGATTGACATTCACAAAACCCACCCATGAAAAGATTTAGCGCTGAGTACTCGAAAAAGTAAGACATTCGGGTCACCCATAAATTGCCAACCAAACAACCAAGTATGATAAGATTGGACAACTGTCGATTGCGTAAGCCCAATCCATCATCTTCATCATTCGGCGGCCTGAGATTTGATAACATATGTTCCCTTCAACAAACAAAGCAATAAAACCAAAAATCTACGGCTCTCAACGACTGAGAGAAATCAGTGGTTCTCAATACAGGAGATAAATCAACGACTCTCAATAGAGGAGAGGAATTTATTATATGACAAAGGACAACCTAATTAAAACATAGATTTGAAAATTTTAAAACTAAATTTGAAAATTAAATCCCTAATTTCGCATTAGTTAATTGGTATAACAATTAATAAATGTTAAATTTGTGATTTTACAAGTTGTTTAAATCAAAATGAAAATATTACTTGAAAAATTGAGAAGAAGAAGTAAGAATTTGGATGAACAAAATGATGACGAATAGTGCGTGTGTTAAAGAGTGTCATTGGTATATTATTAAAGACTGTGAGTGGTATGTTAATAGTTTCAGTGTGTTCAATAAGTTTCAGTTGCTTAAAAAAATTCCTTTGCGCATTTTTTAAAACTAATACTCTTCTGGCCACAATTATAAGAAAGAAAAAGGCAACTTTTCTTTTTTGCCTTAAATATAAGCAAATCTATATATATTAAAAGTCAAGGTAGAGTCTTTAGGTGGTGCTATGTGGACAAGTTTTTGGTAACTCTTGCTTTTGGTGGTGCCACATTATCCATATCATTTTAATTAGGTGAATTTTCATTTTTCTCTTATTAACTAATAGTATTAATTAATTGTAATAGTTACTATATTAGTTAACTATTACTATTAATAGTATTAGTTTATTATAATAGTTAACTATATAATATAACTATTACTATTAATAGTATAAGTTTGGGTAAAATACAAAATATGGCCTAATATCTATGGAGCGACTGCAATTTGGGGTCTGACGTCCAAATTTTAGCAATTTAGGGCCTGACATGCCAATTTTTGCACAATTTAGGGTTTTTTGACGATTTCCGTCTAAATCCATGTTAAGAGGTCACGTACATCGCATGTGACAGTAATTTGGGGGTCAATTGAAAAATTTTGAAAGTAGAGGGAAAAGTTGAAAAATGGCAATAAAAGGATAATCGTAAAACCCTAACCCAACTGCTGTCTTTTTCTCTCTCAACAATCGGACCTTCATGCCTACTTCCATTTCGCCTCACGCCGGCAGTACCATTCTCACCTCCAGTGACCGTCCCCTCCCCTTCCTCCGGCGACCCTTTCCTCCTCCTCCGACCACCACTTCCCTCCCTTTGCCCCTCCAATGCGAGCCACCGCCGGGAAAACCTTAGATCTACCTCCGTTCAAACACTCGGACCGGCTTCTTCACCCCCGACCACTCATTTTTAGTTGCCCTTGAGTTCTTGGCCGCTATTACTCTTATGCTCCTTTATCTCTTCGTGACAGTGCTGCCAATTGGAATTGGAATGTGGGTTTTAAAATTTTGGATTTTTGGATTTTGATATAGAGTTATGGTTTCGATGTAGAGTGTGATTTCTTGGTTTTGAAAGTCGGATTTGAAATTCGAGAATTGGTGATGCTAGGATGTTAGAGGTGGTGGTGGTGGTGGTGGTGGTGAAGATGAATATGGAAGAAGAAGATGAAGATGATGAACATAAATGTGTTTTGATTTTTGAAATTTTAATATCTAACAATATTATCACTTCAATTGATAAAACAAGTATATCTTTAATATATTAATTGATGCATATAAATGTTGTACATAGTTTATGTACAAATTAGTAAAATTTGAAATTCCAATTTTTTAAAGAATTATTATTACTTTTAAGATATTAATTTTTTATTTTATTTATTATTTGAAAATTTAATAATTGTTTGAAGTTAGAATATTACTATTTAAAAATATATTGTATTCTATTTTCTAAACTTTTAATTTAAATTCTTTCAAAAACAAAAAAAAAACATTTAATTTAAATTCTTGTAAAAAAAATATTGTAAGTGAATAAGATGGGTAGGTTTTCTAATCTTTCCCTAAACTTTCAAAATTTTGCAATTGACCCCCAAATTAATGCCACATGCGGTGCACGTGACCACTTAACATGGATTTGGACGAAAATCGTTAAAAAGCCCTAACTTGTGCAAAAATTGACGAGTCAAGCCCTAAATTGCTAAAATTTGGACGTCAGGCCCAAAATTGCAGTCGTTCCGTAGATATTAGGCCATATTTTGTATTTTACCCTATAAGTTAAGTATAATAGTTACTATAAAGGGTAACTATTACTATTAATAACATTAGTTAACTATAATAGTTAACTATATAAGATAACTATTACTATTAATATTATTAGTTAATTGTAATAGTTAGTTATATAACATAATTATTACTATTAGTAATATTAGTTAAGTGTAATAGTTACTATATAAAGTAACTATTATCAACAATAATATTAACTAATTAGAATAGTTACAATATATTGTACTCCCTCTGTCCCTAAATGAGTGTCAATTTTCAAAAAATCTTTGTCCCAAAATGAGTGTCTTTTTGAACATAACTTTGTCCCTAAATGTTTTTTTTTGAATTTTTTTTTTCACCGGTTTCTTTATACGTGCAAAACTAAATGTTTGGAAATGAGATTACAAGATTATATATGAATCTTTGCTAGCAAATTGTACATAAAGTTGAGATTTTCAGTATCCCTTAAAATGAAATTTGGACACTCATTTAGGGACAGAGGTAGTAACTATTACTATTATTAGTTTTGTTTTTTAAATACTATTATTAGTATTAGTTACTATATATATAGTAACTATTAGTTTTAACTTATTATTTACGATAAAAATTATTCTATCCGTCTCAGGGTAAGAGTCATACTTATTATTTTGGTACATCCTAGTGTAAGAGTCTCTTTCCTAAAATTGCAAAAAATCTTTACTATTCATCCCACAAATTCTCTCTCATACTTACTTTTTTACTCACAACACCAATCAATTTACTATTCACTCCCACTCATTTTCTCTTTTACTTTACTTTTACACTTATAACACTTAAATCACTTCCACATTTTCTTATTCTCCGTGCATTTGAGAGGTAGGACTCTTACTCTGGGACGGAGGGAGCACTACTTAGGTAACCATTATCTTTTAATTTACTATTTAAGCTCATAATTACTATAATGTTAACTATAATTAATTATTTTCTCGATCGATCAAGAGTAAAAATTGACATCATTTGGGACAACCGAATTTAAAAAATTTATAAAGTTATTCTTAACCAATACTATTAACCACTCATAATATCTATTTTATAATATAGTAACTAAAACTATTTCCACTATTATTAAAAAAAAAAATCACAAGTAGATTTTTATATATATATATATGTAAATTTATTTAAAATTTAATAATTATATAATGTAATTATAAATATCCACGTACGAAAGAAAACACCCGTGCGAAGTACGGGTTAATCCCTAGTTTTATCAGTTTCAATGCAAAACTCATTAAATATAACTGTATTTAATATCTTTTAACAAAAAGTAATTTTAATTAATTAATCATTTTCAAATGTATTTTCACATTTATTATGCATTTAATACAAAAGTATAGTTATAATTTTAACATGTTTTTCTTCTGAAATCAAGTCAATTAGGTAATTTTAAATAAAATTTTTAATATTCCCTATGACCACAAATTTAAGCAAAAAAGAAAAAAAAGAAAAAGCAGACATGTTGTGAAGGAACTCATAGTTAAAGTTATTTGATTATCTTGATTTTACGATAAAAATTTGTTGAAATTATTAATATATCTTCATATTAAATGTGTAATAATTATGCACTTGTATTTGATGGTGAGTAATTAAATATAGGCATTTTTGGTAAAATAGTATTAAATGTTGTTATACTTAGTGAGTTTTGCATTGTAACAGATAAAATTTACTTATATTTAACGCCAAAATGTTTGTCTTTTTTTGCTTATATTTGTGACCAGAAAAAATATGTGCAGTTTTTTGTCTTCTTTTATAATAATGGCAGGATAAAGTATTAATTATTTACAAAAACGCCCTCACGCAATTTAAAAACTAATTTTTCCTAATACTTTTAGGAAAGTTTTTGAGAAAATACAAAAATATACCCTTAAACTTAGGCATTGGATGCAGATATACCCCTAACGTTGAAAATTAACATATTTACCCCTAAACTCAATGGATAATAGGGCATATTTTACCTCCGTTAATTTTTCATCCAAAATTTAACTTTTCATCCAATATTTAATGATTACATGACCTAAATTGTACTACCTCTGTCCCGCTTTATGGTTCTTACTTTCCTTTTTAGTCTGTCTCAATTTAAGGTTCTTACTTTGCTTTATTACTTAAAATAGAAAGTGGGACCCACTTGTCATTCTCACAAGAAAAACTCCCTACTCACTTTCTCTTTCCCACTTAACTTTGCATACTCACAACATTTAATTTTTCTTAATCTCCGTGCAAAGTCAAACTAGGAACTTTAAATTGGGACGGAAGGAGTATTAAACAACTTGAAAATGGATAAATAGTGAACTATCAAACTATATATCATAAAGAAGGTTTATATAGAATTAAGGACTTAAATAAAAAGTCTAACTCACCCCTACAACCACCACACCATCACCACCGCCACAAACCGCTACCCCATCACCACCCTACCATGATTTCTAAATTTGTGTTTGACTTCTCTGTGACTATGATTTTGGTGTTTCTAATTTTGGTGTTTTTTGGTCTGATTTAGTTGAACAGATTTGGGTTTGACTTCTCTGTGACTATGATTTCTAAATTTGTGCGTGTGTTTGTGTTTTTAATATTGGGGAAGGTTAATTGTTGTTTTGGTTGGTGGTCATTTTGTTATTGACGGTGGTGTTTTGTGTTGGTGGTTGCGGTTGTGGTTGTGGTGGTGGCGGCGGGTGGATGTGGTGGGGGTGGTTGTGTTGACGGTGGCGGGTGGTTGTGGTGGATGTTGACGGTGATTGTGATGGTGATGGTGTTGCAGTAGTAATTCAGATAATAAGAACTTAAAAGATATAAAGTATCCTTCAATTCAAAAAAATAAAAAATCAGATTTTAACTTATTTAATGTTATTATTTTTCTTTTTAAAAAAACTTATTTAATGTTATTATGCTCTTTAATCTTAATTTACTAGCAGTTTAGTTTCATTAAAAAAAAGCTTATTTAATGTTATTTTTTATTAAGTCCTTAATATTTTTTTTTTTTAAAAAGATAATATAGTTTAATAGATCACAATTTTAAGTTGTTTACTTCAATGTAGACGTGTCCAAAAACCAACCGGAACTGGCTAACCGGCGGTTTTCTAACCAGTCAAAACCGGCTAACCGGATAACCGGCCAACCGTTTCGGATGTGAACCGGCAAGGGGCGGTCCGGTTAAGGTTAAGGATTCTGATAACCGGTCAACCGGCGGTTATAACCGTCGGTTAAGTATCCGGTTGAACCGGCGGTTATAACCGGTGATTGAACCGGCTAACACACCTAATTTCTAATAATGACAGTGTGGCCCCTCCCAACGGCTAGTTGACCAAAAAGGTCCAAAACGGCTAGTTTTGGCTTATAGCCGTTAGTTTTCTGACAAAAAACGGCTACAATGCAGAAAATTAATTTTTTTTTTTTTTTCAGTTTTTTGAAACTATAAATATCCCCTCCCTCCCATTTTTTTCCACAATTCTTTCTACCTTAGTTCTCTCCATATTTCTCTCTCTAATCTTCAATGACTCCAGTTAATTTTCAGATTTCAGTTAGTTTCCAGTCAGTTATTTAACAAATTCCAGTTAGTTTCCAAATTCCTGTTAGTTATTTAACGAATTTCAGTCAGTTTTTTAACGGTTGCAGTTAGTTTATCAGTTTACAGTTAATTTTTTTTTCAGATTTCCAGTCAGATTTTTAACGGTTGCAGTTAGTTTATCAGTTTTCAGTTATTTTTTTCAGATTTCCAGTCAGTTTTTTAACGGTTGCAGTCAGTTTATCAGTTTTCAGTTAATTTTTTTTTTCAGATTTCCAATCAGTTTTTTAAGGTTCCAGTTAGTTTTTCAGTTTTGAGGTAATTTTTTCCTGTTTTCCAGTCAGTTTTTAACGGTTCCAGTCAATTTTTTAACGGTTCCAGTCAGTTTTTTGGTTTCCAGTCAGTTTATTCCAGTTTCCAGTCAGTTTTTTGACATTTTCCAGTTAAATTTCCACATTTCAGTTAGTTTTCCAGATTTCAGTTTAAAAAAATGTCTTCATCTCGAAATGTTGGTAAGTCTCATGTTGATTCTACCTCCCAAAACCAAGATTTTGATGATTTTTTTGAGGAACCCTTTGTTGAAAATCAAAATGAGCAACATGATGAAGAAAATGTTGTTGAAAGTCAAGGTGGTAGAGGCGGCCGAGGCCGAGCCCGAGCTCGTGGGGAGGGAAGTGGTGGTCGGAGTCGCGGACAAGCACAACAACGTCAACCACGAGAATCTAGATCCGACATTTTTGCGATCCATTTCCAAAAAATACAAATTGACCCCGAAGACGATATCCATTTCAAAGCGCAATGCAACTATTGTCCAAAATGGTACGGCTTTAAAAAAGGTGGAGGGTATGGGTCAATGAACGCGCACTTGTCATCAAAACATCCCGACAAACTTGGGATTGAGGGCGATCAATCTCAATTACAATTCAATCCAATTGCTCAAGGCCAAGGTACGTCTTCGATATTATTTAAATTTAATAATATCTTTTATAGGAAAGAGTTGGCAAATTTGTGTGTGTTAAAGGGCTTCCTTTTAATTTTGCGGATGATGATTTTTTTCAAAATTTTATTAGACTTTCTTTAAATCCATCCGGTCATAAAGTGTCACGGTCGACTCTAGTACGCGATATTAAAATGGTGGTGTCGGAATATAAATTAAAATTAATTGTGGATTTAGCAAAATTAAATCATAGAGTTTCAATTTGTGCCGATGGTTGGAGTGATCATTGGCTTAGACATAGTTATTTGGGTGTCACATGCCATTGGATAGATAATTCATGGACTATCCAAAAAAGATTAATTGCATATGATAGTTTTGAACCATCCCATTCTGCGGAAAATATTTGTAGAAAGTTGCACGGCGTTTTTGGCAAAGTATGGTCTTATTCAAAAAATATTCACTATTTCATTCGACAACGCTAGTGCTAATACCGCTAGTATACCGGAGTTGAAGCTTATTTGTCAACCGTCACTTGGGGGTAAGTTTTTTCATATAAGATGTTTATGTCATATAATTAATTTATGTGTTAAAGACGGTTTGGATGCGTCGGAGACATATGTTAAACCCATTAGAGATGCTCTCTTTTTTATTGCAAAATAAAAATAAAAAATAGAGTTACAAGAAAATGGATCAATTTTTTGAAAAGTTAGGGTTTAAATGAAAAATGTTTTTCTATGGATGTTCCGACTAGGTGGAATTCCACCTATACAATGTAGAGTATAAAGAGCTTCTCATGGAATTTTTTCTTCATTTGGGTACGGACATCCCTTTATTTGCTTATCATTGGAACGCTTGTATTAATTTATGTCAATTATTAAAGATTTTCTTTACCGCTACCGAGGCTTTGTCGGGAGTTTATTATCCAACTTCTTTTTTGGTACTTGAGCAATGTGTTGCAATTGTTCGAAGTTTTAACATGCTAGCAAGTTGCGACGTTTTGGGCCCAAGCATTATTGAAATGATGGTAAAGTGGCTAAAATATTTTGATACTATTCCGTCTCTATTTTTGGTTGCAAAATTATTCGATCCCCGTGTTACATTGGACAACCTAGAGGCGATAGTAAAGTTTTATTATGAGAATTTATACCCAAATGGGGACGGAGTACATGAAAGCCCGGCGATTATTGTTCAAAATACAAAACAAGATTTGATGACTCTTTATAATGAGTATAATGCAAAGTATAGAAATCCTTCTCAACAACAACAAGAACCCTCATATGCTAATCAAGATATTGCTACACAAGAAGATGGTGGGCTCACTTTCAATCCATATGGATTTTTTGACGACTTGTTTTCCTCAAAACGTCCTATAATGACTTCTTCTTCTTCTTCTTCTTCTTCTTCTTCTTCTTCTACCATTCCTTACGAGTTGGAATTATATTTCAACTCCAATTTTGATTATGTACAAAACACTTCAAATCCAACTAAATTTGACGTTCTGAGGTGGTGGGCACAAAGGGATGAAAGTTATCCCATACTCTCTTTAATTGCAAAAGAAGTCTTAGCCTCTCCCGCTTCAACGGTGGCGGTCGAATCGGCATTTAGCGTGGGAGGAAATGTTTTGGATCCAAGACGTTCCCAACTAACGGTTGATAATTTGGAAAATCAACTCTTACTTGGTGATTGAATTAGAGCGGAAAAGAGAGAGCAAGATATGCCTTATGAAGAGGATATACAAGATCCACGATATCAATACGACTTGGAAGGGTCTACGGGAAGTTCGGAAGGGGACGGCAATTAGATAGTTTTTATTTTAATTTGATTGTAATAGTTAAGTTGAAGTAAGGTTCCATTATGTCCTCCCTTAATTATAAAAGAGCAAGGTTTGGTTGTCCCCCTCTTTTTATAATTTAAATTTTAATTAATAAAATTTAAGGGTACCGTCCCTTTTTTTCCCTATAAATTATATTTCTTGAGTATTTTTTTGCAAAAAACAATAAAAAAAAGTTATTTTTTTTTTCAATTTGAATGATAACATATTTTTAAAGCTTTTTGCAAAAAAAAAAAATATGCAAAAACTGCATTTTACAAGTTACTGTAATTCAGTAATTATGTCAAAAAAAAAAAAAAAAAAAAAACTAACACTAGCACCACCAGCCGCCCAGGCCCACCCAGCAGCCCGCCACCCAACCCAGCAGCCCAGCCCAGCGCCCCCCAGCCCAGCGGCCCAACCCGTTTTTTTTTTTTGAATTTTCTGAGTTCTGCACATTGGTCCCCCACGGTCAGTTTGGTCCCCCAAGAAAAACTAGCCGTTATAACGGCTAGTTTTTTAACTGGGTGCTGATTTCCAACCCATTTAACTATAAAATACCCCCTCCCTCCTCACTATTTTTTCACACAAGCTCACAAAGTCTTTCTCTACAATATAAATCTCTCTCTACAATTACTCTTGATAAGTTTGTTACTTTTTTCGTTAACTTTCTAACAAAAATCACTATTTTTTTTACGAAAATCATTCTCACCCATTCATATTTCATCACACCAAATGGCTTCTAATTCAAACAATGAGAGGGTGAGCCAATTTACTATTATGGGGAGGCATTTTACAATCAAACCACTCAACGAAGATGACACGCACACGCACTCGCACATGCGGTCCACACACGAATTCATTTGCAAGTATTGTGGAATGACGTACTTATTTAGAAAAGGTGGAGGGTACAGTGTATTCAAGAGGCATATTTCAGCAAAGCATCCCGAAAGAGAAGAATAGAAGATTAAAATGATAAAATTGTTGCTTAGTAATAATATGTAACAATTTAAACATTTTCCAGTTAATTTGTCAGTTTTCAGTCAGTTATTTTCAGATTTCCAGTTAGTTTTTAAACGATCCCAGTTAGTTTGTCAGTTTTCAGTCAGTTAATTCCAGTTTTCAGTCAGTTTTTTGACATTTTTCTGTTAAATTTCCAGTTTCCAGTCAGTTTTTTGACATTTTTCTGTTAAATTTCCAGATTCCAGTCACTTTTTGGACATTTTTCAGTTAAAAAAAAAGGGGGGAAAAGTCAGGCGGTTTAACCGGATGAACCGGTTAACCACCTAACCTTAACCGTTAGAGCCGGTTAGCCGGGGCGGTTCCGGTTAGTGCTTCGCCGACTTCTCAACCGCCGGTTATAACCGGCTAACCGCCGGTTAACCGGCAATGGACACGTCTACTTCAATGTAGGTTTTGTAATCGTTAAATTTTGGATGAAAAAATTAACAGAGGTCAAATTTGCCCTATTATTCGTTGAGTTAGGGGTATATCTGCATCCAATGTTTAAGTTTAGAAGCATATTTTCGTATATTCCTTGATTCTCACTGCTGTAACTCTTTCGTCTCGGACTAGAGTTTTTAGTTTGATTTGACACAAAAATTAAGAAAAAAGTAAATGTTATAAATATTAAAAATAAAGTACGGAGTAAAAGAGATAAAGTGGGTACTATTAGGCGCACAAAAAAGTCATAAAATATTGCTCACAAAATCCTAAGTGTAATAATTATATTTGTGTTTTTAATTAGAGTGTAACAAGTCCATTATCGATGCAACCAATAAAATATCGTCACCTCATCTCGTGTGAGCAATATTTTGTGACTTTATTTTATTTTATGGCCTGGCATTGGCATTGGCATCGATCTTACTCTTATACTATTCTTGTTCTCAAGCTTTTCTCAAAACCAAAACCTTTTCGATCGACAACAATGAAGCTGCGACTCCGATCTCTCGAAACGGGAGAAACCCTAAGAATCGAAATTCCAAACCCTAGCTCTCTCCCACACCTCAAACAACTCATCTCTCAATCCCTCCCTTCTCTTCCACCATCTTCTTCACTCCATCTCTCCCTCAATCGCTCCACCGAGCTTCGCAGCTCTTCGCCCGACGAATCTCTTCAGTCTCTCGGCGTTACCTCCGGCGATCTCATCTACTTCACTACAAACCCTAATGCGTTTTCCCCAAGTCCCGAAACCCTAACCACCAACCTGAGTTCACGGTCGGCGACTCGTGGTTTGGAATCTGAGAAGGGGGAAGCGTCGAATTCGGGTGGCGAAACCCTAGAATTGGATGCCCGGAAGCCCGATTTGGATACGCACAAAGAGGGAATTTCAAATTCAGTAGATACCCCTATTGGGGAAACCCTAGATTTGGATACCCTAAAAGGGAAAGCCGTAGAATTAGATACCCAGAAGGAGGAAACTTCAAATCCTGATACTCGTATTGGTGAAAGTGTTGAATTGGATGAGGAAGCATCGGATATGACCGAAGACGAAGTGGAGCCTATGGAAAATGATTCAGCTTCGAAGTCGTTTTCTGTCCCGGGTTTTCTCAGAAGAGTTTTTAGCGAGGAATTGGGTGATGATAGTGGTCGTAATCACAAGCTTTTGGTAATTGCCATACATGCTGTATTGTTAGAGTCTGGCCTTGTTGGGTTTGATCCCACTTCAAAGACCACCGATTATCGGTTTCATGTTCCTGAGGAGTGGCCTATAGACTCGTTGAGAATGTCGCTTCGTTATACACTCCCTGAGATCATCAGCCATGGAGGGGACGACATTGGTAACATTCAACATGCTGTCTTAAAGTTTAACAACATTGGGAAGTTTGTTGATGTTTATGGGTCTTTACCTAAGGCTACTGGGGTCCATTGGGTGCGAGTAGATGAAGATAGGTTGGTTCCATTCTTGAATGTGATTTGGGCTAACTGTGGTTCAACAGATGAAACTATGACCGAAAATGGGGGTTTCGGTACATCACCAGAAAAAGAAGTTTTCGAGTTTTGGAAGAGAGTGAAGGATAAGCTTGCATTGCCACTTGTAATTGATTTGTGTGAGAGAGCTGGTTTTGAACTTCCACCGTGTTTTATGCGTTTACCAACTGATCTTAAACTCAAGATTTTGGAGTTGCTTCCTGGTGTTGATATAGCAAAGGTGGGTTCTCTTTGCTCTGAACTGCGATATTTGACTGCGAGTGAGGATTTGTGGAAGCAGAAGTACGAGGAGGAGAAATTTGGCAGTGCTGAGCAATGTTTGGGAGTGAAGAAATGGAAAGAAAGGTTTAAGACGTCTTGGGGGAAACGAAAGAGGTTGAAGAATGCATGTACTAGGCGCCCTTTCTTCCAGCAGGAGAGAATGGAGCCTCTCCCGCCTCGGTTTATAGGAAGAAGGAACCCTTTCCCATCTCGGTTTCCAAGAATTGTTGGTGGTCCTGATGATATGTTTCCAAGGGTCTTCCTTGTTGGTTCTCAAACTCAGCCTGGCATGCTACCAAGGCGAAGGAACACAGTGCCCCACTGTAATCTTGGAGGTCGCTGTTAATATGTTGTTTTTGGTTGTCAAGATCGAGTCTGGTGGACACCATTGGAGCAATGGAGGTAGTATAAATATTTTCTTTTTGTAGTTTTTTTTTTTGGATTGACTGGTTATATATATATATATTTGACATTTTGTTAATTAAGAAGTTAAAAGTTTGTTGGTTTTCAGAACTTGAATGTAAATTCTGATTTTCACTATAAACTTCAGTTTCTACTATGCATTCTCGGATGGTACGAGTATGATTATGATTGTTCTGTATCATTTCATGTGTTTCTGCTTAGCAGTATGAGAGGCTGAAGTTTATTCTGTTTGATTCATTTTTATTCCATTTTGTTTTGCAATAATCCTGATTATGCTTAATTTCTTCTTCTTGGTAACTTGGAAGAAGATGAATCCTTGCTATTTCTGAGCCTTTTCATACACCTCAAGTACAAATGATGTTAGTTAGCACAAATCTTGTTTTTGGAAGCAATTTTGGGAATCACAACTCTTGCTCTTGAAGCAATTTAGGGAATCAAAGTGTTTACCAATACATACTTGCTTACCGTGATTGAGATTATGAAAACCATCATCTGTCCTGTTTGAATCATGGAACTCATGAACACATGAGTTATCTACCCTTCTTGACACTGGCTTTAGTTAAGGCATCAGTGGTAACGTTTGGTTTGCTCATTGCTGGATAACATAGAAAGAGATAGTTGCAATAGCTGACCATTTCTTAGTTGTTATAGGATTAAAACGTCGGCCTTCCAATTAACTCCTCTGCTGAGTACTTGGAGTAATATAGTGGCATTGCACAAAAAACTCGGAGACTTTCTGATTCATGATTGATAAACAAAACCATATCCTCAAATTGTTGGCACTTTGATTGAACACACTCGGATTCCAATCTTGTTCGTATTTGCAACCAATAACAAAACATGATCGATAAACAAAACCATATCCTCAAATTTCAACGGTGACAAATGATTAATTTAAAGATTATTCAAAATCAATTAAAGAAGAAGAGTGCACTGACAAGCTAGAAGCTACAAGAGCTGGGTGAAACGATGAGGAATTGAGCAAGATTCAGTGAGACAACACGAAGAGGAAAATGAAGACGGGAGTAGCCAAATTGGACAAATCTTACAAAAGGAAAATGGCGGAAAGAAGAGAAGTGGTAGCAACAGGCTTTCACGGAGAGCTTTCTATTGTGAATTCGCTCGGGAGCAGACCCTTAATGGAGTTTGAGGAATTGATATTTTGTTAGTTTTAAGAAGTTAAAAGTATGTTAGTTTCCATAACTTGAATGAAAATGCTGTTTTTCACTATCAAGCTCATTTTCTGCTATGCATACTGAGATAGATGTTATGAATATGATAATGATTGTTGTGTATTTGTTTTGGCCTTAGATCAAAGTGTTGACCACAACAAGTTTGACCAAATCAAATAACCCCCAAAATAGTAAAATCCCTCTTTCACCTTGGCCCTAACTCGCATCTCCTCCCTCCATTTAAATCCTCTATTTTCTCTCCCCATTACTCTCTCCATCACAAATCCCGTGCCGCCCGCCTCATAATATACGTAGGTTGCTAAAATTTTGAACAATAATTGTCGTATTTGGGTGAATAATAAAAGCAATAAAAAGTGGTCCATTCTTTGAGGACAAAATCTTATTATCATCTGTGTCCGTCCTCATTGAATGTGCCACCTTCAGAAGAAAAGCCAGAGCAAGAAAAACATCTTCCATCAGATACTTAATACATAGCCTAGAAGATATTACGCATTTGACGGTCAGGATTGAGTTGGATTCTCGGTTTGAGGTGAGTCATTTTTCATATTTAAGTCACCATTCTTTTGATTTTTAATCTAGTTTTTTTTTTCCTTCTGAAAATAATGCATTCAATCAATAGATAGTACTCCCTCCGTCCCAAAATGATCTCCGCGTTTGACTATTCAAACTTTTTAAAGATATGAACACTTGCTTCACTAGCCATGCTTTGTTTAAACCTAAAATGTAGAAATGTGAAGAACTTTTTGGGACAATGACAAATGACAAATGAGAAGATCATTTTTTTGACGGAGGGAGTATTTGCTATAGTATAATGAATTCACGGTAATTCCCAACATGTATGTCGAATGTGCCATCAATTAAGTGCTATTGTGCATAAAAAATCGATTTAAGAAGTGTTTGATTTTTTCAGCATGTACATTAAAAAAAAAAAAAACAATATTTTACTTTTTGAGAGAGAGAGAGAGAGAGAGAGAGAGATGAAAGGATATTTTTATCTATGAAAGGATATTTTTATCTATTTTGTACGAGTAATAAGCAAAGTTTGGTTTCTTGAAATGTCCTTTTTTTTTTCGAAAAAAAAAAATGATTTTATTTTAGAACATTCATGTAACAATCTGCATTGAGATTTCTTGAACAACAATATTTTACTTCCTAAAAAAAATAAAAAAAAATTACTTTTTGATTTTTTTTTTTAAAATTTTAAATTACCTTTTTATGGTTGAAAAACAAATAAATAGAAGTAGTAAGTACGAAGTATTTGTTTTAGGGATTCGGGATAGTTCCCCCGGACCCGGAACCGCTCCACCCAAATTAGCTCCACCCCTCCACCCAACGGCTCCGATCAAGGCCACGTAGATGAGCTCATCATCTGTGCGGCTGAAATGATTTCAATTTTTTGTGGGTCCTATCGAGCTCGGACACATCTCATCCGTCGAATAAAAAAAAATGAGGTGACTCTAATCGGAGCCATTTGGTGGACCGGAGTGGAGCTAACCGCTCGGTGGAGCCGTTCGAAATCCGTTCCCCTTCCCCCAAGCACAACCCCCAACTTTCAACCCCCACCAATACTCCCAATTCTTAATTAGGATGGACAAATTGGATTATTCCTATCGGGTCCTCTTGGACTAAATTAGGAGTATTTTTTATGCTCATTAATTTTAAAAACATTTTAAACTACAAAAGTATTTTTGATCGCCCAAACCTTAAAATATGCTCAAGCTTCCTTTATTGCCTTATTTTGTATCTTTCATCTCTCTCTACAATCTCTCCCTCATACCTCTCCTTTACTCTTCTCTGATGACACAAAGATAGGTGTCATATTCACTTCTCAAACTTATACGTAAATTAATATTAGTAATTGTGAATCAATAACAATATTTAATTAGTATAACTAAATGTAATAATTGTGTTACTTATAAAGTAACATTGTTTATAAGTAAACATAACACCAGCTTACTAACTATAAATATGTGTAACACTAACAATAACTAAATGTAATTATCGTTATACTGAAATGTAATAGTGTTTTTCCAGATTTTTTTTTTGAGTATTTTGATTTTATATTTTGAAAGAAAGTAACATTTGAAAAATAACAACTTATATAGATGAATGTAATTATTTGTACAATTAAATGTAACACTTTAGTAGATGATATTGTAACAAATTTCTATAGATAATGTAATACTTTTACATGTATCATGATAAATTAAACCCATTGTAACTTATTATTTGAAAACATTTGTATATACTATTATACAAGTAAACGTAACTATTTTACAATGTTATTATACAAGTAAAATGTAGCATTCGCTTATAAAATTTTTTTTTTTTTTTTTTTTTACTAACACATGTGTTTTTAGTTCTAAAGTGTAAGTGGTTGAATTATTACTTTCTATACATATGTGTTACAATTATGTATAAACAATGTTACATATAAGTAACACGTTCGTTACATTTTAGTTATAATAAGTATTACTTTTGGCAAATGAAGAAACAATAAAAAAAAACATTGTTACGTTTTGTATATATGTATTACTTTTATGTATACAAATTGTTACATATAAGTAACACGTTTGTTACATTTAGTTATAGTAACTATTTCCTTTGGCAAACCGAAAAAATACCCCCCCCAAAAAAAAAAAAACATAAAAACTAAAAAAAAAAACACATTTTTTTCTTGCCCGCGGGTCATGGGTCAAAAATGACCCGTCTCTACTATGAGACGGGTCATGGTGTTCTCGTACAAGTTTTTGTCCCAAAGTAATAGCTTTGCAAATTTGGATTTGATTATTGAGTATTAATTTGAATTATTATAATCTTACATGAAAATCTTGCCGGTTAAAGTACAGTTACCAGAATCTTAAGCGATTCTTACAGTAATTTATTTTATTTTTTTATCCACAATTTTCACAAGCTTATCTAAATATGCAATTAAATTAATTATACAAGTATAATCTTAATATTGACCATATTAGACTGAATACAAATAGTCAAACAAAACATTCTTATTTAAATACAGAAATGAACTAAAACTAAATGTTAACCACATTCAATGGAATACATATTTCAAATAAACATATTTGTTGGATACAAAATATTATTGGCAAAGTCAGAATTTTGCTAAAGAGCCAAGATTATTCTTGAAAAGAAAAAACATTACATGCTAATATACAATTATATTGTTCTAACAAGGGGGTGGGGGGTTTGCATAATTTATGTGTAATGTAATATATTTTGTCTAAATTAAAGTACGGTCAGACCAATAAATTTTACTTTTTAATGTTAAAGTAATTTTTAAAGCTATACATTGTCATCTTTTCGAGAGTAAAGAGTTGTTTCAAATAAATTTTTATCAGCTGACTGATCCGAGTCTAATAATAATTTCACTTTTCTATTACCCGCAATAAATATTCATTTATATTATTAATTTTATAGACCATCTAAAGTGGATACCAATTCACATACCTTTTCTTAGAAAGAAAATGTGAAGTATAATGAGTTAAACACCTTTTGGTCCCCAACCTATTCAAGTTTTTTCCTTTTAGTCCTCGATCAAAAAAAATTCCCAATTTCGTCCTTATCGTATGTATTTATGGGACCACTTGGTCCTTCCGTTACAAGGCCGTCCACTATTCCGTTAAATGTGTTTAGGGGGCATATGATGTCACCAATTTTGCCTATGTGGAATCTTTTGGTACAAGAATTTGTTAATGTGGAACTGTAAGGCGGAAAGTGTAAATATTATAAATAAGTATAAAACTCTAAAATGCTAAGAAAGATGTAAAATGATTTTTTTTTGAGAAAATAGTAAAAAAAAAAATGAAAGTAGAAAGTAGAAAATAGTAATTTTTTGAATAAACATCAAGTAATTTTTTCAGTGAGTTGTATTTTTTAATGTTATACTATCAAAGATTTTTTATTTTTTTTAATATTATTTTTGGACTAGTATCCCACACCCATTTTCATCTCCATTTGGACCATTTCCACCACCCATGATGCACCACCATCAACACCACCCACACCCACCACCCAACAATACAAAACACCACCATCGACAGCAAAATCAACAAGGAGCACCATCAACCGATCCCTCCAAACATAAACCCAGAAACATCACACTCAGGACAGGGCTACAACATTGCTAGAGGATTGGGTCAACCATTCTAAACCACCACCCAACACCGCCTCTGAACACACTCCCACGGTGAATCCCAACCATCAACACAACTACTAACATCCCTTTCAAAACCCAAATCCGAGTTTTAACGCACACAGACGGCAGCACCCTCAAAACCAGATCTGAAATCGGATTCAAATTAAAAACACAGATCTTACAAATCAATAGAGAAAACAAAATAACAACGCAGACAATCACATTCAAAATCAAACGACGGCGGAGAGTCGGGGATGAAGAGATGGAGAGATTAGCAGAAAGCGGAAGAGGTGGAGTGAGAAGGACAGGCTGCGGCGGAGACACTCAAATTCAAAACGCATATATGATAAATAGAACTGAAGAGGCACGGACGACGACGGCGAAGGGGCGACGACTGCTAAGGCGATCGAGATGAATTGGGAAGAGGGAGAGACCAGACGACGAGTGGGAGTTGAAATCTGGTGTTGGCTTTAGATTTCTAATTTTAAGGTGTAAAATGTTTATCTTACCCAAAACATTTTAAAGTTTGATAGGAGTAGTTTAAAAGTTTACATTTTAGTCCTAAACATTTTTACATAGTTCCACATCAGCAACATTTCCCTTGTGTACAGCCACGTTGCCAAAAGAATGACATCACTGTACCACATCATTAAATTTAACGGAGAAATGGACGGCCTTGTAACGGAAGGACCAAGTGGTCCCATAAATACATACGATAAGGACAAAACCGGGAAAAAAATTGATCGAGGACGAAAAGGGAAAAACTTGAACCAAAAGGGTGTTTAACTCGAAGTATAATACATACTCTCCATGATTCAAAGAATCTACCATAACTTTTCCCAATCAGTCTATGAATTGTTGTAATCTTGCATGTATGTTACCAAGCCATTAATGCCTTTTGGTGCAATATTTTCTCCACACCATCGTCACTAGTCAAAATTGTAGCATAAATTTGTACTCTCTTCCCATTTTCTCACCGTGTCTCCAATTTTTTAACATTTGAATAAATAGAAATGGAGATAGAAAAGGGTCGTGGTGGTGGTGTTGATGGTGACGATGATGGCCGGAAAAGAAACGGTGCGTTTCAATACATTTCACTCTCTCCCACCCCGTCGTAAAGTGTTTTTCTCTTCCATTCTAATATCACAATTTAATTTAGAAAACTCGTCAATTGTGAATTGTAAAGGCAGTCTTCAGTTACACTCAATCGCAAATTAATCGAGCTTTTAATTTGATTTTTGACTCGATTGAGCTATTTTTTGTTCTTTTATTTTTTGAGCAGGAACATTTTGGACGGCGAGCGCGCATATAATAACGGCGGTAATTGGGTCAGGGGTATTATCCTTGGCATGGTGCTTAGCACAGTTGGGATGGATAGCAGGGCCAATTGCACTGACAATTTTCTCATTAATTACTTGGTATACTTCTACGTTATTGTCAGATTGTTACAGATCTCCAGATCCTGTTACCGGCAAGAGAAATTACAATTATATGGATGCTGTTAAAGCCAATCTCGGTAAAATTCTTTCTCTATAACAAATCTCCCTTGTTTTTATTTTTGTAAATCTCTGTTAGATTGGAAGGCCAAAATATGTTTAGCCTCCCAAAGTATCCACTCATTCCCACTTTGCACCCCAAACCCAATTTTATCCCAAAGTGACCCTCTAATTTGCCATTTGTCCCAGTTTGACCTATGACCCCTTATGACCCCTAACGACAATAGAAAGTTAACGAGAAATGGTCATGTGTATGTCATGTGAGGGGTATTTTTACCATTTTTCTTGAAAATAGAAGGGTATAAAGGTCCATTTATATTGAGGGTGGCAATTACTACTCCACCTTTACCCCCACCATCCTCATCAGTCAACAACCACCTCCACCACCCAAATCCGGCCACCATTACAGCCCATATCCTGCCGCCGCCACCACCATTTCTCCAAAGTCTAAACAACCACCACTATTCACTGCCATAAACAAATTCGAACATCAATTTCGATCTTTTCACTTCAATTAGTCTCAATCCGGGCAATAATAACAAGAAATTAATCTAATTTTAACACTTGATTACAATAATACCCATGAATCAAAGATTAAAACTCAAAAAAAAGAAGAAAAAAATTAAAAAAGCCCAGATTTCTTCTGGTTCATCAAAATCTACATTCTTGAATGGTAGGAAGCGACGTGAAGAAGGCGATGGGATGAGGAAGAAAGCGTAGTACTCGATCCAAACCATCTTGCCGTTGCTTCTGATTCATCAAAAATTCAAATAATTTAGACAAAAATGAAGGAAAAATAAGAACCCAGAATCTCAGATCTGGGGATGGTTTCGAGGGAATCAGTTTCAATCGGATTGGAGTGAGTAATCAGAATACTGCGGAACTCATCTTCGAGACGATCCATGGCTATCTGGATCGCGCTTTTGACTTTGGTTGACTGGTGGTCATCGTCGTCAGAGACGGCGGTGGACTCCATGGAGCGTTGGATTTCGTCAACGGCCTGCAAGTATCGCTTGATCTCGTGACGATCGCCGTCGAAGATCATGCGAACTCTAGCGTCCTCGGAAGCCGTGGAGTCCCAACGGAGGATGATCTGCTCCGCCGTTTCGAAACTATGGAGGGATGAAATGTTGGGGTGAAAATGTGAAATGGGGGGGGGGTGACAGATCTTGATGAAGATGGACTGGGTGTTTTCTTTTTTTTTTCTTCTTTTTTTTTTTTTTTTTGCATTTGCTTTCTTTTTCTTTTTCCTTTTCTTTCTTTTAATTGAAAGTTAAAAAGAAAATGGCCAAAATACCCCTCACATGACATGCACATGACCATTTCTCGTTAACTTTCTAACGTCGTTAGGGGTCATAGGTCAAACTGGGACAAATGGAAAATTAGAGGGTCACTTTGGGACAAAATTGGGTTTGGGGTGCAAAGTGGGAATGGGTGGATACTTTGGGGGGCTAAACATATTTTGGCCTAGATTGGAATTAGGATATAGAGGATGATATATTTGACTCATTTTTTTTTAAAAAAAATATATATATATATATTTGACTCATTTTGACAGGGAATCAGGGGGACAGGGACACACCATGTAATGGATTTTTATTTATTTATTTTTTTTTTTTTTTTGTGGGTGGACTTAAGAAGGCTTTTTAATACTCCTGTTCCGAAAATGTAGTCCTATTTACTTTTTAATGGTCAATACTATTTGCCTTTAATAATCAAACGTCAATGTTAAATAATTGCAATAAAATTTAAAAACACGTTATTGATAAATTACTTAATAATTTATTTATAGCAGTTTTAGAGTTTTACAATGATGATTAAATTGTCATTAATATTCGGTAAAATTCTTTATAAAGTCAAATGAAACAATCTTTCTTATAAGACGAAATAAGTATAAAGTTGTTGCAAAAGTGTAATCCTTACTAACATAGTAATAATGTAATGTATTTCCACTGTCCAGAAAAAGGAAAAGTGTAGCGTCATACATTAATACTTGTTTTTTTTTTTTTTTTTTTTCGGTAAAAAAAGTATTTTTAGTTTAAGTCCGCAATTTTTTTTTTCTTTGCAATATTATGATATCACACTAAAGTTTCACCAGTTTTATAAATGGAACTCTTTTTATTTTTTCTTTGGGCGAATGAAAATAGTAAGGACATCTCTTTTCATCACATAATAACTCCAACCGTTTTTTTTTTTTTTTTTTTTTTTTTTGTTTTTCTTTCTCTTTCATAATTCTTGTCTTCTATTTATTTATAAAGAGGTTGTGTGATAAAAAGGTAGGGTGGGCTGGTGATGGTGGTTGGTTTGCCATTTGCTAGAGTTAGAAGACGAGGATAAATTTGTCATTTGCTTCCCCGAAAAATCTTGTTAGATTTGGGTAACTCCATTGAATGACACCGTTAAATTTTTAACGGGTGTTCATCACATGAAATCCGTCAAATAAAACACCTCTGCAACCACATTACAAAATTTGAACAAGGACAAGCACATTGTAAAAAATTAAATAAAAGTTGGATAACCTCATTTGTAGAAGTGAAACAATTTAGTGACCGAAATAGCAGTTTTGCCTAGGTTTTTCTCCTTCCTTATTCTAGGCCATGCTTTTTGAGCTCCTGACAGTCGCACATAAAGAGATAAAAGAGATAATAAAGAGATAAAAGAGATAATGCTCCCTCCGTCCCGAAATGAATGTCCGAATTTGCTCCTATATTTTTCTAACCTGTTCATGAAACTTGTTCAACAGGAGGAATGAGCATCCAGCTTTGTGGCATAACACAGTATGTCAATCTCGTCGGAGTCACCATCGGATACACCATCACTACTGCCATAAGCATGGCGTACGAACTCTCACATCTGACATCTCTCTCTCACACACACGCGCGCGAAAACTTCAAATCACATGTTAATAAACTTGTTCACCTCTTTTTTCACTCATCATTTGTTTCTTTCATGGTTTATCAGGGCAATTAACAGGTCAAATTGCTTTCACAAGCAAGGGCATCAGGCAGGATGTCACACAAAGAACAATACATATATGGTTCTGTTTGGGATTATCCAAGTCATTTTCAGTCAAGTCCCAAACTTTCATAAGCTAGCACTTCTCTCCTTCCTCGCTGCTATCATGTCTTTCGCTTACTCTGCCATTGGTATCGGTCTTTCCGTAGCCAAAGTTGTAGGTATGTCACCATTTTTCTCTGCCCCGAGCTGGGACCCACTAACCAATTTGTTACTACTACCTCGGTCCCCCAAAAACAGTCCCACCGGTTTTTAATGGTCAAACACTCTTGAACTTTGACCAAACAGCAATGTCAATCTAATCATCCCATTGCAAATGTAGAAATTGTTATAATATTTAGATCAACATTAACATTTGGTCCAGTTCCATTGACCATTAAAAATTAAATGAGACTATTTTTCTGGAATGGAGGGAGTATAAATCTGCAATACCCATTGTCACTTTTGACTCATATAATCTCACTTGTTTTCTTGAAGGAGATGGACCTGGTACGACAAGCCTGACTGGAATACCAGTTGGGAATGGGGTGACAAGTTCAGCTAAGATGTGGAATGTCTTTTCTGCCCTTGGAAACATTGCTTTTGCCTATTCTTTCTCAAACATCCTCATCGAGATACAAGACACACTAAAACCGAACCCACCCGAGAATCGTGTCATGAAAAGGGCAGCCTTTGCGGGGATTTCGGTTACTACCATATTCTACATGCTATGTGGGGTGATAGGGTACTTAGCATTTGGTAATGATGCGCCGGGAAACTTCTTGACTGGATTTGGGTTCTATGAACCGTTCTGGCTTATTGACATAGCCAACATTTTCATAATTGTTCATCTCATTGGAGCCTATCAGGTACCGTACCAATAAAATACTCCTCCGTCCCAGAAAGATAGTGTGAAACTATTTAAACATTGTTCTAAAGATCTTATGTTGAATAATGCAGGTATATTCGCAGCCAACATTTTCATTCGTGGAAACTTGGCTCAGTAACAAATGGCCAGAAAACGGATTCATAAATAAAGAATATCCCATTATGGGTCACAACTTGAATTTATTCAGGTTGATCTGGAGAACACTTTACGTAGTATTCACAACCACAATAGCAGCATTATTCCCCTTCTTCAATGATTTCGTCGGGCTTCTTGGTTCTATGGGGTTCTGGCCACTGACAGTATACTTTCCTATAGAAATGTATATTGCACAGAAAAAGATCCGTAAATATTCATTTACCTGGATTTGGATGCAAATACTGTCCCTTTCTTGCTTGATCATCTCTCTCCTTGCTGCAGCTGGATCGATTCAAGGCCTCAGCGTTTCTGTCAAATCTTTCGAACCCTTTAATTCTTACTCTTAAATTTTCATTTTTCTGTTGATTATTGTAGACGTTATTAAGCATTAATAAGAGGATTTTGTATTTGTTTTTATGAGGGAGTGCGTTAAATCCTATATGTACTTTTTGGATTTAAATATAAACGGACTTCACAAGTGAAGCGGATATGCATTGTTGTAGCATAATCACAAATACGAAGATAGAGATTAAATTACTAAGAAAAGTCATCTATTTGACAAAGTACTTATTGTAATATTCAGAGAACCTATATAAACATATGTTATTGCTACATGGATATTTTTACAGGGTAAGATGTAATAAAACAAGAGACAACTATAGTTGAGGTTCAAAGAGGGTTTGGTGTATGTAGATAAAAGAGTTGCTTACTCCTTCAATTAAGTCTTGGTGCAGCTTGCGAAATCCTTTCGTCTTCCAGAAGGACATATGGGTCAACATACTGGGGCAATGTCACGTGAGTGTCCGTACCATCGTGGATAAATGTTGTTCCAAAATACTGCCAAACATTGCATGGAAATTTTAGCAGAAATCAGGAAAAAAAAAAAAAGGGGGGGGGTGAATAGATTAGTAGACATGTCATTTGTGTATTAATAGAGAGAAAAAGAAGGGAAAACCTCCCCACTACACCCAGAACACAAGAAAAAAACTACACCAACAAACACTTGATAAATCCAGTTAAAAGACAGAACCAAAAAGAAAAATGAAAGTTAAGGAAAACCCATATTTTCGTCACTGAACTTTAGCCCTTTCCAATATATTCTCACTGAACTTTTATAAATGTCCTCACTCAACTTTCACATTTTTCTAAATGGGGTCAATCCGTCGACATCCTTGTCAAAAACCTAACCAAAGTTAGAAACATGGCCTCAGGTGACTAATTTCATTCAAGTTTTTAACCAAGTTATTGATACGTGTGCTGAAGAACACCCTTCGTCTTCAACCCCCTTTCACCACCACCAACACAAAACTTAAACAACATGAACACATCAGATCCAATTTGTGCAATACCCATGAATCAAAGTAATAACAAACCAATTTTTAGACAACCCCAAATTACAGTCACAAGAAAACACAAACCCACAACAAAAAGTCAACCAAGCCCATACCCCATACCAGATTTCAAGAAAATGGCCGATCTTTCTTCCTAATAATCTGCTGCAGTCGATCAAGCCCACACCAAATTAGAAAAAATTGACCAATCTTTCTTCCTAACATGTTGGATCCAACCAAGCCCACACCGAAATGCGTGGTAAAAAGTCCTCCAAAACTTTAGTAACCAAGGAGATGGAAAAGGATAGATTCTACCGAGACAAATGAAGGAGGCCGGTGGGGGGAATTAGTTTGTATTATTTCCCATAAACTATGAGCTAATGACATTTAACACTAATTAATGTTTAGTCTTCAGCATAAATGTCAACAACGTGAACTATTCGGTTAAGTACTTAACTAACATCAGTCAAGTGAGGTTAGCCAGCTAAATTTTGTTAGGTTTTTAGTGAAATTATTGATGGAGTGAGCACATGTAGACAAATGTGAAAGTTCAGTGAGAGCATTTTGAAAAGAAAAATAAAAAACAGTGAGAACATAGTGAAAAGGGATAAAGTTCAGCGACGGAAGTATGGTTTTTGCCAAAAGTCAAATATTCATCGAGGCACAAACTGAAAAACATGATGTAATGTAAGAACATTTAATAGCTTGGGCATCTCCACATTTTTCCCTTCTGATGCTCTTTCCATAAATACTCATAGTAAAAAAAATACATAATAAGAATAGAATAAGCCCCGTGTTTCCTAAGTACAGGGGCATAAATCTATATTGTCCCATATATATGCAATGGTGGGCCTGCTAACAACTACTACAAGCAATCCAGGTTCCAGGAGGAACATATACTTTTTTTTCTTTCGACCACCCTTTCAGCCGGAAAAGAGAAATCAAGTGGGCGTCTTCTTATTACTAGGAAGATATGTCCTCAATTCACCCGAAAAAATGTGGAAATCTGGAGAACACAAGAACCCTAAGCGCCAATAAGTATGCTGATTTGTGGAGTTGAACAAATTTTGCAAAGCATGTTTGGAAATAAATATTTGAAAACACAGTGAGCACTTTCAATTTCAGCAAGGCAGGTTCATTAATTATTTTACTCCTTTCCATAAGAAATATCAAGTTCAGAAAATTTCAATAAACTATTCCTCCTTTTTTTATTTTTTTGAATTGGTTTGTAGCTGAACTAAACCCATGCCTCCATGCTTCTAACGGAAACCAGTTAGGTGCAGAATTAAACCTACAGTACATATATAACTCAAACACAAAAAGAATGATTTTCGAGTTTCAGCTGTCACTTATGCAAGGAATTTTCACAGTTGATGAGCACTGACCATCTGTCATCATCACAGGATGAAGATTCCAACATCCTCATATGTCCAAAAGAAAACCAATGCCTCACATAGTTAAGATAGCGGTTATAAAATAGAGATCAAGAGGAAGAGCTTACAAGGTAGAGACCGATAAAGCATGCAACGGTTGCGAGGATCAGCGGCCAAAATGCTAAGAAGAATGTTCCTCCAAGGGTAAGCAAACGTTTACCACGTGGAATTAAACCCTGGAATAAAAGGAGATCATGAATGAGTCCAAGTACACCCGCAAATGGAGGGAAAAGGGCCCCACAAAAAAAGAATGAAAAAACATGAAGGAAAAAAAGAGCAAATGCTTAAATTTGAATATAAAACCAAATATAGACAAGTGACTCGATTATTTATAAATTAAAGCTATAGCAAGGCATATGGTCATAAGAAAAATTCAAAATCAATCCCATCTCGGATGTTCAAAGACAAATACTCCCTCCATCCCAAAATGATCTTCCCATTTGACTATTCAAACTTTTAAGAATATGAACACTTGCTTCACTAGCCATGTTTTGTTTATACACTTTTAAGCCCAAATTGTAGAAATGAGAAGAACTTTTTGGGACAATGAGAAATGGCAAATGGGAAGATCATTCTGGGACAGCGGGAGTATTTTTTTCCCAATTGATGAACTTCTATTATACATGAAAGATCCTTCATAAGGGAAAACACCTAGTCAGCTTCTACTAGTCAGGGTAAATATCCTGACGAAACAACCTACCTCTTGACAAAAAATGTGATTGTAGGGCGCTCCACTCTCGCTCGCCATGGAAATCGTCACTATAGGTATCATGAAGAAAGAAAGGTAATCCCTCCGCCCAAAATGAATGCCCAAAAATTCCAATTCGCTCTTGATTTTCGCTCTTAATCAAGAGCAAATTTGAATTTTTTTTGGACATTCGTTTTGGGGCAGAGGGAATATATCATTTCCATAATCAACTAGTAGCTATGTGATGCATTCTCAACATCTCAGAACAGCTGATTCTGAGATGTGAAACACTCCTTAGAAGCATTCTTTTGATGTAAGAGTGTGGGACTCCTAAACAGTAACCATCTAGTATAATTATGCCCAATTGATTTCGACATTATTGGCCAACAGTATTGTGTTATTTGTACTCCCTCCTTCCCAATAGAAGAGTAACAATTGACTAGACACAAATTAAGAAAATGCTTTCACTATCTACTAAATCTCTAACTTTCCCCCAAAAACATTTGAATTTAAAGAAGGTGGCTCATTCGGACACGAGGCACACACCGGTTAAAGGTGACGTCACAGATCAGTGGTACAAAAAATCCCATACATGCATTTCATTATCTCTCTCTCTCTCTCTCTCTCTCTCTCACACACACACACACACAATTGTCGTTTTTCGCCGCTTGGACTTTCTATCCGATGTGGTTTTCAGGTAAATGACACGTAATGTCAATCTATCTAAATTTACAACCAACCAAGCTCACTGCGCTCGTCAGGAGACGTACATTGTTCACTTCCCAACACTAATACATCTCCACTTATCATATCATTTAATCAAAAAAATCTCGCATTCATGACTTACGCATTATATAAACATCCTAAGATCTCCATGCATTAAAACCACTTAAATGCACCCAAATGCCGGTATAAGGAAATACAATAGTCTTTTTAACCGAAAACTTGTATTAAATCAACAATATCCTAGCGAAGAATGTTCCACGATTCATTAATTTCCATCAACTTGAGAGATACCCTCTTTGGCTCTTTCCCATTCTCACAAAGCCAGCATGATTCTTTCTTTATATGAATATCCTAAATTTCTCAAATTAAGAGAAAAGTAGCAAAACTATTTGTAGTAAACAAAGTTTCTGTACAAACTCAGACATCTTTGTTCCCATTAATATGGATAAGTAGTACATTAAAGACATGATTTCACTTTTTGTTTCACATTGCATTACTGTACTTCTATGCTTTGAGAAAATTGTGCTCTTCACATATTTTAATGTGCTG
Source organism: Campanula takesimana (assembly GCA_026119855.1). NCBI lineage: Eukaryota > Viridiplantae > Streptophyta > Magnoliopsida > Asterales > Campanulaceae > Campanula > Campanula takesimana. The sequence goes on along the minus strand of JAOWBW010000796.1, from coordinate 491,697 downwards.
GTTAGGTTCCATGCGCCTTGCACTCAGGGGCGGATGCAGCATGTGTCCAGGGTGGGCAGCTGCATACCCTGGATTTTCCGGAAAAAATTACCGAGTCGTTAAAAAAAAATAAAAAAATAGGGGTGTAAATTGTAATTTTTGAACGAAGAGGAGTGCAGAGTGTTAAAAATAAAAAAATTACTAAAAGACTCTCGCTTGATTCACGGCAATCGGCACTTCTTCCTCCGTAGCAATGTCTCAATCTCAAAAAGGTATTCTTTTAATTCAATTTTACGGTTTTAAAATATGAAATTTATGATTTGAGCATTTTTATAGTGTGATTTTATTTTTTTTGTCATTTAAAGTTTTGAGCCGACCTGACCGGACCCAAAAAAAAAATATCGGGGACTCCGGCCCCGAACCCCCAAAAGAAAATGCACACCCTCACCTCAAATCCTAGATACGCCACTGCTTGCACTTATAGGTTGTTGTCTAAGTAGCTCTAGTCATAGTTAATCTCACTGGCGGATCTACACATGATCAAAGAGGGGCAATTGTCCCCCTTTGATATCATTTTTTTTCCCATTTTACTAGGGCATTTTAAGAATTTAGGGGGTTGTAGTGCAATTTATTAAAACTCCCTTTCCCCTACTTTGTGTGAATAAAAAAAAGCACTAAATGTTGTTTTGCCCTCTTTTACTTAATGAAAATAACCCCCCCCTCCCTCTTTTAAAAAAGATTCTGCCCCCGCCATTGGTTAAGCTTAACCAATTTTAAGTTGAAATGATCCAGTATGGAACAATTGCGACTAAATGAGTGGACTTGGTGCATCTTATGGACTTGAGAATTAAAAGACTTAATTGTTAGATGTATACACGTATAAATAAGGAATATCCGCTTAATCATTACAATTGCTTCTTTGTAATAAACGAGACAAGGAATTACCTTGGAAGATACAATGCTAAGCAACAGTTACCACGGGACTAGACTGAAACTCGGTTATATTGTTAATACCAAAGTACCATATCATGTTAAACCTTACTCCATTAGAGAGATGTCAAACATTTCCCTGTTAGATTAGAGAGACAACAGTAGTGTGTAATAAGTTTTATTAGTCCCTCCCTCCCACCCAAAATGAATATGAAAAAAAAAAAAAAATCAAATTTGCTCTTGACTAAGAGAAAATTTGATTTTTTTTTTTTTTTTTTTTTTTTTTCTGGAACTAAGAGCAAATTTGATTTTTTTTGGACATTCATTTTGGGATGGAGGTAGTAACACCTCGTGTGTGAGTAAAACCAAGGTGCTAGGCGCATTACAATATAAAAGAAGTACTCCCTCCATCCCAAAATGAATGTCCAAAACATTTCAAAGCCTTGAGCAATCAACAATGTAAAAAAAAAAAAAAAAAAAAAAAGCACTAATGCGACAGACAATGTATTACTCCCTCCGTCCCAGAGTATATGTCCACCCTCTCATTTACACGGAGATTAAGAAATGGTGGATGTGATGTAAGTGTTGTGAGTATAAAAGTAAAGTAGGAGAGAGAATGAGTGGGAGGGAATAGTAAGTTGATTGGTGTTGTGAATGTAAAAGTAAGTAGGAGAGAGAATGAGTGGGAAGAATAGTAAAGATTCATTGCCATTTAAGGAAGTGGACATATACTCTAGGACGGACTAAAAAGGAAAGGTGGACATATACTCTGGGATGGAGGGAGTATATAATTTAATACACTTGATGATCCCTTTTGCAATCCGACCCAAATCCTAGACTTCGATTAGCATTTTTGATTCATATAATATATCCAATATCCGTCACTTTAGATTAAGAGAATCAGGTTACTTAAATATCTATCACACTTTAACGACCTATTCCAATACGAAAATTAGCATTTGTCTGCCCAACACCTCGAACAAAAATACATCTAAACACAATAGAACCTATGTCCAATGGTAAGTAATCTTGTTTTGGATCCTGTTAAGTGCATACACTTACCCATATCTTTCTTAATAATTGTTGTCCATGTAAGAATCAAAATCTAAATGCTCTACTTAACTTCCCGGAAATGCATGAATCCAACATGATTAAGACTGAGATCGCAATGTGCTAGTTGTAAATTCATTCTAAACTAACCAAACATAGTTTCATTATATCTGTTATGGATCAAGTCGGGATGCATTTAAAAAGAAGGGGCAGGTCCTTCCCCCCCCTAATAAGGGTGAAATGTAGGCAAACCTTACCCTGCATAATGCAAGAGGCTGCTTCCAGGACTCAAAACCCATGAGCTCAAGGTCACAAGGCAACACCTTAACCTGTGCGCCAAGGCTCCCCTTCATTTGTAAACAATATTTCTAACTTTATTCAGCAGTGTTGTATTATATATTCATCAAATCTGCAGCGTCTCCAATGTCAGAGCATGCATCATCCTCATTTAGACTTTAAAGATGCCTTAACTTGAAATTAGAACTGAAATATGGATCTTATTTTCTGATTAACAGATTCAGATGAAGCTGAATATATTAAAGTTAAAAGCATTTTAGACAAGCATGCTCCGGAATAAATACGTACACTTTGTGTGAAACACAATAGAGTGTACACTTTAAAAAATAATGGATAAATTTATCTTGACTATCATATTAACAATGAAAGACAATCTCAACCAAATATGACTCTGAAAGCTCCACAATTTAGCGAAAATTTCCAGTAGTTTAAAAAGGAAAACTGATAGCTGTAAATATATATAACGAGGAAGAAGGTAAAAATCTATCAACCTCAAGGCCCTCACTATTCAATGCCAAGGAGCGCTCCCTTTGATTTAAAAGGCTTTTCTCCAGATCAGTTGACACAGCATTCCTATTTGAGAAACCTCCATCTTCTTCCTTGTATCTTATCTCATCCTCATTGTAAGAGCCCTTCTTAGTTTCCTCAAGAATGGAAGTGGGAGACATTCCCCGTCTTCGTAATTCTTTCATGAACAAAGATTCGGGAGGTTCTTCACCTGGAAAAGACTCTAAAATATGAATGATTTGCATTCATTTTAAATCATCCATTAAAGGGTTCTATAAGAGGAGGTTAGTATCTACAATCATTCAGCTAGTGCTAAAAATGGACCCACAAAAAGAGCATGCAACTAGCAGAAGAATACTCCATTATTTACATTTACTTAAGTGGCGGATCCAGGAATTTTTCACAAGGGGGTAAAATTGCATAACACATTAAAAGGGGGCAAAAATAAATACTAATGCATTTATTTTTTTAAAAAAGGGGGGCAAAGTCTAAAATATTGCACTAATACTCCAAATTTTCAAAAAAAAATACACTAGCAATTTTTTTATAAAAAACAAAGGGGGGCCATTGCCCCCCATCCACTAAGGGTAGGTCCGCCCCTGATATACTTCATGAGTCTGAAATTCAGCCATTTGACATCCTTAGGTGCAAACATAAATAATAACCGTTTCAAGACTTCTACTGTTATGGATTTATACCTCTTTAGGTAAGAGAAATAATATATTGGGATATCATTTACTATGTCCAAGCAAAGAAGAACACTAAGAGTGCTCTGATACAATATGTTTACCCCAGTTCTAAATGATGCCCTCATAATATAATCATGCCTCTAAAAAGACCCCTAATCATGGGCCAAGCCATAAAGAACTGAGAGTAAACAAGATTTTTTCGACCTCGTAGTGATTGTTGATAAATTATCTCAACTCTCAATTTTTATTCCCCTATGTTTCTTTTTTTCGATTTGGTGGAAATGTGTCTCTTGACGCCTTGCATCTACAGATCACTTTTAAAGCAAGACTTAAATGTCGTTAGTTTTAGACAATACATATGAAAATTTTCACTTCTCTAACTGTTACTAGTCCTCCTGCACACACTTTTTCCCCCATTGCTATCCTCCACATATGAAAATTTTCAGTTACAGCTCAACTCATATAAATACAGATGCGGTCTGCTCTTCTTTGAGCCAGTCATCCTATTATCAAGCTCTGATCGCGGTTATAATACTTATTATGTTGTAGACCAACTCATTGATGGGAATATAACACAAAAAAAAAAAAAAACAAAAAAAAAAAAACCCACAAGATTACTGATTATGAAGCATTCCAAGAATAACCTTTTCCTGACCATGAGAATAAAAATATAGCATAGTAATTGAGACAGCAAGATGATTACATTAACATGCATCTCTTTCAAGCTTTAATAGTGACAAAAAACACAAACAAATTTGTCCCAATTAACTCCATAATTATATCATCACAAAATTACACAAACCCCATCCCAAAATTTCAATCCACTCAAGTATTCCCAACATTAACCCAATTATAATTGGAGTCAACAAGAAGAAAATAAAAATAAAAAATGAGAAGCGCTTTATAAACTAAAGAATTCAATTACCGTTGCTTTGTTTGTCACCATCTTCAACCTTGCAGCTAATAACCCTAAACCTCTTACTAAAATCAAATCTTGAGCTGGGTTTCTTCTGGAATTTGAGAAATTTTGGTCTGAAAACTCCCGAATCGGAATTGTATCTCTGTTTCTTGAAGGAATTGGATTGAGAAGCTTGAAATGGGGTTAAACTAGACTTCAGTAACTGCAAAGACGCCATTTTTTAGGATTGAAATTGGAACATTACTTTCAGAACGAATAAGAGTGTGTATTTGAATTTCTAGAGAGCGGAAATGTGAGGAGAGAGAAACAAGCAAGTGGCCGGGAAGGGAATAGAAGAAGCGGCGAATTCCCTGTTGGTGTTGAATGTACTACGTCACCAGTTTGGCGTATTTTAGAGTATTTAAGTGATGTTTCTCTAATTTGCGCGGAAGATTTTGTGGTTGGCTTCTGTGGCTATCAGTAACCGGTTTTGCCGGTAATTTTCATTTTCCGTTTTTTTTTTTTTTTTTTTTTTTTTTTTTTTTTTGGGGGGGGGGGGGGTTGGGTTTAATATCATTAGACAAACCCCTCAAGTTTGGTGAATTAGCAATTATAGTACTCATAGTTTGGTAATCTCACTTTTTTCCCTCATTTTTTTTGTCAATTAGATTGAATTTGATAAACATATATATTTTTATAAAATTAAAAATAATTATTAATAGTATTTTTAATATTGCAACAATAATATTTTTTATACATCTATTAGGATATGTACATTTATGTAAATTAAAGATATTCTAGCTTCGATCTGATAAACGATTAGCGATAATAACAAGGTGAGGCACTCGTACCTGATAGAAAGAGATGCTCTAAATATGATTTTTATGTTACTTCGAAAAATATAGAGTATACTCTCTCCGTCCCATTTTAAGAGTCAAAAAATGGGGGAGATCAAGAATTAAGGAAAATGTGATGTGTTGTGAGTGTTGATAGTTGGGTAGGAGAGAGAAAGTGTGGTAGAGAATAGTTAGTGGATAATTGTTGTGAGTATGACATGTAGGACCCACTTTCTATTTAAGATTTTGACTCTTAAATTAGGACGTCTTTTTAGGAAATTTTTTATTTTTAAAATGGGACGGAGGGAGTATAACTGACTGAAATAAAAATTTGAAACTCAAATTTGTCACAAGAGACCTGAAAGTATTAACACCAAGGTAATGTGGTTAAAGTGATAAATGAACATACCTCAAGGGAGGTAGATAAATAATTTCCTTGTTTAGTTTGGCCTACAGAGGTAGACAATTTTTTTTTTTTTTTTTTTTTTCAAATTTAATTCATAGTTGAACTCAATGCATAATCATCAGCAGAAGCGCCTAGGAGCCATTGACAACACAATCTTTGTCAATTTGTCTGCCCTTAGATAAAAATACGAACTCTCTTTGAAACTTGAAATTGTATTGTGTATGAAACAGTTTCGATGAGAGAAGAAATGGCTTGTCCCATTCCGCTTATATGTGGCAACTTATTTACTCTTTCAAAATCTGTTTCATACATAAAACTATCTTATATTAATTTTTGTCTAAATAAATTGTCTACTCTGACGGGTTTATGAATTTATGTTATTATATTATAAAATATAATCATAAATATAAAGAGTCGGTCTTGTGAAAAACGAATTTTACACTAAGCTATGGAAAAACGTGTTTTTCCCTAGTATATTCTCTAATATTATCATGTGTCTGCTCTAATATTACAAAGTGCATGTTGTAATATTACATTTATAAATATTCAAGCATACACTTTTATACATTCAAAGATGCACTTTTAGAGGTAGTGTTAAGGTTGTTTGTCTTAGTATTACAAAGTGCCTCTTGGAATATTGAAAAATGCCCCTTAAATTGTCAACAGGTGCTTGGCGGGTTTTTAAATTTTTCAAAACAAGTGTCTTCCCTAATGTTAAAAAGTGTCTCATGTAATATTGAAAAATGTCTCTTTCAATGTAAAAAAATGTCTGGTGAATTTGTGTAAGTGTCAAGCGGGTTTTTCTAAGTTCTAAAACAAGTGTCTGCCCTAGTATTAAAATGTGTCTCTTGTAGTATTGCAAAATGCCTCATACAGTGTAAAAAAAAATGCCTGGTGAGTTTTCGTAAGTTCCAGTTATTTGCAAAAATGTCACCACATCTTTTAATAACGTTCCGTTTATTTACAAAAATGTCACTCCGCATATGGAAAACACGTTTCACGCTAAGACGAACGTAAAATGCGTTTTTCCTGAGATTTCCTGAAATAAAAAATATATACTCCCTCTGTCTCTGAGTATATATGAACATTTCTTTTTTAGTCGGTCTCAGATTATAAAGTGGCAAAGAATCTTCACTATTCCTTCCACTCATTTTCTCTCCTACTTTACTTTTACACTCAAAACACCGATCAACTTACTATTCTCTAACCCATCTTCCCTCTCCTACCTCACTTCCCATATTCACAACACTTAAATCACTTTCACCATTTCTTAATCTCCATGCAAATGAAAGGTTGAACATATACTCTGAAACGGAAGGAGTAGCATATCTTACGTTTTTAATAGAATTTAGATATATATTGGCTCATTTATTATAACATGTAACTCATCTAGCATAAAAATTTGACCGTAGAATCCGACTATCCACTAATTTCTAAATAAGAAATAGTCATAATATGATTAATTTCGTTAAATCATTGATAAAGTTAAATAATAATCCAACAAATCAATTAACTGATCAACAAACTGGATGGCTAAGTCAATTATTGTTAGCCTACTCTGGCACATGAAGTTGCGTCCTTGGTTCACCCAAATAGCTTAAATTTGGTTGGTCTATCGTAAAAAGCGTTTTTCCTAATGGTTAGGAAAAACGTGTTTTTCAATACTTTCAGAAGACTTTATAATGATATCCAGAAGGCTTTATACTGATATCCAAGACCCTTCTGGCTATCACTTTCAAATGTTCTGGCTATCAATCTCATATCCAGAAGGCTTTATATTGATATCCAGAACTAGAGAACCCTTCTGGCTATCACTTTCAAAGGTTCTGACTATCACTTTCAAAGGTTCTGGCTATCACTTTCAAAGGTTCTGCTATCAATCTCATATCCAGAAAGTTTTATATTGATATCCAGGACCCATATGGCTATCACTTTCAAATGTAATCTCATATCCAGAAGTCTTTATATTGATATCCAGAACCGTTGAGAAGTTCCGATTATTTACAAAAATACCACCACGTTTTTTTAAAACACGTTTTTCCTAAGCGTTTTAAAAAACGTGTTTTTCCCAAGATTTTGCCCTTAAATTTTTAAATGCTCATTTGTGTTAATTTAGGTTGCACTCCTGCTAGTATATTTGTATTTGGGAAAAAAGAAGATTATGTTTCACTATAAAAGTGTTTTATTGCACGCTTACACTCCATGCTGTCTCATTTTAAACTTTAAAGTTAATGAAAAAATTACTAATTTATTTATACTTTGACTTAATACAACAAAAGAATAAAACTTAATCTAATGAAGTGGTAGAAGGTATTACTGATTCACCATTAATAATAATATCAATATTATTATTATTATTTTTTTTGTTACGATAATCAAATTTCTTCTTCAAATTCATGGTCGAAGTGTGAACTTGTTGACAATTTTTGTTTTTGTTCTTTTGAAACCGACAATTTTTTCCAGGGTTAATGCAATTTTGTTCCTGACTTTGTCCAAAATTTGCAATGTTGATGCTGTCTTTTCAATTTCGCTAATTGGTATACTCACTTTTTCATTTTATTGCAATCTAATTACAAAAGTAACTAAGTGTTAGTTTTCTAACATATTTTATGTCATGTGACTAGCACATGACGTTTTAATATATTTTTGGAGCTACACATATCCGATTGATATGATTTCTTTTTTTAAAAAATTGAAAATAATATTTAAATTTACAACATATATTTTTTTGGCAATTTTTTGAGTGATTGGATTATTTTATATTAAATATTAATTTTAAATATTAAAAAAAAAAACGTGAAATAATAATCTAAAAAAATGTGTTAGCCCCAAATATGTTCATATTAAGTAAATTTTATATGTAGATTATCGGTTCATAAAAAAATATTTGATAGGAAAAAAAGGGAGAGGATGAAAATGATGAATCGATGGAAGAGTGAATGTGGAAGGGGTGACGCGTGAACATGGCGGAGGAGTAGAGGAAAGCAAACGTTAGGAAAGATGGTATATCATGGTGGAAAGTAGTATTTTTTTTTCAAATTATTTTTCCCATGTCCTCTATTTTTTACATATTTTCATTTATTTAAATTATAAATTAATATAATATAATTAGTTACCAAAAAAATTTGTCAAAAAATATATGTTGTAGAATTAAATATTAGATTATGTTTAAAAAAAGAATCATACTAAAATCGGATATGTGTAACTTCACAAACATCTTAAATCGTCATGTGCTAGTCATATGACATAAAATCTGTTAAAAAACTAACACCAAGTTACTTTTGTAGTCGGATTGCAATAAAATGACAAAGTGAGTATACCAATTGACGAAATTGAAAACACAGCATCAACATTGCATATTTTCAAAAAAGTCAGGAACCAAATTGCAATTAACCCATTTTTTTCATTTAAAGTTTAAGATTGGACGGAGGGAGTATATACTCTTATATAAATTGTTTGTACCAATTGCAAAAACTTATCCATTTACTTACTTGTAAAGGCACACTAATTTTATGTCCAAAAAGAAAGAGGAAAAAAAAAATGCTATAATAAAAATTGGATACTCCTTCATGATGTAAAAATCAAATTAATTGAGGCTTGTACGAAAGAAAGATAGGAAGGAAAAAAGAGATGCCACTTTATTTATCATCAACCAAGAGGACAAATAAGGAGTTCTCATGATTTTTGTTTGATTTTATGCATAATTCATGGGAGATGCTTCCAAAATGAGTTGACACTTTTTTTCCTAAGAATAACCAAGACATCGGTGGAAGTCCGACACGGCTAACCGGGGTGCTGAGAGTTTCTTGCGTAACAAAAACTTGTTTGTACATTGTATTGATTATTCATTTTGAACTGACTCTATCATAAAAATGATGACGGAGGTCAGTATTGAGCCTGTGCACAAAGCCCAACATTTAGCCTATTAAAAGTGGGTCGGGTCGGGCCAGGACGGACCAAGACAATACAAGTCAAACAAACTTATGAAATTCACTATCTAACTTGTTCTAAGGATACAAGTGAGACTTGTGATGATACAAATTTAAGAAATCTCAAGTGGGCCCGAGGCTCGCTCATAATTTGTAAGAAAATTTGTGAATTTGAAAAAATTGTTCGGTGACATATGACGAGAACCGTGTTACAAATACATCTATGCAATCTTGTGAGATCAAATGGAGAGTTACATGACTAAATCACTTGTGCTAGAATGAGTTTATTGCCACTTTGACCTGCATACTATTAAAAGATTGATGATTTGCCTTCGTACTAAAGAAACTCACACTATGACATGCGTACTATGGTTTTAATAAAAAAGTGCCCAAGGATAACGATGACCCGTTAGAAATCTAACGGGCTATCAGCATATGTTAAGAATTTAACAGAGTTGCAATAAAAAAAATTAAATGTGACCCTGACTATGATATTAATGTTGTAATGGTCTAAAATTTATTTCTATTTATATTTATTTTTGAAATAATTAGGATAATTTTTTTTATATAATTAAGCCCTTATAATATACTAACATCTGTAAAAAACACTAACCCCGTTAAATTAACGCCCTTTCAACCTTCTTCTTCATCTTCATCTTCAAACATAGCCTTCAACCACCACCGCCCCCACCACCACCACCCACCACTCACAAGCATTCAACTTTGAAACCGAATCAGATCTTACAAAAAAAAAAAAAAAAAGTTACAATGAAATTGCAGATCTGGAGTGATAATGAAATTGGAGGCGTTGAGTGGTAGGCTGTCAATGGCGATGCTCCCCTTCATCTTCTTTAAAACCCCATCCTCAATTCATCATTATTAACCCCTCAATAGTCAAAGTTACCGTCCGAAAATTGAAAACTTGAATTCAAATTTCACCCACCTAGGTTTGAATTGCCCTAAACAGGGCAAATTTCAAGAACGCAATTTCCTCCTCGATAAAGCAATTATCAACGACGAAGAAGACGACTTGGGGGATGATGTAACTGGGTTTTTCGTTTGGCGATGATGAATTGTAGTGTATTGAGGTGGGAGTGGTTGAGGTGGAGACAGAAGGAGCAGATTCATATTTTGGCGGAGAAATCGACGATTGACAAAGGGTTGAGGACGGATCGGCAGTTCTAACAACGGAGAGGGGGGGGGTAAGGGAGGGTAGGGGTGGTGGTGAGGAGGGAGAGAGAAACTATGGATCGACAAGGATGACGACGGTGACGGGGAGAGGGAGATGACGACGGTGACGGGGATAGGGAGATGCCGACGGTGAGTGCCAGAGTGGAGGGAGCTCGGCAGTGGTTGCGGTGGTGGTAGAGGAGGAAAGAGCGAGAAGAAAGGAGAGGGAAAACAGATCTGAAAATTGGAAGGGTGGGGTGCGTATGGAATTTTAGTTGGGGTGATGAGAGAAATTGTTGGAATTGGTTAGGATTATTTGAATTAATTTAAATGGATCTTTTCCTCTCTTTTTTTACTTTTTTTTTTTGATATTATTTACAAAAAAAATTATTTACTTTTTCTATTTTACTCTCTTGATAACAAATAATATAGAGAAATATAAAAATAGTTTGCCAAAAAAAAAAAAAGTTTGCAAAAAAAAAAAGAGAAATATAAAAATAAAATATTTTTGGACCTTTATGACATCTATAGCATTATCAAGGTCACATTTGATTTTTTTTACTGTAAATTCGTTACAATTTTAACATATGTTGACAGCTCGTTAGATTTTTAACGGGTCATCGTTATCCTTGGGCACTTTTTTATTAAAACCATAGTACGCAGGTCATAGTGTGAGTTTCTTTAGTACGAGGGCAAATCGTCAATCTTTTAATAGTACGCAGGTCAAAGTGGCAATAAACTCGTGCTAGAATTGACTATGTAAAATCCTGCCTTATAATTATGCAATTTAATTGTCACAATCAGATCATGCATTCAAGCTGCAGAAAACATAAACTACATGCTAGTACTTGATTCAACTTTCTTACTAGTTTTCATATTTAAAGAAACATGTCACTCAATTAAGAACTACAATATAGAAAAAGATTACCTAATTCATTATACTAATCTTTCTTTTAACAATCTTTCCTACTCACCCAAAGGATAAGCTTAACTGCACAAACAATAGATTTAGTCCTGCCCTTTTGATTTTTTTTTAATTAATGGGAAAAACTAGTCTTATTCAAGCCAAAAGCTACTCTGTTTCTTATTTGACAAAAAATCGTATGAGACGGTCTCACACATGAGACATGTCTCGTTGAGAGACTAAATGGTTTTTCTCTTATTGTGTGAGACCGTCTCACACAATACCTCCTCTTCTTATTTATTTTATTTGAAGTTCTTATCCATCATTAAACCTAGACTTGTTTTCATGTGCTACTTAAAAGACTTTTTGTTGTTTACTCCCTCTGTTCCATGTCAATAGTTCTACTTTGATTTTTCTAGTCACATAACTGAACTTTGATAAGAAGAAATATGAAATGTTAATTCTTTATACAATTATAAAAATAATTATCGATAATATTTTTAGTGGTGCACCATTAACAATTTTTAATGGTTAAGTAAGCATTAACTAGGAGGACCAAATAACATTATAAATCATCATGACTATTTAGTAATAATATAGTACTGTATTTCAAATAAGAGAAAAATCCTGAAAATTGACCTCCTGATATACTCACCCATTATTCCCCAAATGAATTCCAAGGGTTCAGCAACATTATTGCCTTTCCTGAAACTTTTCATCACATACTCCCTCCGTCCCAAAAAAAATCTCCAAAATGATTTCAAAGTTTCTCTTGACAAGAGCAAATTTGAAAATTATCGAGATATTCATTTTGGTACAGAGGTAGTACTGTATTACAGAGATTTATCTGCTAAGCAATGGTTTTGACCTGGACTGATTGGAACAGAGTTGGGGCTGCACGAGCTGGGATAATATCCGATACTACCAAAACAACATCTCCTTGGTTCACCATTCCCTTTGCTTTTAAAAGATCAATGGTCTTTGTGACATTAGCTTCCATATCATCTGATAGATCAACTAACAGAGGCACAACGCCCCACTGCAAATTCAGAGCCATTCGCGTATTGTTGTCATTTGTGAACGCAAATATAGGGGGATTTGGACGGTTGCGTGAAAGAAGAGAGGCCATGTGTCCATGTTTCGTGTATACAAAAATAGCATCCACTCCAAGATTGTTGGCTGCACAAAAGAGAATCGGTAAGGGTATCTGAAAGAGAGAGAGAGAGAGAGAGAGAGAGAGAGAGAGAGAGAGGATAATATTTGAGAAGAAGGGCAATTAAGTACCCATTTCAGCAGCAGAATTGCAAATTTGTTCAGCGATTTGATCAGACAAAGATTCTCCAAGTTTAGGGAGATGAAGAAATTTGTTCTGATTCTCTTCGCGACACCATAATTCCATACGGGTGCTAGTCATTCGCAAGGCAGAAAGAGCCTTCTCACCGTATGGCCCAATTGCTGACTCACCTGACAGCATCAGGGCATCAGCGTACTGTCGAACTGCTTCAGACACATCTGCAACCTTTTTCCACGCAAAAAAAAAAAAAAAAAAAAAAAAAAGTCAACTACGAAAAAATTATCATGTGTAGCTCAAGATCCTGTTTTCTTAATCTAAATACTCCCTCCATCCCGAAATGATAGCCCCAATTCCACATTTTGTTTTGCTCCAGAAAGTTAGTCCCATTTACGAAATTAAGGTTTCAAAATCACTAAATTTCCAAAACTCATAATGTAGCCTTAAAATGTTTGAAAAGTCAAACCGGACTATCATCTCGGGACGGAGGGAGTATGATATACTACATTTTGGAGGATTATTTATGAAAGTACCTCAGCTCGTGTTGGTGTGGGATACTCAACCATTGACTCAAGAAGCTGTGAGGCAATAATCACGGGTTTATTCAGCTCCCTGCACACACGAGTAATTTCCTTTTGAACGGTTGGGATTTGTTCAAGTGGTATTTCAACTCCTAGGTCACCTCTTGCCACCATGATTCCATCTGAAGCCTCAACAATTTCTTCCAAACAATGGAGGGACTCCAAACTCTCTATCTTGGCCAAAACTTTTATGGTTCTGCATTTCACAAAAAAAAAAAATTAAAAAAATAAAATAAAAACCCATACTATTAGAAAGAAAAAAAAAACAAAAAACTTTAGGATGCCATTTTTAGTGTCTCATATAATAAGATGATAGTTCATATGAAAATTACTTCGATTTATTTGACAGGTAATTCTTTAAATGCCTAACAGCGTCGGCATCTTTTACAAATGACATGGCAATAAAATCCACTCCTTCGGAAACTCCAAACGAGATATCAGACCAATCCTGTTGATCATAAAGCACGAACCCAATATTAGCATGATCCGGAATTAAGAAATCATCATACACGCACATTCATAGTACGTCAAACTAATAGACAATATCAAGAACATAAATAATTGGATTTTCTCAAAATCTTAATTACAAAGATATCATCTGATTGACATAAGTGCTAGTTATAGAAAACAGTAACTATCAATCTATCATCAGATCCCTCAATAAGAATTATGGAAAGAAGAATAAACATTAAGAAAAAAATATGGAAATTAACCTTAGCTGATAAACTTGGAAGCTCATTATTTTTCTCAATTAGCTTTCCATCTCTCCAGAAGCTCAATTTGGCACGAGGCAGAAAAAGACCCGGGTCAGTGCATTTACACCGTAAATCATTCCCAATCCTTTCCACCACTTCAAAGGTAGCCATTCCTCCATCAATGACAATTTCATCTCCAACTTTTATACCTGAGAGAGAGATAATTCAGAAAATTTATCTTTAGTAAACACAATAATCAATAAGGTTGCGAAAGATATAATCCGTACTGTCCCTACCTTCAGCAAACCCTTCATAATTTGCATGAACTGTAAACGGGCAAGAACCTTCAAATTGTTCAGTAGTAAAAAACCAGATTGACCCATCCTATAACACCAACATCAGTAAAATACCATCAAAATCAATAATTCGCTTCTTTATCAACGATAAACCAATTAAATAATATGGTTAAATTATCCTCAACTATTTTAAAGCAGTCCTAAAAATATACAGTTAATCAGTTTCTGACAATTTTTACCTCTGCTTTGACAGAGGAAGGAGCCCCATGATCAACCACTTGAATCTGACTCCCTTCAGTATCAATCATCACCGACACACAAAACCCTTTTTCCTCATTCAACTTCTTAATCTTCCTAATCACATCACGGTGCCACTCTCTAGTATTATGACACATATTAAGCCTAGCCACATTCATCCCTCCCGAAGCCAATTTCTCCAACTCCTCTTCAGAACAGCACGCGGGCCCAATCGTACACACGAGCTTAGTCTTCCTTAACCCCAAAAAACCCTTCTCCCTTAACCCTTTCTCCTTCACCACATCAAACCCTAAAGACCCCTCAAACTTGTTCAATTCCTCCTCCACAACACCCACTTGCAATACTGCCCTAGCCACCACCCCAACACCACTCTTCACCTTCAAACTCCCCCCATAAAAACTCAATCTTTGCGAAAAACCTGAATTACCAAAAACCCTCTTCTCAAAATTGAATCTTGGGGTTTTAGCAAGAAAATTACTGTATATAAGGCCTAAATCTCCCATGGCGGCCATGAAAAATCAAGAAAAAACAAGGGTTTTTCTCAATGGGAAATAATTAGCAAATAAAGCTTGAATTATACAACTATAAAGAAGAAAAAAGAGGGGGCGGGGGGTTTGATAAAACAGAGATGGGTATGTTTGTAATCTCCGTAGGATTTTGTAATTTAGGTAGGAATAATTATGGGGATTACAAGAATTAGGGTTTAATAATAATAATAATGGGGTGGAAGTGGAATAATATTCTATGATGGTTTGGTTTGGGGGCTACTGAGAAAAGAAAGAATAAAGAAACCCTAATTTGGGATTGGTTAGGTTTTCCAAAGTTAATTTAGAGAGTTTTGAAAAGAAAGGACAGCTTGAAAGTGGCGGTATTTAGGTTGTGACAAAATTTAACGGTCAACTACCCTTGTGTAGGGAGGCTTTCCTCTATTGTGAGCCACAAGGTTGACTGCACTTACGTACTGACAACTATGTCTATTTACATTTTTCTCCTTTTACTTAATTATTTTATTTCTTTCCCTAACATTTTATGAAACAAACCCGAGACGAGAGGTCAATCTTTTTTCATCATTCCAATTTTTTTCCCATTAATGTAGTGATCTTAATTTTTTTTTCATTAATGTGTTGATACGTTAAAGTTTGGATTAATTTCACAAGGCCCCTGTACCCAGATCATTTCTCCATAAAAACCCAAGTGAGATCTAAAAGCCCACACTTTAATAGAAGCCCAAATCAAAATTCCACCAAAACCCAAAATACCTTTGACCTGATCAAATATATTTTTTAAATACCCGAAATGCCCCCACCCCAAAATAAACCCACCTTCCTCTTCTCCTCTGCATTTCTGATTTCTTCACTCTCTCTCTTACACACACACACATGCTTTCTCTCTCTCTCTCTCTCTCTCTCTCTACCCAAACCCTAGCCTCAACCTTTCATCTTCACCTGCCAGCTATTATCTTCTCCGGCTTACCGTCTCTCTCACCTCCGGCCAATTCATGCCGGCGAATATTATCCGGCAACGGGCCCTTCACTCCGACGGCGGTTGCTTCAGATCTCAACGAATCCTTCTAGATCTGCACTAAATCAAAGCAGATCTGTGCAAATACCTTTGCAGATATCCGACGAGCCTCCTTTCGCCTTATCTTCAGATCTGAAGTCCGGCGAACGTATACTCTTCTTCGGCCTCTCAGTTCAGATCTGACTCGACTTTGGCGAGCCTGTAGACTTTTCTTCTAGATCTGACTCGACTCCGGCGAGCCTGTAGACTTCTCGAACAGAGGCATGGATTATTTGTTTGTTTAATTGCAAAAATTGATTTTGATTTATGAAATTCTGTTCTTGGATTTGGATATATGATTTGGATTTGAAGCTGTCGCGAACCCGAACCCCGCGGGCCCGAGATCGCGAGCTGGACGTCGACTTAAACAATAACTCTAAAATAATGAGGATAAAAATTTCCTTTTATACCAAAAGATGGTAACACAAGGTTTTGAAATCCAACTTAAACAACATAATAAAACTAGTATAAACTCCATAAGCTTATACGCCAAAGTTATAAAATATACAAATCCTAGTGACGTCAATGTTTGGTACAAATATCCCAAAAAGGTTACACATTTATATAATGTAAACCCACCAATATCAACCTGCCCCAAAGGCTCGAACCCACTCGACGTCCTGTCTCGTGATCAGCGAGTCTAATCCTTTCCACCTGGGGGGGGGGGGGTTAAGGAAAAACAAAGACAAAAGAAAAGGGGGTGAAATAAATCTCAATAAGTTACTAATGCAACTACATGACATGCTAAGATGCAATAAGCAACAAACAATAATAAATCACATAGCACATAGCAATTGTCACTTAAGAGATAGCAGCGGAAATAAACACATAACAAAGGATATAGCCAAAGTTTTCCAACTGATAGAACCAAATAAAGGTCGCTGCGCAGCTTCAATAATCAACAAATCATCATCTTCATAATAGCATGAAAGCTGAAGAGAAATCCCCGGTACCGGAACCAATAACAAGTAATGTGCCACAAAGGGCGGGAGCCATGCCACAAAGTCATGCTCCAAACGTCTCAACCAAGGCCAATCTGGAAGAGGAAAATAAGGGCAAAACAATGGTCGACACCATAATGGACTTGGCCGGTGCCATCACAATATCTCGCATCGCCCGACACAACCACAAATACCAGCTGGACTTTCAAATAAATGCTAAGTAATAAATACTAGCTTAATTAAACAACTTAAGGTTCCAAAGTAGGGAACCATTCCAATTAAATCACCACAAGGGTAAACCAATACAAACAGCACATCAAAGATGGACCACATTCCCAAAATGATACTCAATCAAATTCTCTAACACTTTTATTCACAAAAGAACCAAATCCAATTAATAAAGTGTTACACGGTGTTAACTTAAGTTAGTTAGAAGGATAAAACCTATGCTAGTTAAGCCCTTAGTCCTAAACCAAGCAAAAAGGGCAAAATTCCAAGCGTGCGGGCGGGCGGGCGCCTGGGTAGGGGCGAGCGCGCGCTTATTTCAACAGAAGGTCTGGCCGCTAGAAAAAAGGGGGCGGGCGGGCGCCTGGTCCAACCCGGGCGGGCGCCTGGTCTGGTTCTTGGCCGGGAAAAACAGAGCTGGGTTCAACAATTTCTTACCCATTTCACACCATACTCAAAATCAAACACAACCAACAAGTTTGCTAAGGTACCCAAACAACATTTAAGCTTAAGGGAACCTAACTAACACCATTTATCAACCCAAACCAAAGATTGAATCATGACATTCATCAAATCACCATTTTTAGCCAAAAACTCAAATAAATTCCAAATCAATTCCAAACTCAACCAAACTTCAAATATAACAATTAAAGCATTGTAGAAACATGTTATGAGCATTTTAGCATAAAAATGGGGGAAAAGCAACTTACTTGAGATTTCCCAAAGATGATGGATTTCAAATATTTTTGGCTTCCTACGATCCTATCGACGATCTAAACAAGATTCATGTTTTAAGAAATGAGAAATAACAAGAAGAAGATGAAGAAAATGAAGAGAGAAGGAAGAGAAGAAACTTTACCATAAACAAGGAGAGAGAGGGAGTTTGCTGGGAGAGAGAAATGAGGAGTGAGGGAGAAGTGAGGGAGGAGAGGGGAGTAGGGAGGGAGTAGTTAAAAATAATTTGAAAACTTACACCTAGGCCCCCTCCTCACTAAGCTAGCACAATTAAACCCCTATCACCCTTCTACCCAATTAACACAAATAAAATGCTAGGCATAATTATTATGAAACATAAAATGCACACATAAATATTTAAATAATTAATAATTTAAATAAATAAATAAGCAAATAAATAAATAATAATTATTTATTACTAATGAAATAGAGCCTAGTTTTCGGGTCGTGACATTCACTCCCCCTTAAAGAAAATTCGACCCGAATTTTAACGAGACTTACCCGAATTAAAAAGCCACGGAAATTTTCTCTCGATCTCATCTCGGAGCTCCCACGTCGACTCCTCGATATGATGATTCCTCCAAAGAACTCTAACCAATGAAATACTTTTGTTCCTCAACTCTTGAACTTTAGAATCTAAGATCCGAACCGGTCGTTCCTCATAAGTCATATCGGGCTCAATATCCTCCGGTACCCTCGGTAACACGTGAGATGGATCATGAACATACTTCCGAAGCATAGAAACGTGAAAGACGTTGTGCAACCGGTCTAAGGATGACGGTAACGCGAGTCGATACGCAAGAAGTCCAACCTTTCCCAAAATCTCAAACGGGCCAATAAACCTCGGAGCCAATTTGCCTTTCTTCCCAAACCTACGAATACCCACCTTCGGAGATACTTTCAGGAACACAAAATCACCGGTCTGAAAACTAAGATCTCGCCTTCGGTTGTCTGCGTAGCTCTTATGTCGACTCTGGGCTGTTTTCAATCGATCCCGGATAACCCTAACTTTCTCAACTGAATCCTGAAGCAAATCAATACCCACGATCTTCGCTTCACCGACCTCATCCCAATAAATAGGCGATCTACACTTTCTTCCATACAAGGCCTCATACGGTGCCATCTCGATACTAGCCTGATAACTGTTGTTGTAAGAGAATTCCACTAACGGTAGGTGCGAATCCCAAGAATCAGAGAAGTCTATCGCACAAGCTCGCAACATATCCTCAAGAATCTGAATAGTCCTCTCGGATTGACCGTCGGTCTGAGGGTGAAAAGCTGTGCTGAACCGCAAATCTGTACCCAAAGCTTCCTGAAACGCCTTCCAGAATCTAGAAGTAAACCTCGGATCTCGATCTGACACAATGCTAACCGGAACCCCATGCAATCTCACTATCTCATCGATATAAAGGGTCGCAAGCTTCTCAATCGAATATCTGATGTCAATAGGCAAGAAATGGGCACTCTTGGTCAATCTATCCACTATTACCCAAACACTGTCATACTTCCTACGGGTACGAGGTAGTCCCGTAACGAAATCCATGGTCACATGCTCCCATTTCCACTCGGGAATCTCTAACGTCTGAAGTAGTCCCGCGGGTCTCTGATGCTCGGCTTTAACTTGTTGACAGGTCAAACATTTCGATACGTAGTCCGCGATCTCCCTCTTCATGTTCTTCCACCAAAAGTGTTGCTTCAAATATAGATACATCTTCGTACTACCCGGATGAATAGTATACCTCGATTTGTGACCCTCATCTAAAACTTGCCTCTTTATTCCGCCAACATCGGGTACGCACAAACGACCACGGAAAGTCAACGCCCCAATCGAACTCATAGAAAAATCCTCGAAATTCTTTTCCTTCATTTTATCCATTACCTTCACTAACTCGGGATCTTCCTTTTGAGCATCCTTTATTCTTTGAATTAGGGTCGGAGACACCCTAATATTCGCAAAAATAGCCCCATGTCTCGATTCACGAGGAGACCAACCTCGAACATCCTCAAGCATTTTCCATTCCCGAACCATCATCGAAGCCACATAAGACTTTCTACTAATCGCATCGGCAACAACATTCGCCTTTCCCGGGTGATAAGAAATCGTACAATCATAATACTTCAACAATTCCATCCATCGGCGTTGTCTATTATTCAACTCTTTCTGGGAGAAAAGGTATTTCCAACTCTTGTGATCGGTAAAAATCTCGAACTTCGCTCCATAGAGGTAGTGCTTCCATTTGTGCAACGCAAAGACTATCGCCGCCAACTCCATATCATGAGTAGGATAATTCTGTTCACTCGGGCTCAACTTCCTCGAAGCATAGGCAATCACCTTCCTGTTCTGCATCAAAACACAACCCAAACCCTCTTTCGAAGCATCACTATAAATCACTAAGTCGTCGTTCCCATTAGGCAAGGTCAAGATCGGTGCGGTAGTCAACCTCTTCTTCAATTCCTCAAAACTGTTTTGACATTTTTCACTCCACACAAACGGTACATCCTTCCGGGTAAACTGAGTCATCGGAGTAGCAATCCTCAAAAACCATTCTATAAACCTTCTGTAATAACCGGCTAAACCCAGAAAACTTCTGATCTCGGTTACTGACTCGGGTCTCTTCCAATCCACTATGGCCTCTATCTTTGAAGGATCCACCGAAATCCCATCTTTCGAAATAACATGACCCAGAAATGAAACCTTCTCGAGCCAAAATTCGCATTTACTAAACTTCGCAAACAATTTCTCCCTCGCAAGAATGGATAAAACTGTCCTCAAGTGCTGCTCGTGCTCCTCTCGGGATTTAGAGTAGACGAGTATATCATCAATAAAGACCACCACGAACGAGTCAAGATAAGGATGGAAAACCCGGTTCATCAAATCCATAAATACGGTAGGCGCGTTCGTCAACCCAAACGGCATAACCAAGAACTCGTAATGACCATAACGGGTGCGGAAAGCCGTCTTCGGAATATCCTCCGATCGAATCTTCAACTGATGGTACCCACTCCTCAAATCAAGCTTAGAGAACACAACTGAGCCTTGAGGCTGATCAAATAAATCATCGATGTGCGGTAGAGGATACTTGTTCTTCACCGTAACCTGATTCAACTTCCGGTAGTCAATACACAATCTCAACGAACTATCTTTCTTCCGCACAAACAAAACCGGTGCTCCCCACGGGGAAACACTAGGGCGGATAAACCCTCGATCAAGCAACTCTTGCAATTGAACCTTTAGTTCCTTCAACTCTGCGGGAGCCAATCTATACGGTGCCTTTGAAATTGGAGCCGTACCCGGCAAAAGATCTATGCAAAATTCTATCTCACGATCTGGAGGCATACTATATTCAGAAGAGAAAACATCGGGAAATTCCCTAACTACCCGAACACTCTCCAAACTAGGGGATTCTTTCCTAGTATCAAGAACACTAGCCAAATACCCCTCACAACCACGGTGCAATAATTTTCTCGCTTTCACATAAGAAATCACACGAATATTTTTACCCAAAGGCATAGCCTCAAAAACAAATTTAGGCACATCGGGGATAGAAAAAGTAACAACTTTCCTACGACAATCAACAGAAGCATGAAACTTGCTTAACCAATCCATGCCCAAAATAACATCAAAGTCTTGGATGGGAAGGACTACCAAGTCCGCACATAAGACACGACCACATATAAGCACGTCACAAGCACTGAAGACTTTATCGGTCACCAAACATTCTCCCATAGGAGTAGACACCTCTAACACATAAGGCAATGACTCAGATGCAACATTTAGCAGAGAAGCAAATTGCACAGAAATGTAAGAATGAGATGATCCTGGATCTACTAACGCTCGTGCGCTCACACTAGATATAGAAATAATACCTCCAATAACTGTGGGATCATCGGTGGCTTGTTGTTGATTCATTGCAAACACTTTCCCTTAGACCTTGGGCTTTCCCGCTGCATCCCTTTTCTGACCCTGAGGAGCACCAGCTCCTACCCCAGACGGTTGACCTCTATTCCTCGGACAATCCCTCACATAATGCCCCATTTGGCCACAATTGGTGCACCTTCCCTGTTTCTTCCAACACCGGTCCTCTGAATGGCCTTCTTTTTGGCAATAGGAACAAAGTCTCCTATTTTGGTTCCCTTGGTTCCTGGAAGTGGTACCCGGGTTCCTTGGGATCGGTTGCCCTCGGGACTGAGATTGTCCCCCAAAGTTACCTCGGTTATCAACCCTTGGTTGTGACTTGCCTTGCCCTCCCGGCTTGCTAGAGTTAGTCACCTCGACCTTCTTCTTATGCTCCTCTATGTCTTGCTCAATTAAGTATGCACGGTCTACCGCATCCTGGAATGTCACAATCCTCTGAGCTATAAGTTGAGTGCGGATAGAAGTCTTCAAACCTCGGATGAATCTCATGGCCTTCTGCTCCTCGGTCCGCACAAGATAGTCACAATACCGGGCTAATTCTGTGAACTTAGCCGAGTACTGAGATATAGACAACAAACCTTGCTCCAAGTTGAGTAGCTCGATCTCCTTTCGGTTCTGATCCACTACCGGAATGAAATGCTCTTTGAACTTCCGCACAAACAATTCCCAAGCATACACCGTGTGAGTGTCATCCCAACTAGCTTTAACCCCTTTCCACCAATGCTCGGCGGCCCCAACCAATTTATAAGCCGCAAACCGGACCCTATCCTCGCCCGTGCACCCAAACACATCATAAATTTTCTCCATTGACTCGATCCATAGTTTGGCCTTCTTCACATCGGGCTCACCGTCAAACTCTCTCGGTTTTAACTTCAGAAACTGCTCCAACCCGTATCTCGGAGGTGGCACATACTCCTCTCTAGGCCCTTGGTCATGAATAGCCTTCATGGCCGCCTCAAACATGCCTTGGAACATGGCACGGTTCTCTTCCCTTAAATCATTCTGATTCTATGCTCCACTAGAGCCTTCACCTGCTCTCCTTCTAGCCATTGAGAACAATTACCTGCATAAAACATCAACCGTTACTCACTCCGAACACAACTACCCTCCTAAGTCATACTAGTCCACCTAGACTTATACTTAGAGCCAAACCATAGCTCTGATACCAACTGTCGCGACCCCGAACCCCGCGGGCCCGAGATCGCGAGCTGGACGTCGACTTAAACAATAACTCTAAAATAATGAGGATAAAAATTTCCTTTTATACCAAAAGATGGTAACACAAGGTTTTGAAATCCAACTTAAACAACATAATAAAACTAGTATAAACTCCATAAGCTTATACGCCAAAGTTATAAAATATACAAATCCTAGTGACGTCAATGTTTGGTACAAATATCCCAAAAAGGTTACACATTTATATAATGTAAACCCACCAATATCAACCTGCCCCAAAGGCTCGAACCCACTCGACGTCCTGTCTCGTGATCAGCGAGTCTAATCCTTTCCACCTGGGGGGGGGTTAAGGAAAAACAAAGACAAAAGAAAAGGGGGTGAGATAAATCTCAATAAGTTACTAATGCAACTACATGACATGCTAAGATGCAATAAGCAACAAACAACAATAAATCACATAGCACATAGCAATTGTCACTTAAGAGATAGCAGCGGAAATAAACACATAACAAAGGATATAGCCAAGGTTTTCCAACTGATAGAACCAAATAAAGGTCGCTGCGCAGCTTCAATAATCAACAAATCATCATCTTCATAATAGCATGAAAGCTGAAGAGAAATCCCCGGTACCGGAACCAATAACAAGTAATGTGCCACAAAGGGCGGGAGCCATGCCACAAAGTCATGCTCCAAACGTCTCAACCAAGGCCAATCTGGAAGAGGAATATAAGGGCAAAACAATGGTCGACACCATAATGGACTTGGCCGGTGCTATCACAATATCTCGCATCGCCCGACACAACCACAAATACCAGCTGGACTTTCAAATAAATGCTAAGTAATAAATACTAGCTTAATTAAACAACTTAAGGTTCCAAAGTAGGGAACCATTCCAATTAAATCACCACAAGGGTAAACCAATACAAACAGCACATCAAAGATGGACCACATTCCCAAAATGATACCCAATCAAATTCTCTAACACTTTTATTCACAAAAGAACCAAATCCAATTAATAAAGTGTTCCACGGTGTTAACTTAAGTTAGTTAGAAGGATAAAACCTATGCTAGTTAAGCCCTTAGTCCTAAACCAAGCAAAAAGGGCAAAATTCCAAGCAGGCGGGCGGGCGGGCGCCTGGGTCGGGGCGAGCGCGCGCTTATTTCAACAGAAGGTCTGGCCGCTGGAAAAAGGGGGGCGGGCGGGCGCCTGGTCTGGTTCTTGGCCGGGAAAAACAGAGCTGGGTTCAACAATTTCTTACCCATTTCACACCATACTCAAAATCAAACACAACCAACAAGTTTGCTAAGGTACCCAAACAACATTTAAGCTTAAGGGAACCTAACTAACACCATTTATCAACCCAAAACCAAGATTGAATCATGACATTCATCAAATCACCATTTTTAGCCTAAAACTCAAATAAATTCCAAATCAATTCCAAACTCAACCAAACTTCAAATATAACAATTAAAGCATTGTAGAAACATGTTATGAGCATTTTAGCATAAAAATGGGGGAAAAGCAACTTACTTGAGATTTCCCAAAGATGATGGATTTCAAATATTTTTGGCTTCCTACGATCCTATCGACGATCTAAACAAGATTCATGTTTTAAGAAATGAGAAATAACAAGAAGAAGATGAAGAAAATGAAGAGAGAAGGAAGAGAAGAAACTTTACCATAAACAAGGAGAGAGAGGGAGTTTGCTGGGAGAGAGAAATGAGGAGTGAGGGAGAAGTGAGGGAGGAGAGGGGAGTAGGGAGGGAGTAGTTAAAAATAATTTGAAAACTTACACCTATGCCCCCTCCTTACTAAGCTAGCACAATTAAACCCCTATCACCCTTCTACCCAATTAACACAAATAAAATGCTAGGCATAATTATTATGAAACATAAAATGCACACATAAATATTTAAATAATTAATAATTTAAATAAATAAATAAGCAAATAAATAAATAATTATTATTTATTACTAATGAAATAGATCCTAGTTTTCGGGTCGTGACAGAAGATATAGTTTGTCATGCTAATATTTGATGACAGAGTTTGTCATTGGCTTGACTTTGATCTCATTTGTTTATAGTTTATGATCATTGTATTGACTTCTGGAGCTTGGCTTGGTTTTGCTATAGTAGTGATTTTGGCTAGCTTGAGATTCAGATGATTTTGGCCAACTAGTCAGGCTGAATGTAACTTGTGATTTAGGAACGCTGCTACCTGTGAACTAGTGAACTTCAGATTCAAATGTTAATGGCCAAAATCAAGGCCAATTCATTGACTTGAATGTTCTTACATAATTATTTTTTTTTTAATTAAAAGTTGGAAAAAGTGAAAAAAAAGGTCTTATAATCTAATTATAAGAGTAGAACTTGTCTTATACATCAGTTATGAGAGTTTGACCGGATTTAACAAAAAAATATTACTTGATTTTTTTTTATTAAAAGTTGGAAAAAGTGAAAAAATGACTTTTATACTATAATTATAAGAGTATAATTTGTCTTATATGTCAGTTATGAGAGTTTGACCGGATTTGACCAAAAAATATTACTAAAAAAATGAGTCTTATAATCTAATTATAAGAGTAGAACTTGTCTCATACGCTAGTTATGAGAGTTTGACCGGATTTGACCAAAATATATTACTTATTTTTTATTAAAAGTTGGAAAAAGTGAAAAAAATGACTCTTATTATCTAATTATAAAAGTAGAACTTGTCTTATACGTCAGTTATGAGAGTTTGACCGGATTTGACCAAAAAATATTAGTTATTTTTTTGTTAAAAGTTGGAAAAAGTGATTTTTTTTTTTACTCTTATACCCTAATTATAATAGTAGAACTTGTCTTATACGTCAGTTATGAGAGTTTGACCGGATTTGACCAAAAAATATTATTTATTTTTTTGTTAACAATTGGAAAAAGTGAAAAAATGACTCTTATACCCTAATTATAAGAGTAGAACTTGTCTTATACGTCAGTTATGAGAGTTTGACCGGATTTGACCAAAAAATATTATTTATTTTTTTGTTAAAAGTTGGAAAAAGTGAAAAAAATGACTCTTATACCCTTATTATAAGAGTAGAACTTGTCTTATACGTCAGTTATGAGAGTTTGACCGGATTTGACCAAAAAATATTAGTTATTTTTTTGTTAAAAGTTGGAAAAAGTGAAAAAAATTACTCTTATACCCTAATTATAAGAGTAGAACTTGTCTTATACGTCAGTTATGAGAGTTTGACCGGATTTTACCAAAATATATTATTATTATTTTTTTATTAAAAGTTGAAAAAAAGTGAAAAAAATTGACTCTTATACTCTAATTATAAGAGTAGAACTTGTCTTATACGCCAGTTATGAGAGTTTGACCGGATTTGACCAAAAAATATTATTTATCTTTTTTTTATAAAAATTTGAAAATGGTGAATTTTTTTTGACTCTTATACTCTAATTATAAGAGTAGAATTGGCTGAGGGATCCGAGCCGGAATGTGGGCCTGATTTGTGAGGCAGGAGTGGGCTGGGATGTAAGCTTGGGCAGTGAGGGTATTTTTGTCCTTTAACTAGCTCTGGGTTTATATGGAATTTTCATATCAGCTTGGGTTCTTATGGGTTTATGATCTGGTTCAGGGGGCCTAGGGTCCAAAGCTCGTTAAAGTTTACTCCCTCCCGCTGGTTTTGTTTGACCACAAATAATTTTTGATGGTATGATTCAATATCAATGTCAATTTATCATTTTATTGAAATTCAAAAAATTGTTACAGATAAATTATTAAGTAATTTATTAATAATATTTTTAAAAAGAAATAATTAAAATCATTTAATTAATATTAATTTTTAGTTAAAATTTATTTATCTTGAATACAAAAAGTCAAATGTAACCAACCAAAATGAGATGGATTGAGTAGTAAAAAAAAAAAAAAAAAAAAACAATATTAAAATATTTGATCCATATCAGAGTTCTTTCTATTCTCTGTTTCATCGATATTAGGTTTGAAGTTCATTCTCATTCTCTATTTCTTTTTCATTTTCTTAATCAATTTCATTTTTAAAATATTACATAATCTTTCCATGACAATAACTCTATGTTTACTTAAATGTAGGTTTTTTGACTTTAGGGAAGGTGATGCACATATATATTTAATTAAATCACTGTCCTTACATATCCTTGCCATGGTAATTAACCATAGAAAATGCACATTAAGTATGTCACTAAAGTCGAGTTAATAGCATTCTCGTTACAAATGAAAAAGGATGATATTTTATCGGGGCAATGACAAATTAGGAGATAATGTTTAGGAATGTGTCAATTGGAGTTTAATATTTCAATTTTGTCAATGTTAGTAAATCAGACCCAAGAGATAGCAAAAAACAATGAACGCAAATCAACACAGAATATACGTGGTTCACCAATCTCTATTGGCTACCTCCACGGGCAAAGGGAAACATATATTATTATGGAGGAGAAACAATTACAAGAAGATGATCACACTAATCTATGTTTGCATGAACTTTGATCACAAAGTTCCTAGTTATGCAAAACCCTAGATCTAGAATTATTGATCTTTCTTTCTCTCTGAGTAATTGAACTTCTTCAATTAAATTAGGATGGCTGGAGTATATATATAATACGTATACTTAGGATTGTTTGCCACGCCAAGGAAAAGACCAATTCTTAATTTCATAAGTCATTAAGGACTCTTAATGCTTAATCCTTGTTGACCCATGTATTGACTTCGGCCAATCAAGAAGCCATGTCAACCAAAATGCTTTCTTGGCCCATTTAGCAACTTTGGCCTACGCCACTAGCTCTCGCCATAGAAGCAGATTAGGCGCAACATA
The DNA here is from genome assembly GCA_026119855.1 of Campanula takesimana. Classification (NCBI taxonomy): domain Eukaryota; kingdom Viridiplantae; phylum Streptophyta; class Magnoliopsida; order Asterales; family Campanulaceae; genus Campanula; species Campanula takesimana. The sequence goes on along the minus strand of JAOWBW010000796.1, from coordinate 463,592 downwards.
TGTGGCCTTCTCCCTTGGCTATTGCCGCAACTCACTCTGTCTCGGAATTATGAACTTGTTAATTTAATCCATTAAATTAGACGTCCCAAATTTTAAAGGCATTAAACTTAACAGTCAATTTAGGGTCCAATGTTGCCAATATTAGTAAATCAGGGCAACAGCCTGAAAACCTTGATTTCCCCGTGTCTGACAACTTGCTTCCATGGCACCACACTTTCACCTTGTTGCGTGGTCAACTGAAATACGCTTACACGAAGTAAACGAGGACTCGGTACTATTGTCCCTCTGCCTCTTCAACCCATAGAATGACCCAAAATTTGAAATGTCTCAACCTCTTTGTGTTGAGTTGTGGAGTCAACATCGTGGAGCGAAAAGACGGTGCAGACCAAAAGAAAGTTCGGCCGAACATCAGAAGTTTGGTGTTGCATGCGTGGGAGCTGGTTTTAGAAATTGGCTTTGGAAAATGAGTTAGTCTCCTTTTGTTATCCAATCTCTACTAGTAGGTAACCCGTGCAGAGCACGAGAATCTATTCCGTTAATATTTTTTGTATTTTCCTTTTTTGATGTTTTTAATTGATAAATTAACATAATAATTTTATTTGAAAATATATGTATATGTTAAATTAATCAAAATATTTGCATAGCTTTGGTTGTACATAGTTGTAATAAATATATTTTTTAATTAATTTAGAAGTACATTTAAGTCTGTTGTATGAATATTTCAAAAAACCTAATGGTATTAATAGTAATAGTTAACATATATAGTAACTATTATGATTAAATAATATAATTAATAGAAATAGTTAATATATATTGTAACAATTATGATTAACTAATACTATTAATAATAATAATTAACTTATATAGTAACTATTATAGTTAACAATTATATTTAACTATTATAATTAATTAATACTATTAATAGTATTAGTTAGTTATAATAATTAAATATTACTCCATCCGTCCCGGAGTAAGAGTCATATCTCCCATTTGCACGAAAATTAAGAAATGATGGAAGTAAAGTAAATGTTGTGAGTGTAAAAGTAAATTAGGAGAGAGAATGAGTGAGAGTGAATAATAAGTTGATTGATTTTGTGAGGATAAAAGTAAAGTAGGAGAGAGAATGACTAAGATGAATAGTAAAGATTCTTTGTCATTTTAGGAAAAAGACTTTTACTCTGTGACGTATCAAAATAGAAAGTAGGACTCCTACTATGGGACGTATATAATAGTTAACTATTACTATTATAAGTATTAGTTACTTAACTATATTAGTTATCTATTATAGTACCAATTACTATTATAAGTATTAGTTACTATAGTAGTTAACTATAGTAGTTAACTATAATAGTTACTTATTATAGTAACTATTACTATTATAAGTATATAGTTAACTATTATTATAGTTACTTATTATAGTAACTATTACTATTATAAGTACTAGTTACTATAGTAGTTAACTATATTAGTTACCTATTATAGTAACTATTACTATTATAAGTATTAGTTAACTATAGTATTTAACTATAATAGTTACCCTATATAGTAACTAATACTATTAGCTAAGAAAAAGAATTTGAAAAGTCTCTTATTTATAAGAGTGGTAATGATGTGGCAACACCAAATGCAACCTTTCTCTAAGACTTTTCTATGTGGCAACACCATAGCTCTCCTCACCAACTTTAATATATATATATATATATATATATATATAGATTTGGTTTACGTGGAGTAGTATCTAATCAATTAGTTTTCATATGCGATTGTAATTAGTATTCCTCCGTCCTACTTGCTCGGGTAACTTGTTTTAGTTTAGGTTTTAGACTTAGAAACTCTATATAAATCAAGTGATAGTCATAAACACAATTGTAACATCAGACAAAATATTAGTGAAATATTTTGGCTTGGTAGCACCTTGTGACGAACCGGGTAAACAATTCTTGCGTGTTCTTCTTGATTTATTTTTGTTCTTAGTTTTTTGTTAATCGCTCCATTGCTTTGGGGCCGTGACTCTTGATAGATTTCCCAACAACTAGCATCAGAGCTTTGGTTTTGTCGATCCATAGCTACGTTTGTCTTTTGTCATGGAATTTGTGGGGGCTTTGGAGGAAGGTAACAAAGTGTTGATCGAAAAATTTGATGGGATGGATTTCAATTTTTGGAGGACACAAATCGAGGATATTCTGTGGAATAAGGATTTGTATCTTCCATTAAAAAAAAAGCCGACAGATGTGAAGGACACAAATTTTGCAATCATGGACCGTAAAGCGTTAGGGCTTCTTAGGCAAACGTTGGCCAAGGATGTGGCGAAGAATGTGTTGGAGGCGAAGACTACCAGAGAGATGTTAGAGATGTTGGCGAGCATGTACGAGACACCATCTGCTGCGAACAAGGCTCATATGATGAAGAAGTTGTTGAACACAAAGATGGTGGAGGGCATGTGGGCAACAAAGCACATAAGTGAATTCAAGTCTAATGCGGCTCAACTATCTTCCGTGGATGTTACTCTAGACGATAAGTTACTAGCATTGATTTTACTTCATTCTTTACCGGACAGTTGGGACTCAATTGTGGTTGTTGTTAACATGGCAACGAGGAAGGCAAATATGAAGTTTGCGGATGTCGTAGATGTAATTCTTGGCGAAGAAGTTCGTAGGAAAAACAAAGGGAAGACATCCAGCTAGTACTAAGTGTCGGTGAAAATGGTAAGGGTGGCAAGAAGGTGATTACTTGCTACAACTATGGGAAGAAGGGACACTATCAAACTAGATGTACAGAGAGGCCGGGCGGTAAGAAGGAATTGGATGTTGCTGAGGATATAGCGGATGCATTAATCTTAGGTGGGAGCAGTCCAACGGATTCGTGGGTCTTAGATTCGGGCGCGACGTTTCATTTGTGCACTAGTGTAGAGGGGATGGAGCAGTACGTTCTGGGCGGTTTTGGGGTTGTTCATCATGCAGATAATAATCCGATCAAGATCGTTGGAAAATGGGTTGTTCGTGTCAAAAGAAAGAATGGGACTGTGTCGAGCTATGTGATGTGCGACATATTCCAAACTTGAAGAGGAACTTGATTTCCATAAGCCAGCTCGATAAGTAAGGTTGTGTGGTGACCTTTGGTTGTAGGACATGGAAGGAAAACCGAGGAGCTAGCTTGGTAGCTCGAGGCGGTATGGAAAATATGTTGTATACCACATACAACATGGGTCGTTGGGGGAAATGAGGAGACATCCCAATGATGGATGGTGGTGGCCGAGATCGCAATGGTGGGAGAAATTTTACTAAATAGTATGTTGGTAGGAAATTGAGGTCTGAAGCCGGCCGGCGAAGTGCCAATTTGACTGTGTGAGGCACGAGGATTCGCAATGTTCAAGATTGATAGTCAGTAAGCAAGTGAGAGGTAATGTGTATGGAGGATCATTAGGTATGAAGACTCAGACCATTGAGGAACCCGCAGATATGTTGAAGCTTCACTCAGCTTCAACGCACTTGGAGAACTAGACAAGGGGTCGGGCGCTACTTGGTTAGTTGGCCACTGATAGAAGAATATGTCTTTATTGGAAGTCATTCTCTTGGGTGGGAGTTTGACGAGGCTATCACAGGAATTGGTTTAGTCTCCAGGTGGGAGATTATTGAGTTGTGGAGTCAAAACCGTGGAGTGAAAAGTCGAGACCGGGACAGAGACGGTGCAGACCAAAAGAAAGTTCGTCCGAACCAATGTCTAGATCCGGCCGAACATCAAAAGTTTCGTGTTGCATGCGTGGGAGCTGGTTTTAGAAACTGTCTTTGGAAAAGGAGTTAGTCTCCTTTTGTTATCCAATCTCTATTTGGTTTACATGGAGTAGTCTCCAATCAATTAGTTTCCATATGTGATTGTAATTAGTATTCCTCCGTCCTACTTGCTCGGGTAACTTGTTTTAGTTTAGGTTTTGGACTTAGAAACTATATATAAATCAAGTGATAGTCATAAACACAATTGTAACATCAGAGAAAATATTAGTGAAATATTTTGGCTTGGTAGCGCCCCCGGACGTAGTCATTGTTGTGACGAACCGGGTAAACAATTCTTGCGTGTTCTTCTTGATTTATTTTTCGTTCTTAGTTTTTTGTTAATCTCTCCATTGCTTTGGGCCGTGACTCTTGATAGATTCCCTGTTGGGTATGCTTATCACTTAACCCTCCTACATTTGTTAGAATTGATTGATACCATCACCTATGAGTATTTTTATGGACTTTAGGACCTATGTAAGAAGTTTATAACTTCAATTTTTAGCCAAGTCCTTTTTATAGTATAGGCTTAGATTATAGGACTTGAAGCAATGATCGAAGATTTCCTAAGCATGATTCATTTCACTGCGCAGAATGTCCTCTGCGCAGGTCGCCACTGTGCATAGATATCTTGCGCAGCTTTTGACCCTGCTCAGTTTTCAAGGTCTTATTTTCCTAAACTCTGAAGAGATCTTTTAGTGACCAAGCATGGTGCGCATGCTTCCCATGCGCTAAATCCATACGCGCCGGCAATGCGCATGCCATTGTGCGCGGACACTCAACCTTGGTCAAATTCCTCATCTCCTGATCTCATATTCTAGAAGCTTGGAAAGCGATAAGACAAGCTACGCTTTTTTTGGATTGAGTCAGAGTGCTGAGGTATGCAGAAACGACAAAATAAGCACACTCAGCAAAACCATTGGTGGAGACACGCTTCAAAAAAATATTTCAAGTGAAGACAGCTGTCAACCTTCTAGAAGAAGATTTGAATTTGGTCTTCATGCTCAGTCTTCAACGGGTACAAAGGACACCTGCGCACCAATCATATTGTGCCAGCTCATTGTCCTTGCTATGTCTCCAACGGCTATAAAGGACACCTGCGCACCAATCATATTGTGCCAGCACATCGTCCTTGCTCAGAGCTCCAACGGCTAGTTTTTGAAGCCCAGCTATAAATAGCCTGCTCATTCCCATTTCCAAGTTTCTTAAGCTTGCATGCTTCAAGAGCTCGAGTTTCATACTTCATTGAGAAACCTTGAAGATCTGAAGACTGCTGCTCAATATTTCCAGATTCCTTATAACAGCCTTCAAGATCTTCAAACATTCAAACTCCTGCTCAAATCACAAAGCATTATTATCACCAGAATTCTTGGTGCTCTTCATCTTTCATATTCATAGAGCCCAAAATTTCTGTCACACACACACCTCTTGAAGCTTTGATCATTTTGATATAACTTCTTGAGATACACCGGTTTAGTCTAGGATTTGTTCTTCATAGATAATAGATCTTGAGTTAGTATTGAGCTCAAATGTTGTAATTTGTAATACTCTCTCATATTATAAGATCTCCATTAGAAATCCAAGACTAACCATCTTGGTAGAGGATGTAGATCTTTCATCGATCGAACCTCTCCAAATAGCGTGTTCATTATCTTTACTGCATATTTCCTGCTTAACTATTTATGAACTGCTTTGTTTGATCTTTCAGATTGCTACACTTTACTGTTGTAATTGTTATTGCTCATTTGCCTTAAGAACCATTTTTGTTCCACTCTTTAGCCTCTAACTTAGCGCGTGCGTTTTTATCTCTGCGCAGTATATCCTGCGCAGAGCTGCTTTAAATTTCCGCTGTGCATTTCACACTCTTGCTGAGCGCTATACTTAGCCAAAATAAGAGTTGTGCGCATTTGCCATTGAATTGCAAAATGGTTTGAAAAGAATTTTAAAACGCTATTCACCCCCCCTCTAGCGATTTTCACACCCTTGTTGCCCCTTAGGGACCAACAAGTGGTATCAGAACGAACACCTTCATAAAACATGTTTCTGTTTTTCAAGCTTAACAGCTTGGGTGCCGATTCAATATGGCTTCAAAATCTTGGGCAATGACTAACTTTTCACATGTTCCTACGCCTGCTCAAACCTCAGATCAAATTCAGACAGTTTTCCAAACTTGGTGGATCCTCAAGCAAACCTCTTATTCTCTCTCATAGAGACTCAAAGAAAGATGACTTGGTCTGCTACAACTGCAGAAAGCCAGGACATTTCGCTTCAAAATGCCTACTCCAAAATTTGAGTACGTGGAAAAGCAACCCTGCGCACAAAGCATCTAAGCAGTGTGGAATAGCTACTGAAGAGAACTGCGCAGAAAAGGAGCTAAGGACTTGGAGACTGACACTGAAGACAACGATGCTGACTCTGAGGATGGACTGCTCTGCTTAGTGGAAAATGCTGACAACGATTCAGAAGCTGTTTCTGAAATGAAACCTGAGCATGCGCCAAGGACAATCAAAGAAAGGTCCCTTCACTCTAGTGGAAATGGGACATCTTCACCAAGCAGACAGAATGGCAAGTACCTATTTGCCAGAGCTAACCTGACAAAGTTGCGTCATTACCAACTCCGCAGCCGCGCAAGGAATCTCTTAAAGTGCCTGCTGATCTTAAATGATAACTCTGCTGTAGAGCGCAAGTCAATGTTTCAACAAGCAGAAAAGGTCTTCTACTTCACTGTGCACTCTCAAGCTCAGTTGGTATCGACAGTGGATTCTAGACACGACTGGAGATGTCAACACTCTTAAAGATGTGAATGAAGGAAGAGATCACTCAGTAACATATGGTGACAACAACAAAGGGCACATAATTGGATTTGGACTAATCATAAAAGATAGTCTTAAAGCACAACCTGCTCTCCATATCACAATTATGCGATAAAGATCTGGAATGCCATTTCACTTCAACGTACTGCTATATCAAGGATGGCGTTTCTGGACTAACTTTGCTCACAAAGACTCGTAAGACCAATTTTTATATTATTAATCTTACCGCTATAATTTCTATTACTAATCCTTATTTTGCAGCAAAGAACATAAGCGAATGCAGCTAGCAATGGTATAAGCACCATGCCAGCTTAGTAAGCATCCTGAGCAGTCTTCCTCCAGCAAGATTGCTCCAATGTCAAAACGCTTACAACCGCTTTCACCTCATGTGTTTGGACTACTCACTACCGCGAGCATTGAACCAACTTGAGGTATCTCAATGATATCCTGGCTGCTCTTTCGAAATTTCCAAACACAGAAGACTTCGTTAGAGTTCGATACTTCAACGGAACAGAATTTATGAACAACGATGTCGCTCAATATTGTGAGAACCAACAAGAACCAACAAATGGTATTCTTCACAATCTCTCTGCTGCTGGAGTTCCCCAACAAAATGGCGTTGTGGAAAGAATCACCTGTTGATTGAGGATGGATAGACAATGATAGTAGAAGCAGGACTTCTAATGTATTTCTGGGAAGAAGCCGTCAACGGTACATGCTTTACTCAGAATAAGATCCCTCATCAACAAAGCCTACATCAATACTCCATACGATCTATAGAGAGAAAGAGCGCCCAACATTGCTTTCTTCAAGCTCTTTGGCTGCAAACGCTATAGAGGTAAATTCGACGCCAAAGCAGATGAAGGTATTCTCGTTGGGTATGCCAATCATTCTATAAGCTTTTCGCTTTTAATAGAACTACTCTAGTAATTGTTGAATCCGTACATGTTACTTTTGATGAGCATTCTCTCCTTGAGCCACATTTGGCTCCAAATGATTCTGATAATTCTGCTGAGAATGATGAGACAGGCACGCAGCCTCAAACTACACCTGCGCAGAATGATAATCAAGTTGATCAAAACCAGAATCAAGGAAGCCCATCTCATGCGCATACACCAGATGCTGCGCCAGAAGAGACGACTCCTGATGCGCAAACACCTCCTCCTGCGCATGCTGTTTCTCCGCTTCAGTAATTCACCCTTGATGATCTCGATGCTGGAGCAAATGAAGTACCCATCGAAGATCTGTTGGGTTTCAAAGTAACATGCGCAGCGGAATATAGCAATTAAAATTTTAAGAAACCCAAAGCCATGGATCCGCTCATATGATTAAATCAAATACAACATAATGAATAAAGGATGAACTAACCCTTGATGGCTATCAAAGTTTTCTCTTGGTCTTTGGTGGAGATTTGAAGACTTGATCACGACCACAAAGCTTGAACACGAACTTTGAAGATGATGATTTTCACCCTCTAGCGGTATCCACACTTCGAACGAATATCAAAGGAGCTTCTTTGATCTTGGTTGCTAGACCAATATTATGAAACACACTTTCACAATATAATAAAGAACTATATGGAATTTATTTGTGAATTATTTTGTTCCTCAATCAATGATATCTTAGAACAAAATAAAATCTCTCTCTCAAACTCTTTGAGACTCACAAAAGCACTAGTCAATATGGTTTGGCCGAATTGGGGTTTTTATACACAATTAAGACATATTCTAAATAGGAATCTTGTGCCAAAAACCTTTCCTAATCGAATTAGGAAATTTCCAGTCGGCATACCGGGCGCCCGCCTGGTACCCCCCGAGCGCCCGCTCATTTGGGCAGAAGGTCAAGGCCTTTTCCGGCTTATTCAGGCGCCCGCCTGGTTCAACCCAAGCGCCCGCTTGGTTGACCAGGAGGCCCAGAATAATTCCAGAAATTCCCTTGAGGTCCTTCGACCCTAAATTCCAATATATTCCTCTTATTTAAGATTCGTTCTATTGTGTGTGACCCTCTAGGATTATACTAAGTTGGCAATGGGCTCAAACATGATTCCATAAGATATGATTAGGTTCTAGCAAACCGTCATACCTACCCAAATAGTATAACTAGATACAAGTTCGCAGAATATGTCATAACCCCTTTGTCCACGATGTCATTGAACACAAGTCATGGTCAAACAGTCAACTTGTCTTGTTCAATACACTACAAGAAAAAGGACCTTTTGGGACTAATATATTTGGCACGGCCCAAAAACTGTGCTAAATACAAGTATTTGGAACGGTTATTTTAATCCTCCCAAATACATAACATTAGGCACGGCTAGTATGTGACCGTGACAAATATGCAATTATTTAGCACGGTTATTAACTTAGCCGTGAAAAATATGATTTTTTTAGCACGGTTTAATTTTAGCCTTGACAAATAATGACTCATTTGGCACGTTTGTTTCACTTGTCCCTAATGCTAAAGTTTTTAGTCTAAAATATTCTCATGTCTAATATTTTAATTTTGCGGGTTTTACCAAAATTTTAGTCGCGCGGGGTTATATGGCGCTAGTAGGATCAAATTTTTTCAAAATTTCCCACGACAAAATTTCCCAAAAATTTAAGTCTCCAGCAATTCCCAAAAACTTCTCCATCCACGTCTCTCTGAAATCAATCGATCCTCTATCTTTTTCTCATGCCGTAATATCCAGCTTCACGACCGTAGTATCCAGCTTCAAGCCTCTCAGGTTCATCTCTCTCTCTCTCTCTCTCTCTCTCTCTCTCTATCTATCTATCTTTCTCACGGGTATAAAGCCCTAATATTGTTCTTTCTTTTGATGAACACCTACAGACTATCAATTGAAAGGAAAATCAACCCCTCAAAAAGTTTACATCCTAATTAAGGTAATTAAAATCCCTAATTTACAATTTTTTTTTCAATATATATTGGGTGTTTGATTTCATGCCCTAGTGAGAAAGTTATTTGATTTTTAGTTGTAATGCTTAATGTCTTTGTTCTTTTTTCTGTTATTTCATAATTTTAAAAGCCAATCTATGAAAACTAAAAATAAGAGTTGAAATATTGTCATTGTGTTTTCATAAAGTTATGGGCCAAATTCAATACAGAATGAAAATAAAACGACAATATACAAGGAGCCTCGTTGTAAGTTGCATTTCATATATTTTTACAATGGCGTAGTTAGGTTAATGTTTATTAGTTTTAAATGCTATTTTTATGTTTTTAGGAGAGAATGAATGACAAACTACAAGAGGTGCCCGAAGAAGAGCGGACTGAAGCTTATAAAGAACAAGTTTTTGTCGATCTCTTTGGTAAAGACGGGCATAGGCGTGTGAGAACTTTTGGTTCAGGGCCTGCTCCTCATGATGTTTTTAGACCTAGATCATCCTTAACAACTACACCAAACTCAGAAGATATACAAAAGTTGATAAAGTCTCAAGTGGATGAACAAGTATCTCAATTTAAAACTGAGTTATTTAAGTTATTGGAGTCACAAGAGATAATGTTAAGGCTTCCAACTGAGGACACAAATGGCTCGGGATCGAGTGTAGGCCAGGTACGTTACTCTTCTTTATAGTATAGTAGTCCCCTATATCATGTGGTTGTTCTAGTTTCATGTAATCTACAATAACTATAATTTTTTTATTTATTGTAGGCTCGAACCAACTCACCAGTCGATGATTGAGTTAGCAATTTTTTAGATGAGACTTTTGCTTTTGGTTTGCTTTTGAATGTTGATATTAGATGAATTTGTTGGAAACTTTTTGGAATACTTTTTATTAGGTGAAATTATTGGAGACTCTTTGTATTACCTTTTGCGAGTTAATGGAAACTTGAATTTTAGTATTTATATTTACCTTTTCATGTTTTGTTCTACGCTTATTATATAGCTCATGATATCATTCGACTGTCGTTGTTGAGATTTGAAAAGGCAATATAGCAGCTACCGTGGTAGTTATTGAGTCTCAATTTCATTATTTGGAAGAGAAACAAAACTGTTCCAAACCATGACAAATTTCCAAACCATGACAAATACTATTTGGGAAGGCCAATACAACCTTGCTAAATTTTATTTAGGAGGGAATATAACCGTGCTAATTGTTATTTGGTAGGGTGTAGAGTCGTGCAAATTACTATTTGGGAAGGTACGAAAAGTCGTGCTAAATAGTATTTGTGATGGCAATATCACCGTGCCAAATACAAATAATTTGGCACGACAAACTAAACTGTGCCAAATGCCAAGCAATTAGCACCAACAATAAAACCGTCCTTCAAACCGTGCCAACAAGGATTTGGGACGGTTTATAGCCGATACAAATGTATTTGGCACGCCCGTATTTGGGATGGACCCGAAACCGTCCTAATACCGTCCCAAATACTTTTTGGCACGGTTTTGCCTCTATTTAGGACGGTTTTCGACCCTCCCAAATACCCCTTTTTCTTGTAGTGATACTTTCTCGATTCTGAATATGTTGATAATTCAAACGCTATTGATCCAATCAATCCATTTGAGTCCGGCCGAACATTTCATCAACATCATTCCTTCGAGGGGCCCAAGCTTGACATCTCTCCGTGGAGGGACAAATCCATTCAGCTTATTATTCTTCCCAATGGGAATCCGATTATGCTAATCATACCCTTTATAACTACCGTGTTAAGGTAGCGTTTGAATATGTCAAACACAATGTTCATCAAGTGGAAGACAATAACAACTTCATGTCTAAGGATTCGAATGACATAACTAATATGAGATATATGTATGACATAGACCATGACATAAATCTCATACAACGGGTCATGTCCAGTACCTTGTTCGAAACAAGTACCCATAAATCTAACATGATCATCTCATGATCATTTAGCCTTTATACTAGTCCTTATCAAGTACTAGGGACGGGGATTATTATAAGTAAACATGAACAACAATAATAATCAAAACATCTCTTTATTGATATGAAATAAATGATAACAATTACAACGTTTATTAAACGTGCCTAGGGCACCACTACCAACAATCTCCCACTTGCCCTAGACCCAATCTCCCATGTATCTAATACCCATGGACCTAACATGACCATCATGTTTAGCTTGTGGAAGTCCCTTTGTTAGCGGGTCCGCAACATTGTCATCAGTAGGTACTCTGCATATATTTACGTCTCCCCTATCAACGATCTCTCGAATGATATGAAAACGCCTAAGTATGTGTTTGGATTTCTGATGTGCTCTTGGTTCCTTTGCTTGAGCAATAGCCCCATTATTATCGCAATAAAGGTCTATTGAATTATCAATACTAGGAACCACTTCAAGTTCAGTTATGAACTTCTTAATCCAAACAGCTTCCTTTGCAGCATCCGATGCAGCAATATACTCAGCTTCTGTTGTAGAATCAGTGGTTGTACTTTGCTTGGAACTCTTTCAGCTTACAGCTCCACCATTTAACATGAACACAAAACCCGATTGAGATCGGCTATCATCTTTGTCGGTTTGGAAGCTTGCATCCGTGTAAGCATTTACAACGAGATCATCTTCCATTCCTCCATAGACCAAAAATGAGTCTTTAGTTCTTCTCAAGTACTTAAGAATCGCTTTCACAGCTATCCAGTGATTTTCGCCAGGGTCGGATTGGTATCTACTTGTCATGCTCAAAGCATAAATACATCCGGCCTAGTACAAATCATGGCATACATGATGGACCCAATTGCCGAAGCATATGGAACATCATTCATTTTCTCACGCTCATCGTTTGTCTTAGGACATTGAGTCTTGCTTAGAGAAACTCCATGTAACACGGGCAAGGTGCCTCTCTTAGAATTTTCCATACGGAATCTTCTAATGACCTTGTCAATGTATGTACTTTGGCTTAAACCAAGTAGCCTCCTTGATCTATCTCTATAGATCTTAATGCCAAGTATATATGCGGCTTCACCCATATCTTTCATTGCGAAGCACTTTCCTAACCAAGTCTTCACAGACTGAAGTGTAGGAATGTCGTTTCCAATGAGTAATATGTCATCCACGTATAAAATAAGGAATAGCACTATGCTCCTACTAATCTTCTTGTATACACAAGGCTCATCTTCGTTCTTGATGAAACCAAACTCTTTGACCGATTCATCAAAACGGAGATTCCAACTCCTAGAAGCTTGCTTCAATCCATAGATGGATCTCTGCAATTTGCATACCTTAGAATCTTGTTCAAAACCTTCTGGTTGTGTCATATACACATCCTCTTGAAGTTTTCCATTCAGGAAAGCGGTTTTGACGTCCATCTGCCATATTTCATAGTCATGATATGCGGCAATGGCAAGCAAAATTCTTATAGACTTGATCATTGCTACGGGTGAAAAGGTCTCATCATAGTCAATACCATGAACTTGCCTATAACCTTTCGCTACAAGCCTAGCTTTGTAAGTATGCACCTTCCCATCCATGTTAGTCTTTTTCTTGAAGACCCATTTGCATCCTATGGTTTTTACACCTTCGGGCGCATCAATCAAATTCCAAACTTGATTGTCTTGCATGGATTGCAATTCGGATTCCATGGCTCCAAGCCACTTGTCCGAATCAGGAGAAGACATCGCCTCATGGTAGGTTGACGGTTCATCATTCTCAATGATTTCTACCTCATTACTATCCGTTACGAGAAATCCATATCTCTCGGGCTCGGATCGTAACCTACTAGATCTGCGAGTTGCTTGTGTATTTTGAACAGGTTCCACAACTCCTTGTGGTTCTTGTTCTTGTTCCACTATTGGTTCAATGTTATTTTCTGGGTCTCGAATTTCTTCAAGATTTATTTTACTCCCACTGATTTCTTTGGAGAGAAACTCTTTCTCTAGAAAGACACCAGTTCGGGCAACAAACACTTTGTTGTCCTCACGGTTGTAAAAGTAATATCCTCTAGTTTCCTTAGGATATCCCACGAAAATACATTTATCAGATTTGTGTGCAAGTTTGTCTGAGACAAGTCTTTTGACAAAAGCTTCGCAACCCCAAATCTTCATGAAAGATAGACAAGGCTTCTTTCCGCTCCACATCTCATATGGAGTCTTTTGAACCGATTTAGTTGGAACACGATTTAGTGTGAAAGCAGCGGTTTCTAGGGCGTAACCCCAAAAGGATATTGGAAGATCAACTTGACTCATCATTGATCGAACCATGTCTAACAAAGTTCGATTCCTCCTCTCGGACACACCATTCCATTGTGGTGTTCCGGGTGGAGTCAATTGTGAAACTATTCCACAATTCTTTAGATGATCATCAAATTCTTGACTTAAGTATTCTCCACCTCGATCTGATCGAAGTGCTTTTATACTTTTGCCAAGTTGTTTTTCTACTTCATTTTGAAATATTCTAAATATCTCAAATGCTTCACTTTTATGTTTCATTAGGTAAACATACCCAAATCTACTATAATCATCAGTGAAGGTTATGAAGTATTGAAATCCTCCCCTAGCATTGCTACTTGATGGTCCGCATACATCGGAATGTATCAACCCCAATAAGTCGCTTGCCCTTTCACCCAACTTGGTAAAATGTGTCTTAGTCATTTTTCCAAGAAGACACGACTCACAAGTATCATATGACTCGAGGTCACATGAACCTAAAAGTCCGTCCCTATGGAGTTTTGAGATACGCTTCTCATTAATATGACCAAGACGGCAATGCCATAAATAGGTATGATTTACATCATTAGGTTTAGATTTCTTGTTTACATGATAGACATTGTCATTATTTTCATTCTTGACATCCAAGATATAAAGGCCATTAAATGAATTAGCAATACCATAAAGCACATCATTAAAGTAAATAGAAAATTTCTTATTCTCAATAAGAAACTTAAAACCTTCATTATCCAAACAACAAAATTGAAATAATATTTCTGCTTAAATCCAGAACACAATAACAATTGTTCAAAACAAGAATTAATCCGGAAGGTAAAGTGACTTCATAAGTCCCTATGGCTAATGCAGCAACTCTTAATCCATTCCCCACGCGTAGATCTACTTCACCTTCTTTAAGCAGTCTCCTATTCTTTAGTCCCTGCACATTTAGACAAATGTGAGAACCACATCCGGTATCCAATACCCAAGAATCAGTGGTAGAAAGGAGAATATCTATCATATAGATACCTGAAGTCGACGCAGCCTTGCTGCCCTTCTTCTTCTTTTGCTCTTCCAAGAAAGCCTTCCAATTACGTTTCCAATGACCAATTTCTTGACAATGGAAACAGATTGCATCCTTTTGTGAATCAGGTTTTGCCTCAGAAGCCTTGGCAACCTTTGCCTTGCTTATTTTGGGTTTGACAACTTTCTTACCCTTTCCTTTGGCACTAGCCTTCTTCCCATCATGAACCAAGAGCACGGGAGAACCTTTCTCCACAATCTTCATCTCTGCAGTTTTGAGCATCCCATGCAACTCAGAGAGATTCTTATCCATTCCATGCATGTTATAATTAATCACAAACTGATTATAACTTTTAGGCAATGAATTAAGAATGAGATCCGTGGCTAGCTCCAATGGGATTGGATAGCCAAGTTTCTCAAGGTGCTCTACATAACCTTTCATTTTAAGAAAGTGAGGACTCACTTGTTGCCCTTCATTCATTTTACTAGTAGTGAATGCAACAATGGTCTTGTACCTCTCTTGCCTAGCTTGCTCTTGAAACATGGTTCTCAACTTCACGCCTATCTCATAGGCTTCCAAATGTTCCAAACTTTGTTGGAGTTTTGAACACATAGCAGCAAGCATGAGACAACTTACATCTCTAGAATCATTACGATGTTTCTTGTAATTGTCCCTTTCTACCTTAGGGGCAGTAGGCGGTGGTTCAGCAGGGAGAGGCCCATCGAGAATGTACAACTTATCTTCTTGCCTAAGAACGATTCTTATGCTACGGATGCAATCCATAAAGTTAGTACCATTCTCTTCGAGCTTATCCTTCTCAATGATCGATCGCAACGACATTGATTGAGTGTTATTAGTCATTATCTACAAATATGCAAAATTTCCAAAATTTAATAAGTACCGATTTTCATTAAAGAGATAAATAATGTATTTTTCAAACAAAATACTCCCACTAAATTATATAACCTTCATATACATCCAATGTATAATATAATTCAATTGGGCTAAGATCCAACTTTAATTTAACTTTTGAGTCCACGGTGGTGGACTGCTCAAAAACTAAATTAATTAGGTAGACAATCATGTCAATCATATCCCATATGATTCTTAGATCCTTTTATGAGATTCTTCGAGAAATCCAATTTCCAAAGCATGTTTAATCTCATCTTTTACCTAGGCCCAAAACTGTTTTGACGCCTAATTAAGTCCAACCATTTTAAACGTATAGGAACCATTCAATTTAACGCACCTTGCGGAGGCAAGCCCACATTAAATTAATGAACCTCATCTTGCTCATACATGAATAAAATCAATGCACTTCGCGGAGGCGAACCCATATCAAAATCACCCATATATAAACAAGTGTTTTAATCATGGCATGGCAAAGAAGGACTTCAAACTTTCTTTGAAGGTTCATCACATATAGAATATAACACATTTATGAGCACATAATATAAACATGTTACACATCAAGTTTAGCCACTAAATTAATCCCATTAATTTAAGCATGATATTTATGTGTCATTAGTTTCTCTATAATTATGAGGATGAGACTAATTCAACTTTGGTTATTATCTCCAAATCAAGACAACAAGAAGTGCGGTCGAACTAAGCCATTAGGCAACCACAATCCCGCACTAATTCAAGAAACCAAGAAAGTAGTCCATGTGGCCAAAACTAAGCAATAGATGGTCTCGATGAACGTAGGCCAATTGCATTCACAATTCCACATGGATCTCCAATCATTGAATCAAGAACTTTGTTTCTCAATTTTAGCAATTATGAACTCTTCATAATTCTAACTTCGTTTTATCTTTGAAACTTTGATTGCGATCAATTTTGGGAAACACAATCTCGATGAACGCAGATTAGCCATCCAAAACTTGAACCAATCTAGGAATCACAAGACTAAAATAAATAGGAAAATCAAACCCCAAAATCCACACACAAACCAACTACCCAAAACCCATTCCAGATCAGCAAGTCTGGACTGGTTCTGTTACTGGTTTTGTCGAATTTGTCGAAAATTCCATATTCAGATTTTAACCAAAATCAGAACATATTCTGCCGAGCGAGCGCCCGCCTGGTTATGACCAAGCGCGCGCCTGAATGGCCAGAATAGTATAGAATTTTAAAGTTCGAAAATTTTGTCTCAAAATTATTTTTCCCCGATTATTAAAACTTTGATCCAATCAAAAATCAATAATCGAAATAATTCAGAATCCACCATAATTTTTATTGCGATTGAATCGTGCGATTAAAGTTGCAAAACAATAAACCACATAAAATCACAAAACACATAAGCATCATATATTCCAATATTCATATCATGCAAGGCACATAAACAATTTATATACACATAACATGATCCAAGTATTGAATTAATCAACATGAACGGTGCTCTGATACCACTGTTGGATTTCCAAGTAACATGCGCAGCGGAATATAGCAATTAAAATTTTAAGAAACCCAAAGCCATGGATCCGCTTATATGATTAAATCAAATACAACATAATGAATAAAGGATGAACTAACCCTTGATGGCTATCAAAGTTTTCTCTTGGTCTTTGGTGGAGATTTGAAGACTTGATCACGATCACAAAGCTTGAACACGAACTTTGAAGATGATGATTTTCACCCTCTAGCGGTATCCACACTTCGAACGAATATCAAAGGAGCTTCTTTGATCTTGGTTGCTAGACCAATATTATGAAACACACTTTCACAATATAATAAAGAACTATATGGAATTTATTTGTGAATTATTTTGTTCCTCAATCAATGATATCTTAGAACAAAATAAAATCTCTCTCTCAAACTCTTTGAGACTCACAAAAGCACTAGTCAATATGGTCTGGCTGAATTGGGGTTTTTATACACAATTAAGACCTATTCCAAATAGGAATCTTGTGCCAAAAACCTTTCCTAATCGAATTAGGAAATTTCCAGTCGGCATACCGGGCGCCCGCCTGGTACCCCCCGAGCGCCCGCTCATTTGGGCAGAAGGTCAAGGCCTTTTCCGGCTTATTCAGGCGCCCGCCTGGTTCAACCCAAGCGCCCGCTTGGTTGACCAGGAGGCCCAGAATAATTCCAGAAATTCCCTTGAGGTCCTTCGACCCTAAATTCCAATATAGTCCTCTTATTTAAGATTCGTTCTATTGTGTGTGACCCTCTAGGATTATACTAAGTTGGCAATGGGCTCAAATATGATTCCATAAGATATGATTAGGTTCTAGCAAACCGTCATACCTACCCAAATAGTATAACTAGATACAAGTTCGCATTCCTTTAGAATATGTCATAACCCCTTTGTCCACGATGTCATTGAACACAAGTCATGGTCAAACAGTCAACTTGTCTTGTTCAATACTTTCTCGATTCTGAATATGTTGATAATTCAAACGCTATTGATCCAATCAATCCATTTGAGTCCGGCCGAACATTTCATCAACATCATTCCTTCGAGGGGCCCAAGCTTGACATCTCTCCGTGGAGGGACAAATCCATTCAGCTTATTATTCTTCCCAACGGGAATCCGATTATGCTAATCATACCCTTTATAACTACCGTGTTAAGGTAGCGTTTGAATATGTCAAACACAATGTTCATCAAGTGGAAGACAATAACAACTTCATGTCTAAGGATTCAAATGACATAACTAATATGAGATATATGTATGACATAGACCATGACATAAATCTCATACAACGGGTCATGTCCAGTACCTTGTTCGAAACAAGTACCCATAAATCTAACATGATCATCTCATGATCATTTATCCTTTATACTAGTGCTTAACAAGTACTAGGGACGGGGATTATTATAAGTAAACATGAACAACAATAATAATCAAAATATCTCTTTATTGATATGAAATAAATGATAACAATTACAACGTTTATTAAACGTGCCTAGGGCACCACTACCAACAAGATCTTCGTATTCCTACCACTCAACCTAAATTACCTCCTGAGGTTCGTGAAGTTAGAAATCATCCAACTTCAAATACCATTGGTGATCTCAATGTAGGGGTTCGTACTAGGAGAGCATCAAACTTTGATGATGAATATCACTCCTTTATCTCTCAAATCGAACCAAAGAAGATTGATGAAGCGCTCCAAGATTCAAGCTGGGTTACTGCTATGCAAGAAGAGCTTAATCAATTTGAGCGCTACAAAGTTTGGACCTTAGTATCCAGACCTCATGACCAAGGAGTTATTGGTACAAAATGGGTATTCAGAAACAAGATGGATGAGAATGGAAGCATCACCAGAAACAAAGCAAGGTTGGTTGCGCAAGGCTATAGGCAAGAGGAAGGAATCGATTACGATGAAACGTTTGCGCTTGTAGCTAGACTAGAAGCTATCAGAATTTTCTTAGCTTATGCCTCTCACAAGAAATTCAAGCTTTATCAAATGGATGTGAAGAGCGCCTCTCAACGGTGAACTCCAAGAGACGGTCTACGTAGCTCAACCTCCTGGATTTGAAGATAGCAGATTTCCAAATCACGTCTTCAAGATTCAGAAAGCTTTGTATGGACTTAAGCAGGCTCCAAGAGCATGGTATGATACTCTATCAAAATTCCTGCTAGAGAAAGGTTTCAAGCGCGGTAAAATCGATACAACTCTTTTTATTGCTAAGTATAATGATCATTCTTTACTTGTTCAAATCTATGTTGATGATATTAAATTTGGTTCTACTAATGAGTTACTTTGTAAGCGCTTTGAAAAGCAAATGAAAAGCAAACTTGAGACGAGCATGATGGGAGAAATCACCTTCTTCCTCGGGGTTCAACTCAAGCAATTGAATGATGGCATCTTCATAAATCAAGCCAAGAACACAAGGGACTTAATCAAAAAATTTGTACTTGAGAATGCTAAAGCATACGACACTCCAATGGCTACGGGCAATAAACTTTAACAGACTTAAAAGGTAAGTTGATCAGACTATATCGAGGTATGATTGACTCTCCTTTATCTTCTGCTAGTTGGCCAAGATATTATGTTGTCTGGATCTGTGCGCACTATCATGCTAATTCTTCAGAAGCGCACATAACTGCTATAAAATGTATTAGATATATTTTTGGCTCTGTTAACCTTGGACTTTGGTACACCAAAGATTCGAATTTCGATTTGTTAGGTTTTTCAGATGCGGCCTACGCAGCATGCACCATTGACAGATAGAGCACAAGTGGAACATGTCATTTCCTTGGAAATCGACTTGTAACATGGGCAAGCAAAAAACAAGCTGCTGTGTCCATCTCCACTACTGAAGCAGAATATATTGCTGATGGAAGCTGCTGATGCCAAATCTTATGGATGAAGCAACAACCTGTGGACTATGGAACTCATGAAGAGAACTGTCAAATTCTCTGCGATGATATGTCTACCATAGCAGTTTCAAATCCTGCCAAGCACTAATACCAAGCTCATCAACATCTAATATCATCTCCTCAAGAATTAACAAGTGGTCTCTTGAAAGGAGAAATGGGTATGCTTAATCTTAGCTAACTTGTCCATATAATTTATACTAATGTATTTGCTTGATAAGTGTGCAAAATAGGTTAAGTTTCATGCGCCCTGCGCAACACCTGCGCAACAAATGTCTGCGCATGAAACAACAGTTCTGAGATTTATAGAATCTCTGCGCTATCAATGCGCTACGCATGACTATCCATGCGCAAATCATCTTGGATCGCAGGTAAGTGTTCTATTCATTAGATTTTACACATAGGTCCTTGACTGAAAAGTCAACGCTTAGTCACAAGGGTACTTGTGTAATTTAAATTTTCCCGCGCCTTTATTTTTGAATTTTCTTGGGAAATTACCTTCTTACCCCTGCGCATGTCCCATTGTCATTTAATGCAAACTGCGATTAATGACAGCGCACCTCGCGAATGTCTGCTCACCATTTAATGAGGAAGGTGATGCGACAGCCGTCAGCCTCTCTTCGCTGACACACGCGCGCGCAAAGACTGCGCACGCGCGTCCCCTATTCGTCCACGTCATCCTGCTAAAGTGCGCCCGTCCTTTCACTGACTTAGCATTTATGAGGAAGTTGACTTGACAGTGACCGGCTTAGGACTTCACACGCACACGCGCGCATAGGCCTGCACACGCGTTCCCTTTAGTGACACGTGGTATTGCTATCCTGTGCCACTGCACTTTTTCTCATATTTTCCCCCGCTATCGTGCGCCTAACCTCTCCTTCCTACTTAAACCGTTTCTCTCTCTACTTCTCTCTTCTCTATTTCTCTCTCTCTCTCTCTAACCTCTGTTCTAAACCTTCATTTTTCGTCTCCTATTCTCTATCTTCAATCTCAATTTTTTTTTCCCAAATCATTTCAATGGCGCCTAAGAAAACCTAAACTCAACAACCCGAAATCATCATCTCCGACTCTTCTTCTCACTCCAATCCTGGGAACTCTCAGAACGAAGAAGAACTAGAACAACAATCAAGGCATCCCACCGTCAATGACATGGTATGTTTCACTAACTTCTTACTTTTCGCCATTGTTGCTCTTGGAGGTCTTAAAACTCCCTTTTTCGATTTCTCCCTTGTTTGTTGATCTTTTTTTAAATCGTTGGTCATTATGTGTTCGTATTTGCCTGATCTACTCCTCCATGTAGTTTATTTCTTGATCAATGGTCGTTACATGTGCTTTTCGTCAATATCTGTGCTCCGTAACTTCCATGGCAGACGAACTGTTTTTCTTGATTTCTGGGTTTATTATTCAACTGTTGACTTTATGCTTTATTGTTTTTAAATCGTCTGGTCAACGCGGTCTTTTTGACAAGCATTTCGCTGAATTTTGTCAAATTTTGTTTTTCGGTGTTATTGGGTGTTCTTCATGTTCTTGAATATTCTGTCTTATTTTTTTATTTTATTTTTTTTAATATTTTATTTGAACAATTGATATATTCCCAAGTATTTGTGTTCTGCGCATAGTTTTCTGCGCATATAGTTTTATCTAGTTTTCTGCGCATACTTCTTTATAAGTATTTATTCTCTCTGTGCATGATCCCTTACTTTCTGGGTATGCATTCTTATTTTATGCGCATCCATTTCATATTCTCTGCGCATAAATATTTTTGCTCATCATGGAACTTGTGTGCCAAGGTATATCTGCATTATTTGCAAATGCGCACAGCTCCATGCGCAATAGGCTGTCTAATTCTATCTGTTGGGTATGCTTATTATAAACCACTCCTATTACCTAGATTTGATTGATCCCATAACCTAATTTTATCTTTTGTGGACTTTAGGATATATTGTAAGAAGTGTTAAACTTCATTTTTAGAATAGTCCACTTTGATAGTATAGGCTTTAGATTGATAGGCTGAAAATTTTCTAAGTCTGGAATTTTAGTGGTGAAGACCTTGACCGTGAATTCACTTGACCGTGGTAGACCACCTGACCGTGGAATACCACTTGACCGTGAATCACTTGACCGGAAGTTAGTTACCATGAGGCCTTGACCGCACATGAAGAAGTTGTCCAAGAACCCAAGTTTGTTCAAACTTAACCATGGTCAAACTATGGTTAGTTTAGAACGTTGCAGAACTTGGATCCCAAGTAATTCAAATTTGAATTCATCTTAGTGGGACCACCTCTTATCTGCAAAAAGAGACAAACTCAGAATGAGCTCCAATCAGAATTCAACAGCTCATTGTCCTTCAACTTGGAGCCCAAGTATTTCCCAACAGCTACTTTCTCATTCAAGGCTATAAATAGCCCTTAAGTTCTTCATTGAAACAACTGAGATTCTAAGAGAGAAATTGCTGTTGAAATACTTGGTGATTGAAGATCATACTCAAGATTTCCATAATCCTTTGAATCTTCAAAGAACTCACCTTCAAACCTTCAAAGATCTCCAGCAACATTCAAGTCATCTCAAGCCTTGTAACACTCAAGATTCATTAGGCTCTACAATCACTTAGATTTCAAAGAGCTTCTGATTCTTACACACACACTCACCCCAATTGATCAATCACATAGATTGCATCAAAAGGGATACACTAGTCTAAGTCTAGGATTTATCTTCATAGAAAGTAGGTGTTGATTCAAAGCTTCATCTCTGTAATCTGTACACTCAAGAATCAATATATACCTCCATTCAAAATCCAAGACTGACCATCTTGGTAAAGGACGTAGATCTTTTAACAGATCGAACCTTTCCAAATACTTGTGTCATTTTACTTTCTGCAAATTTACTCTCAAATATTGTTCATCTTGTTCTTTATTGTTCATATTAATTTTGTTTGTCGTTTAGTGTTTGATCTTTCAGATATTCAAACGTATTGTGAATTGTGTTTGTTTGTTCTCCACATTGCCTAAGTTAAAATCTGACTAACTTATCTTTTGCCAAAACTTCTAAGACAACAACTTTCAATCTCTCAACCATCTGACCGCAAATCCTTGACCGCATCTTTCTTGACCGGAACTACCTGACCGTGAGAAAGAATCCACTTAGAGATTTTCATCAAAACAACCTTACCTTATTTCTATCGAAAACTTCCGATGTGCATATTACATCTTGACCGCACGGTTTATTACTTGACCGCAAAACTCAATATTGTAAGCACTTGGTTGAATTTTGAAAAATGGTTGAATTTTTTAGTAGGCTATTAACCCCCCCTATAGCCTCCTTTCATACCCTTGTTGTGTCTTTGGGACCAACAAGTGGTATCAGAGCAAACACCTTTATAAAACTTCTGTTTTTCAAGCTTAACAGCTTGGGTGCCGATTCAAAATGGCAAGTCAGAAAACTATGGCAACGGTTAACTTCACTCATGTTCCAGCGTTCGACGAAGATAATTTTGACGTATGGAAGCACAGCATTCTAACCCAGTTCTACTCCATGGACGAGCAACTTGGTGATTGTCTTACCATTGGACCATACTTCCTAATGAAAGCTAATCCGGATCCAGAAACCAATGGTGCAAATCCGTCTATCAAGAAACCAAAAGCTGAATGGACCGATGAAGAGAAAAGACTGGTTGGAATGGATGTAAAAGCAAAAAAGCATACTTTTAAGTACCTTGAGTACGTCACAGCGTCGACAGATCATGGAATGCTCTACTGCAAAAGAACTTTGGGATGCAATTGAAGATTACATCGAAGGAGATCAAGCTTGCAAGGAAAGCAAAAAGTTTGCAATTCAAAGAAGATTCAACAACTTTGCTAAGATCCCCGGTGAATCACTAAGAGCCACTTATGATCGTTATTGTGAAATCGTAAGTACTTATACAGCACTCGGGAAGAAGCTTACCAAGAAAGAAATCAATGTTAATTTTCTTGCCGCTCTTGGTTCGCAATATCTACACAAAGGAAACACTCTTGAAGATACCAAGCTACTAGATGACATGTCTCTCAGAAGTCTCTATGCCAACCTCAAGGTCTTTGATATCAAGCTTAACAACATTGCTGAAATGGATGGAAAAACAAAGAGCTTATCGTTGGTTGCTCAAAAGGAAGAAGTGATCGAGGAAGAAGATCCAAAAATCTCCACATCAGATTTACTTGATATGGATGATGATGATTTTGCTATGTTCGTGAAAAGATTCCAAAAGTTCAGAAAGACAGCAAGACCCGTATCATCAAGCAAAACTCCAACAAGGTTCTCAAGGAGCAGCTCAACAAGTAAGAAAGAATACTCCAACTTCTCAAAGAAGAAAGAGGATCTCGTTTGTTTTAATTGCAGGAAACCCGATCATTTCGCTTCAGAATGCCCAATTCCCAAGTATGAGTATATGAAGAAGAAAAATAACTTCAATCCAAGATACTCAAAGCAAAAGGGGATGGTTGCTGAAGAGGACTCTACCACAAAAGAGTTAGCTACCTGGATAGAGTCAGATTCTGATGAAAGCGATGAGGATTCTGAAGAAGGTAACATTTGTTTGGTCGTTCAGTCCGATGATGAGGATGATAATAAAAATCGTCGCTCACCAAATGCAAAACCTAAACGGATAAGTTATACGGCCGATGAACTTGCTGAAAAAGGATTTCTAACTCCGGTTCAAAAGAATGGTGATCTTCTATTTTCAAGATGTGATGTGAGTGCAGCAAAGAAGGCTCTACTAAACCCCAAAGTGAAGGAAGTTCTGTCTACCATACCTCAAGTCAAATTTGAAATTTCCCCCGATGAACAAGAAAAGATGTTTGCAAAAGCTGAACAGGTAATTAGTAAATTCTCTGGCATGAAGGAAGCTTTAGCACTTTCAACTGAAGAAATTTCCCAGCTTAAGACGGAAAAATCTCTATTAAGATCTGAAATCACCCTCCTTAAGGAGCAGATCAAGAGTATGACTCCTCTTATTGATCGAAACCGTTTTCTAGAAGAACAAAATGCCATATTTAAGGTTAAAGGCTAATAGCTTCTACCGCTCACTTTCACCATCCGCTCTTTTCTTCTTTTTCTTGAGGTTTTTCAGTAATAGAAAAAGCTGTTTTAGGCAAAGAATTGGTTGCTGAGATAAACGACCTGAAAAGGATCACTAATGAGTGGACCAATTCTCGTGTCACTATGGAACAAATACTAGAATCCCAAAAGTCTAGTGGTGATAAAGAAGGCTTGGGATTCCAAACTAGTGACAACTTTAAATGTGCATCTTGTTGTGAAAGAGATGAGAAATTTACCCAGCAAACTTTGGAAGGGTCAAAAGCTAAACATCAAGAATCTAAGGGTAAAAGACAAGAACCAAATAAGAAACTAGAGTTCCACTATGTCTACCTTAAGCATCAAACTGGAAAGGCTTCAAAGTTGAAAGAAAAAGTCATGGAAGATTCTACCGCAGAGGAATACTCTGGTAAGGTACCTGGACACGACCGCGCATCAACCTCAAGACCCGGTCGAGTAGCCTTCCGCGGCATGTCGACCGCAAACAAGGGTCATGCGGTCAAGTTCAAGAAATTGAACTTTGTTCAGGAGAGATCTTCCATACCAGTTAACGATGTTGTGCTCAAGACCACAACGAAGTTTGTTAACCCTCAGTTGGGTGGCTTCCACCATTGTTCCATGTGTGATGATTATGGTCACAAGGCTGCTGAATGTCTTTTAAGATTCACACCAAATCCCAGAAGGCTTAAACCCCCTTCTGTGAGGCAAGTGTGGGTTGTTAAAAGTTGCTAACCCTTTGGACCCAAAAGAATAAAAAGGGGACCTTGTTCTTAAATGTTTATTTTATAGGTCCTCTGCTTAATGGCTGGACACTTCAAGGATAAATCAAGTTTATGGTGTCTCGATAGTGGCTTCTCAAGGCACATGACCGGAGATATCAATTTATTGGAAGATGTCCGTGAAGAAAAAGGGCCATCAGTAACCTTCGGAGATAATAACAAAGGAAAGACTGTAGGATATGGAGTCATTCGAAAAGGAAAAATCACCATCCAAGAAGTCTCTCTAGTTGTTGTCTACAACACAATTTACTCTCAATATCTCAGTTCTGTGACAAAGGATTGCAATGCCACTTCACTTCAAATTTCTGTCTCATCAAAGATGGCACATCCGGCGTCACCTTGCTTAAAGGGATTCGTAAGAAAAATGTTTATATTGTTGATTTTACTTCATCTTACATTTCTTCTAATCTTTGTTTTGTAGCAAAGAATGTTAGCGAAAATAGTTGGCTGTGGCACAAAAGACTAAGTCACTTAAACTTCAAGTATCTATCCAAGATTGGAAGAGAAAATCTAGTTCGTGGTCTACCCAAAGTAGCTGATCACCACGATGAGAAGTGCACAGCATGTCAACTAGGCAAACAACCAAAGGCGTCTTTCTCCAGCAAGACGACACCTTCAACTTCAAAATGTTTGCAGCTGCTACATATGGATTTGTTTGGACCTGTTTCTACCGCAAGTATTGGAGGAAATAGATGTACCTTAGTTGTGGTAGACGACTATTCAAGATATACGTGGGTTGAAATGATGATCTCAAAGGATGATTGCTATGACATTTTGACCGCACTCTTTAGACAGCTCCAAACACAAAAAGAAGATGACATCGTTAGTGTTCGATTCGACAACGGTACAGAATTCAAGAACAACGATGTTGCTCAGTACTGTGATGATCATGGTATTGACCACAACTTCTCTGCTGCTGGAGTTCCTCAACAAAATGGTGTTGTGGAAAGGAAGAACAGAACGTTGATAGAGGCTGGAAAGACAATGATTGCAGAAGCAAAGCTACCTCAATACTTTTGGGCTGAAGCCGTCAACACAGCATGCTTCACTCAAAATAGATCCCTCATCAACAAGACCTACAACAAAACTCCTTATGAACTTTGGAGAGGAAGAACCCCCAACATAGCATACTTCAAGATATTTGGATGCAAATGCTTCATACTCTACAACGGTAAAGAACATCGAGGTAAATTTGCTCCTAAGGCCGATGAAGGTATATTTATTGGGTATGCTAAACACTCAAAAGCTTTTCGTGTATTTAATAAAACCACTCTTAAGATAGTTGAATCTGTCCATGTTACTTTTGATGAACATTCTCTCCTTGAGCCACATATGGCTCCAAATGTTGCTGATGATTTTGTTGAGCTTAATGAGACAGGTACAACTCAACCACAAAATCAATCAACTCAAGGAAACCCATCTACCTCAACTGCACCTCCATCTACCTCATATGAAGCACCAGAAACTACCACATCTGCTGCTACCTCAAATGGAGTTGAAGTTGAAATACCCATCAATGTGGAAGAACCTATCCCTCAAATTACATATGATAGGGATGGCACAAATGATGTACCACTAGAAGATTTACAACCACCATCAACTCAACCAGATATACCTCAAGAAGTTCGTGAGGTTAGAGATCACCCAATTCAGAATATCATTGGTGATTTGCATTCTGGTGTTCGAACAAGAAGATCAAACTATGATGCACTTACCGCATTTATATCTCAAGTTAAACCCAAGAAAGTTGATGAAGCACTCCAAGACTCAAGTTGGGTTGTTGCTATGCAAGAAGAGCTCAACCAATTTGAAAGATGCAAAGTTTGGACCTTAGTTCCAAGGCCTCAAGATCAAGGAGTGATTGGTACAAAGTGGGTGTTCCGAAACAAGATGGATGAGAATGGAAGCATCACAAGGAACAAAGCTAGGTTAGTTGCACAAGGATACAGACAAGAAGAAGGCATTGATTATGATGAAACTTTTGCCCCCGTTGCAAGACTTGAAGCTATAAGGATATTTTTAGCTTATGCCTCTTTCAAAAGATTCAAGTTATATCAAATGGATGTGAAGAGTGCATTCCTCAATGGCGAACTTCAAGAAACAGTCTTTGTTGCTCAACCGCCCGGATTTGAAGACCCCAAATTTCCAAATCATGTCTACAAACTCCGTAAATCTTTATATGGACTCAAACAAGCTCCACGTGCATGGTATGATACTCTATCTAAATTTCTCCTAGAGAAAGGCTTCAAGCGTGGTAAGATTGACACAACTCTATTCATTGCTAAATATCATGATCATACTTTATTAGTTCAAATATATGTAGATGATATTATTTTTGGCTCTACTAATGAATTGTTGTGTAAGCGATTTGAGAAGCTAATGAAAAGCAAATTTGAGATGAGCATGATGGGAGAATTAACATTCTTCCTTGGGCTTCAAATTAAACAATGTGCTGAAGGCATCTTCCTCAATCAAGCTAAGTACACAAAGGACCTTATCAAGAAATTTGGACTTGAAAATGCAAAGGCATATGACACTCCTATGGCTACTGGTAACAAGTTAGATAAAGACTTGAAAGGTAAAAAGGTTGATCAAACCTTATACCGAGGTATGATTGGTTCTCTTCTTTACTTAACTGCTATTAGGCCAGATATCATGTTTAGTGTTTGCGTTTGTGCTCGTTATCAAGCAAATCCTAGAGAAGCACATCTTATTGCTGTTAAACGTATTATTCGATATCTATCTGGGACTATTAACCTTGGACTTTGGTACTCCAAAGATTCAGCTTTTGATCTTATAGGTTACTCAGATGCAGATTATGCAGCATGTACCATCGACAGGAAAAGCACAAGTGGAACTTGTCATTTCCTTGGAAATCGACTCGTTTTATGGGCAAGCAAGAAACAAGCCTCAGTCTCTGTATCTACCACAGAAGCTGAATATATAGCTGCTGGAAGCTGCTGCTGCCAAGTGCTCTGGATGAAGCAACAATTGGTTGACTACGGAATCAATGAAGAAAATTATCCAATCTATTGTGACAATACATCTACCATTGCTGTCTCCAACAACCCTGTCATGCATTCAAAAACCAAACACATTGATATCAAGTACCACTTTCTCAAGGATCATGTGGAAAAAGGTAATATCCATCTAGAGTATGTGAGTACTGACAATCAAATTGTAGATATTCTCACCAAGGCTCTTGATTCGAAGAGATTTAGGTATCTTAGAGGAGAAATGGGCATGCTAGAACTTTAATCACTTGTCCATATATTTTGATTGTGCTAATGTCTTATGTTTTATCCAAGTTCAACACCAAGTAGGTCATGGTCAACACCCTTACCGGTAAAGCAATCACGGTCGATGCATTAAAATCCATCAGGTATACCGACCGCATCCTTGTTGACTGCAAAATGCTCCGACCGCATGAAAGAATGAAATTTGTTCAAAGGCTTTGGAGAAGCCTACCGCATGAAAATGATGACATTGGTTCACTGCTTTAGAGAAGCATTCATAGGCCAAGGTAATATCTTGACCGCATGAAGTCACGGTCAAGCACCTGACCGCAAAAACGAGGTGACCAGGTAAGTGTTTCTAACTTAGCAAATATTAGGATCCTCCTAGTCATCCAAAGGGGTAATTTTCTAATTTCCTCTTTTCCCTCGTTTTCATTTAATTCAAATCATTTGCAATTAATTTTATTCCCTTATTTATGTCCGCCGTCACTATCCATGCATTTATGGCGAAAGGACATCTCTGGTCAAATCCCTGATTCTTGCAGAGTTAACCTCCCACTTCCTCCTCTGCACAAACCGTTCCACTACTTCCTTAACTTCCACCTCTCTGCAAATCACTTTTTCAGAAACCCCTTCTCTCTCTCCATCTCTTTACTTTCTCTCTCTATAAACCCAGTTTATTCTCTCTCATTTCTACTCGATTTTCGACTATAAATGGCACCAAAATCATCCCAACCAACGAAATCATCTAAGAAATCACAAGAACAAATTTCTGAAGACTTAATGGTATGATTTCTTGACCCAAGACTCTTCTATTTTCATTTTTCACTTTTCGTTTTTGGCGGGTCTTTACAACCCTTCTTATTCTATGTCATGATTCAATTTCTGGGTTGTTATATGCTTTGATAATGCACATTCTAGTTATTTTCATGATTTCGAGTTCAATATAGTGTTTAGATTCAAATTCTAGTTGATATATCTCTCAATGCCATGTTTATTCTTGAAGCTTTTTGGTTAAAAATGCCCTTTCATATTCTGAGTTTATTGGGCTTTTGATGTTAAAATTGATGATATTTTTGTGTTTAATCGGTTTCTGTGTTCATTTTGGTATAATTTTTATGGATTTTCGTGCCCTAAATCGTTTTCTGGGTTTCGGCTATGAACAGTGTTCTTCGTGTTCTCATGGTGTTCTTCGTGTTCTTGAGATTACACTTTTTGATCCTTAAAATTCATTACACATAGTAATACGGTGTTTGTGCATGTTTTAGAGATTTCATTGAAATATTTCTAAGTATTATTTTTGTCGACCGCACGCTCTATCTACCGTGTACCAATCGACCGCATTACCTGATCATTCGACCGCCGCTTTGTCAACCGCATACCTTGTTAACTTCTCTATTTTTTTTCAGGATGAAAAATCATTTATTCCTGGCTGTGTAATGGACTATAATGACTTAATGAATGATGCCATTGGAAGGCATATTATCAAGCGTATGACCAAATCTGACATTCTTAACTTCTTCACTATGCCTCAACCATTCCATCTCCCTGCCGCAGTTGGAGAATTCTACTCAACCGCCAAGGAGATCAAAGGAAGGGATGAACAGAACAAGCCTCTCAACTGGATTGCCGCTGAAGTCTATGGCCAGAAACTTGAGATTGACTATACTGATATTGCTTCAGTACTTGGCCTGGACATTGATTTTGAAGCTCCTGAATCATTGACCACCAAAGAATACAACGATCTCGCTGAAAGATTGATTGGATCAACAGACGTGTGCACTCCCTACCGGAAGACCTTTCCTGAAATCATGTACTATATTGGGCACCTGGTTGGCCACGGTCTGCTTTGCAAGAGTGGCAACCACGGTAACTTCAACACCACCCAGTGGCACCTATCTGCAGCCATCTACTTGGGCAGAAAAATGAATTGGCCCATGATTCTGTACAAACTGTTAGTGGATCAAGTTAATGATTATAACAAGCAGCTACGTGAGAAGGCCCCGACAAAATATAAGAAGAATACCAGGATGCTTTCTTTTCTCTTCAAGTATACTCCTGAAATCAGGAAGGAGTATGCTAAAGACAAGCATGCCAAGGTAACCATCTCTCTATCTAGGGTCTTTGACATTAAGACCATGAGATCTACATTCAGAAATCGTTTTGGTGACGTTCAATATCAAGAATATCATGCTCGTGATCCTAAGGAAAAGTATGTCCCTCCGAGTTACACAAAAGCTGCCAGAGAAGCTCTTGGTATTGATGATCCTGGTAAATCCACCTATGTTCAAGATGAGGATGAAAATGAAGCTGAGGAAGAACAAGAATCCAGAAGAGTTAAAGGAAAAGGTATTGCAAGTGACTCGACCGCTCCTCCCAAACCCAAACCTTTGACCGGAATTGTTGTAAAAGAACCCTCAACCGTTAAGCCTCCTTCCAAAATCATTCCTGCTGTTCCAGTTAAAGCCAAGCCAACCGCACCGCTCTCAAAATCCACTGTCTCCAAACCAGCCGTGTCCTCTCCGACCGTTCCATCCAAATCCTTCAAGATAAAATCTTCTGCACTCCCAACTTCGTCTCTGGGGGAGAGGTCCAAGAAAAGGGATCTTTCTCTAAGTCCCGTTCAAACCGCAAAGAAATCCAAGATTGCAAGACCACCTCCTTCGACCGCATCTCCAGTATTCACTCCATCCAGTTCACCTATGCAGAGTGACCGTGATGATGATGTTGAAATAGCTCCTACTCAACCGCAACGTCAAAGGGTCAAGCATACTCTTGATTTAGTTGATGAACCAGATGATGTGGAATTGGTAGAATCTAGCAGTGAATCTGGTAATCAAGATGTTGAAACTGGTGTAGAAATTGAAGCTGGTGTTAGTAAAAATGCTGAGAAAACTATTGATGTTGATAGTCCTGATTTCAGTGATGAGAAGGTTGATGACCAAACTATTGATAAGGCTGAGTTTCAGGGTCACGGTCAAGATGTCGACCGTGTACCCAATGATCATGATGATAATGTGTTAGTTAAATCTCCTGCTCTCTCTCTTCCTAGAACTACTCAAGCCACGACCGCATCTGATAGCTCGGTCGATCCTTTGGCTCATCTACTGACCGCAGTTGAAACTTTAACGCAAATCAATCTTGATACTCAGAGCGAGGTTGTAAAGCTTGCTGCAAACCAAGTTAAATTACAGAATGAGGTTGATCTGCTCAAGGCTTCAGTTGTTGAGACCATTAAGGGGGAGAGTCAGAATATTACAAAGGCTATTCTTGAAAGCCTAGCTACCGTGAACCCCAACACTGCCTCGACCGCATCCTCCTCAACCGCTCCTATTACCCATGCTGACCTAAAGGAAGAGCTCAAGTCACAATCTTTCGCTATTGACCGTTCTGTGGTCAAGATTATTGAAGGAGCTGGGTTGGAGCTGACCAAGGCAATGACCCATGATAAGAATTTTTTGTTTGAGAAAATGGATAAGGTAAAATCCTCTCTCAAGGCAGAGATCAACGCCAGTATTTCTGTAGGATTGCTATCGGTCGCCGACAAGTTTGTACCAAAAATAGAAGCTATGAGGCAAGCCATGCAAGTCCACACTCAAAGGCTAGAAGGTCAAACTTCTAAAATTGATAGGGTTTATGAAATTTCTAACACTAATGTGCAGGAAGTGATAAGCAAAATTTCTACCCTACAATTGACCGTGGACAACCTTGCTAGCTCTCAAGCCTCCTCCTCTCAAAATCAGGCGACCGGGCATGGAAGCAGGATTGCTAGAGAAGAAGAAGATGAAGGCGAAGATAGTTTTGAATTTCCGACCGTGAACAAAGATTTCCTAGATGTTGGTCCCTAAAGGGCAACAAGGGTGTGAAAATCGCTAGAGGGGGGGGGTGAATAGCGTTTTAAAATTCTTTTCAAACCCTTTTGCAATTCAATGGCAGATGCGCACAACTCTTATTTTGGCTAAGTATAGCGCGCGGTAAGAGTGTGAAATGCACAGCGGAAATTTAAAACAGCTCTGCGCAGGGTATACTGCGCAGAGATAAAAACGCACGCGCTAAGTATGAGGCTAAAGAGTGGCGCAAAATGGGATTCTAAGGCAAATGAGCAATATCAATTACAACATCAAAGTGTAGCAATCTGAAAGATCAAACAAAGCAGTTCATAAAAAGTTAAGCATGAAATATGCAATAAGTAATGAACACGCTATTTGGAGAGGTTCGATCGATGAAAGATCTACATCCTCTACCAAGATGGTTAGTCTTGGATTTCTAATGAAGATCTTATTATATGAGAGAGTATTACAAATTACAACATTAGAGCTCAATACTAACTCAAGATCTATTATCTATGAAGAATAAATCCTAGACTAAACCGGTGTATCTTAAGAAGTTAGATCAAAATGATCAAAGCTTCAAGAGGTGTGTGTGTGACAGAAATTCTGGGCTCTATGAATATGAAAGATGAAGAGCACCAAGAATTCTGGTGATATAGGCTTTGTAATATGAGCAGGAGTTTTGAAGGTTTGAAGATCTTGAAGACTGTTCTAAAGAATCTGGAAATACTAAGCAGCAGTCTTCAGATCTTCATGGTTTTTCAATGAAGCATGAAACTCGAGCTCTGAAGCATAATGGCCAACAAGAGGGGCTTGATCAAAGGGCTGATCAAGGGTAGTTTCAAGGGCCGCTTGGAAATGAAGTTGAGCAGGCTATTTATAGCTGAGAGCTTGAATATAGCCGTTGGAGCTCTGAGCAAGGACAATGAGCTGGCACAAGGTGATTGGCGCGCAGCTGTCCTTTATAGCCGTTGGGGCTCTGATCAAAGATGATGACCTGGCACAATATGATTGGTGCGCAGGTATATAGAGCCGTTGGAGACTGAGCATGAAGACCAAATTCAAAAGCTTCTTTTAGAAGGTTGACAGCTGTCTTCACTTGAGATATTTCTTTGAAGCGTGTCTCCACCAATGGTTTTACTGAGTGTGCTTATTTTGTCGTTTGTGCACACCTCAGCATTTTAATAAGCGTTCATCTTCTAAGCGTTTTCCAAGCTTTCTAGAATGTGAGATCAGGAGATGACGAACTTGACCAAGGTTGTGTCCGCGCACAAAAGGCATGCGCATTGCCGGCGCGCATGGATTCAGCGCATGAGCATCATGCGCACCATGCTTGGTCACAAAGAGATCTCTTGAGAGTATAGGAAGATCTTGTAAATTGAGCAGGGTCAAGGACTGCGCAAGATATCTATGCGCAGTGGCGACCTGCGCAGAGAACATTCTGCGTAGCGAAATGAATCCTTGCTTAGGTAGTCTTCAATCTTTAAAGCTTCAAGTCCTATCATCTAAGCCTATACTATAAAAAGGACTTAGCTAAAAATTGAAGTTATAAACTTCTTTACATGAGGTCCTAAAGTCCGTAAAAGTACTTATAGGTGATGGTATCAATCAATTCTAACAAATGTAGGAGGGTTAAGTGATAAGCATACCCAACACTAGAGATCAACGACCTTAAGGACCCCATCATCATTCCTGGAGTTGGTCTATTAAAGAAATTCGGCTGCTTTGAAGGAGATCCATACTTTGATTAACCGTACCATTTGAACTGACCGTGTGTGGTCATGTTAAAATAATTTGTTAATGTTTGTCTCAAAACAATGTTTATTTCTGTTTGTCTTTAATTTGGGTTGTAAAACTTTAATCTCTCTTTTGTCTGCACTCCTCACTTTAATGGTTATATTTTTGTGGAGTGCGTTTTGAATGTTTGTTTGATGCATTTGCTTACTTATTGTTATTTTCTCTAAAAATGCATTCAAACCTTATATTTCTATCTTGCTAGGATTATTCTTTTATTTATCTTTTTAGGCTGATAGAAATCTATGACACTGGCATAGAGTGTGCATTGACTTGGGGCATGAAATTAATAAAATATTATTTTCTTGAAAACATGTTATTACCAAGTACAATAAATTAGCCTTTGTTATAGTAGGTAATGGTCTCAATCAAATAGGGGGAGATTGTTGGGTATGCTTATTATAAACCACTCCTATTACCTAGATTTGATTGATCCCATAACCTAATTTTATCTTTTGTGGACTTTAGGATATATTGTAAGAAGTGTTAAACTTCATTTTTAGAATAGTCCACTTTGATAGTATAGGCTTTAGATTGATAGGCTGAAAATTTTCTACGTCTGGAATTTTAGTGGTCAAGACCTTGACCGTGAATTCACTTGACCGTGGTAGACCACCTGACCGTGGAAGACCACTTGACCGTGAATCACTTGACCGGAAGTTAGTTACCATGAGGCCTTGACCGCACATAAAGAAGTTGTCCAAGAACCCAAGTTTGTTCAAACTTAACCATGGTCAAACTATGGTTAGTTTAGAACGTTGCAGAACTTGGATCCCAAGTAATTCAAATTTGAATTCATCTTAGTGGGACCACCTCTTATCTGCAAAAAGGGACAAACTCAGAATGAGCTCCAATCAGAATTCAACAGCTCATTGTCCTTCAACTTGGAGCCCAAGTATTTCCCAACAGCTACTTTCTCATTCAAGGCTATAAATAGCCCTTAAGTTCTTCATTGAAACAGCTGAGATTCTAAGAGAGAAATTGCTGTTGAAATACTTGGTGATTGAAGATCATACTCAAGATTTCCAGAATCCTTTGAATCTTCAAAGAACTCACCTTCAAACCTTCAAAGATCTCCAGCAACATTCAAGTCATCTCAAGCCTTGTAACACTTAAGATTCATTAGGCTCTACAATCACTTAGATTTCAAAGAGCTTCTGATTCTTACACACACACTCACCCCAATTGATCAATCACATAGATTGCATCAAAAGGGATACACTGGTCTAAGTCTAGGATTTATTCTTCATAGAAAGTAGGTGTTGATTCAAAGCTTCATCTCTGTAATCTGTACACTCAAGAATCAATATATACCTCCATTCAAAATCCAAGACTGACCATCTTGGTAAAGGACGTAGATCTTTTAACAGATTGAACCTTTCCAAATACTTGTGTCATTTTACTTTCTGCAATTTTACTCTCAAATATTGTTCATCTTGTTCTTTATTGTTCATATTAATTTTGTTTGTCGTTTAGTGTTTGATCTTTCAGATATTCAAACGTATTGTGAATTGTGTTTGTTTGTTCTCCACATTGCCTAAGTTAAAATCTGACTAACTTATCTTTTGCCAAAACTTCTAAGACAACAACTTTCAATCTCTCAACCATCTGACCGCAAATCTCTGACCGCAAATCCTTGACCGCATCTTTCTTGACCGGAACTACCTGACCGTGAGAAAGAATCCACTTAGAGATTTTCATCAAAACAACCTTACCTTATTTCTATCGAAAACTTCCGCTGTGCATATTACATGTTGACCGCACGGTTTATTACTTGACCGCAAAACTCAAGATTGTAAGCACTTGGTTGAATTTTGAAAAATGGTTGAATTTTTAAGTAGGCTATTCACCCCCCCTATAGCCTCCTTTCATACCCTTGTTGTGTCTTTGGGACCAACAAGTGGTATCAGAGCAAACACCTTTATAAAACTTCTGTTTTTCAAGCTTAACAGCTTGGGTGTCGATTCAAAATGGCAAGTCAGAAAACTATGGCAACGGTTAACTTCACTCACGTTCCAGCGTTCGACGAAGATAATTTTGACGTATGGAAGCACAGCATTCTAACCCAGTTCTACTCCATGGACGAGCAACTTGGTGATTGTCTTACCATTGGACCATACTTCCCAATAAAAGCTAATCCGGATCCAGAAACCAATGGTGCAAATCCGTCTATCAAGAAACCAAAAGCTGAATGGACCGATGAAGAGAAAAGACTGGTTGGAATGGATGTAAAAGCAAAAAGCATACTTTTAAGTACCTTGAGTACGTCACAGCGTCGACAGATCATGGAATGCTCTACTGCAAAAGAACTTTGGGATGCAATTGAAGATTACATCGAAGGAGATCAAGCTTGCAAGGAAAGCAAAAAGTTTGCAATTCAAAGAAGATTCAACAACTTTGCTAAGATCCCCAGTGAATCACTAAGAGCCACTTATGATCGTTATTGTGAAATCGTAAGTACTTATACAGCACTCGGGAAGAAGCTTACCAAGAAAGAAATCAATGTTAATTTTCTTGCCGCTCTTGGTTCGCAATATCTACACAAAGGAAACACTCTTGAAGATACCAAGCTACTAGATGACATGTCTCTCAGAAGTCTCTATGCCAACCTCAAGGTCTTTGATATCAAGCTTAACAACATTGCTGAAATGGAAGGAAAAACAAAGAGCTTATCGTTGGTTGCTCAAAAGGAAGAAGTGATCGAGGAAGAAGATCCAAAAATCTCCGCATCAGATTTACTTGATATGGATGATGATGATTTTGCTATGTTCGTGAAAAGATTCCAAAAGTTCAGAAAGACAGCAAGACCCGTATCATCAAGCAAAACTCCAACAAGGTTCTCAAGGAGCATCTCAATAAGTAAGAAAGAATACTCCAACTTCTCAAAGAAGAAAGAGGATCTCGTTTGTTTTAATTGCAGGAAACCCGGTCATTTCGCTTCAGAATGCCCAATTCCCAAGTATGAGTATATGAAGAAGAAAAATAACTTCAATCCAAGATACTTAAAGCAAAAGGGGATGGTTGCTGAAGAGGACTCTACCACAAAAGAGTTAGCTACCTGGATAGAGTCAGATTCTGATGAAAGCGATGAGGATTCTGAAGAAGGTCACATTTGTTTGGTCGTTCAGTCCGATGATGAGGATGATAATAAAAATCGTCGCTCACCAAATGCAAAACCTAAACGGATAAGTTATACGGCCGATGAACTTACTGAAAAAGGATTTCTAACTCCGGTTCAAAAGAATGGTGATCTTCTATTTTCAAGATGTGATGTGAGTGCAACAAAGAAGGCTCTACTAAACCCCAAAGTGAAGGAAGTTCTGTCTACCATACCTCAAGTCAAATTTGACATTTCCCCCGATGAACAAGAAAAGATGTTTGCAAAAGCTGAACATGTAATTAGTAAATTCTCTGGCATGAAGGAAGCTTTAACACTTTCAACTGAAGAAATTTCCTAGCTTAAGACGGAAAAATCTCTATTAAGATCTGAACTCACCCTCCTTAAGAAGCAGATCAAGAGTATGACTCCTCTTACTGATCGAAACCGTTTTCTAGAAGAACAAAATGCCATATTTAAGGTTAAAAACGAAGAATTGGTTGCTGAGATAAACGACCTGAAAAGGATCACTAATGAGTGGACCAATTCTCGTGTCACTATGGAACAAATACTAGAATCCCAAAAGTCTAGTGGTGATAAAGAAGGCTTGGGATTCCAAACTAGTGACAACTTTAAATGTGCATCTTGTTGTGAAAGAGATGAGAAATTTACCCAGCAAACTTTGGAAGGGTCAAAAGCTAAACATCAAGAATCTAAGGGTAAAAGACAAGAACCAAAGAAGAAACTAGAGTTCCACTATGTCTACCCTAAGCATCAAACTGGAAAGGCTTCAAAGTTGAAAGAAAAAGTCATGGAAGATTCTACCGCAGAGGAATACTCTGGTAAGGTACCTGGACACGACCGCGCATCAACCTCAAGACCCGGTCGAGTAGCCTTCCGCGGCATGTCGACCGCAAACAAGGGTCATGCGGTCAAGTTCAAGAAATTGAACTTTGTTCAGGAGAGATCTTCCATACCAGTTAACGATGTTGTGCTCAAGACCACAACAAAGTTTGTTAACCCTCAGTTGGGTGGCTTCCACCATTGTTCTATGTGTGATGATTATGGTCACAAGGCTGCTGAATGTCTTTTAAGATTCACACCAAATCCCAGAAGGCTTAAACCCCCTTCTGTAAGGCAAGTGTGGGTTGTTAAAAGTTGCTAACCCTTTGGACCCAAAAGAATAAAAAGGGGACCTTGTTCTTAAATGTTTATTTTATAGGTCCTCTGCTTAATGGATGGACACTTCAAGGATAAATCAAGTTTATGGTATCTCGATAGTGGCTGCTCAAGGCACATGACCGGAGATATCAATTTATTGGAAGATGTCCGTGAAGAAAAAGGGCCATCAGTAACCTTCGGAGATAATAACAAAGGAAAGACTGTAGGATATGGAGTCATTCGAAAAGGAAAAATCACCATCCAAGAAGTCTCTCTAGTTGTTGGTCTACAACACAATTTACTCTCAATATCTCAGTTCTGTGACAAAGGATTGCAATGCCACTTCACTTCAAATTTCTGTCTCATCAAAGATGGCACATCCGGCGTCACCTTGCTTAAAGGGATTCGTAAGAAAAATGTTTATATTGTTGATTTTACTTCATCTTTCATTTCTTCTAATCTCTGTTTTGTAGCAAAGAATGTTAGCGAAAATAGTTGGCTGTGGCACAAAAGACTAAGTCACTTAAACTTCAAGTATCTATCCAAGATTGGAAGAGAAAATCTAGTTCGTGGTCTACCCAAAGTAGCTGATCACCACGATGAGAAGTGCACAGCATGTCAACTAGGCAAACAACCAAAGGCGTCTTTCTCCAGCAAGACGACACCTTCAACTTCAAAATGTTTGCAGCTGCTACATATGGATTTGTTTGGACCTGTTTCTACCGCAAGTATTGGAGGAAATAGATATACCTTAGTTGTGGTAGACGACTATTCAAGATATACGTGGGTTGAAATGATGATCTCAAAGGATGATTGCTATGACATTTTGACCGCACTCTTTAGACAGCTCCAAACACAAAAAGAAGATGACATCGTTAGTGTTCGATCCGACAACGGTACAGAATTCAAGAACAACGGTGTTGCTCAGTACTGTGATGATCATGGTATTGACCACAACTTCTCTGCTGCTGGAGTTCCTCAATAAAATGGTGTTGTGGAAAGGAAGAACAGAACGTTGATAGAGGCTGGAAAGACAATGATTGCTGAAGCAAAGCTACCTCAATACTTTTGGGCTGAAGCCGTCAACACAGCATGCTTCACTCAAAATAGATCCCTCATCAACAAGACCTACAACAAAACTCCTTATGAACTTTGGAGAGAAAGAACCCCCAACATAGCATACTTCAAGATATTTGGATGCAAATGCTTCATAGTCTACAACGGTAAACAACATCGAGGTAAATTTGCTCCTAAGGCCGATGAAGGTATATTTATTGGGTATGCTAAACACTCAAAAGCTTTTTGTGTATTTAATAAAACCACTCTTAAGATAGTTGAATCTGTCCATGTTACTTTTGATGAACATTCTCTCCTTGAGCCACATATGGCTCCAAATGTTGCTGATGATTTTGTTGAGCTTAATGAGACAGGTACAACTCAACCACAAAATCAATCAACTCAAGGAAACCCATCTACCTCAACTGCACCTCCATCTACCTCATATGAAGCACCAGAAACTACCACATCTGCTGCTACCTCAAATGGAGTTGAAGTTGAAATACCTATCAATGTGGAAGAACCTATCCCTCAAATTACATATGATTGGGATGGCACAAATGATGTACCACTAGAAGATTTACAACCACCATCAAATCAACTAGATATACCTCAAGAAGTTCGTGAGGTTAGAGATCACCCAATTCAGAATATCATTGGTGATTTGCATTCTGGTGTTCGAACAAGAAGATCAAACTATGATGCACTTACCGCATTTATATCTCAAGTTGAACCCAAGAAAGTTGATGAAGCAC
This sequence comes from Campanula takesimana, assembly GCA_026119855.1. NCBI lineage: Eukaryota > Viridiplantae > Streptophyta > Magnoliopsida > Asterales > Campanulaceae > Campanula > Campanula takesimana. The sequence continues at coordinate 422,781 of JAOWBW010000796.1, read as the reverse complement.
TCCAAGACTCAAGTTGGGTTGTTGCTATGCAAGAAGAGCTCAACCAATTTGAAAGATGCAAAGTTTGGACCTTAGTTCCAAGGCCTCAAGATCAAGGAGTGATTGGTACAAAGTGGGTGTTCCGAAACAAGATGGATGAGAATGGAAGCATCACAAGGAACAAAGCTATAGCATAGGCTAGTGTGTGCATTTACTTGAGGCATGATTTACCATTCACATTTTTATGGACATGTTATTATCAAGTACAATGAATTGCCTTTGCTATAGTAGGTAATGGCATCAATCATTTAGGGGGAGATTGTTGGGTATGCTTATCACTTAACCCTCCTACATTTGTTAGAATTGATTGATACCATCACCTATGAGTATTTTTATGGACTTTAGAACCTATGTAAGAAGTTTATAACTTCAATTTTTAGCCAAGTCCTTTTTATAGTATAGGCTTAGATTATAGGACTTGAAGCAATGATCGAAGCTTTCCTAAGCATGATTCATTTCACTGCGCAGAATGTCCTCTGCGCAGGTCGCCACTGCGCATAGATATCTTGTGCAGCTTTTGACCCTGCTCAGTTTTCAAGGTCTTATTTTCCTAAACTCTGAAGAGATCTTTTAGTGACCAATCATGGTGCGCATGCTGCCCATGCGCTGAATCCATACGCGCTGGCAATGCGCATGCCTTTGTGCGCGGACACTCAACCTTGGTCAAATTCCTCATCTCCTGATCTCATATTCTAGAAGGTTGGAAAGCGACAAGACAAGCTACGCTTTTTTTTTTATTGAGTCATAGTGCTGAGGTGTGCAAAAACGACAAAATAAGCACACTCAGCAAAACCATTGGTGGAGACACGCTTCAAAAAAATATTTCAAGTGAAGACAGCTGTCAACCTTCTAGAAGAAGATTTGAATTTGGTCTTCATGCTCAGTCTTCAACGGGTACAAAGGACACCTGCGCACCAATCATATTGTGCCAGCTCATTGTCCTTGCTCTGTCTCCAACGGCTATAAAGAACACCTGCGCACCAATCATATTGTGCCAGCACATCGTCCTTGCTCAGAGCTCCAACGGCTAGTTTTTGAAGCTCAGCTATAAATAGCCTGCTCATTCCCATTTCCAAGTTTCTTAAGCTTGCATGCTTCAAGTGCTCGAGTTTCATACTTCATTGAGAAACCTTGAAGATCTAAAGACTGCTGCTCAATATTTCCAGATTCCTTATAACAGCCTTCAAGATCTTCAAACCTTCAAACTCCTGCTCAAATCACAAGGCCCTATTATCACCAGAATTCTTAGTGCTCTTCATCTTTCATATTCATAGAGCCCAGAATTTCTGTCACACACACACCTCTTGAAGCTTTGATCATTTTGATATAACTTCTTGAGATACACTGGTTTAGTCTAGGATTTGTTCTTCATAGATAATAGATCTTGAGTTAGTATTGAGCTCAAATGTTGTAATTTGTAATACTCTCTCATATTATAAGATCTCCATTAAAAATCCAAGACTAACCATCTTGGTATAGGATGTAGATCTTTCATCGATCGAACCTCTCCAAATAGCGTGTTCATTATCTTTACTGCATATTTCCTGCTTAACTATTTATGAACTGCTTTGTTTGATCTTTCAGATTGCTACACTTTACTGTTGTAATTGTTATTGCTCATTTGCCTTAAGAGCCATTTTTGCGCCCACTCTTTAGCCTCTAACTTAGCGCGTGCGTTTTTATCTCTGCGCAGTATACCCTGCGCAGAGCTGCTTTAAATTTCTGCTGTGCATTTCACACTCTTGCTGGGCGCTATACTTAGCCAAAATAAGAGTTGTGCGCATTTTCCATTGAATTGCAAAAGGGTTTGAAAAGAATTTTAAAACGCTATTCACCCCCCCCCCTCTAGCGATTTTTCACACCCTTGTTGCCCCTTAGGGACCAACATTCCCCAACACTTTGTCCTCCCCGCCAGCCTCAACGCCTTCTTTCTCATCAACTTCACTGCAATTTTCCGTTTGTTGCTCCATCATTTGAAGAGGATAGCGGGAACGGGGGTGGGAAGGCTGAGGGCGACGAGTGAGGATGGGGCTGTTAGAACATGGATTGCATAACATGTGATTGTTGGTCCCTAAAGGGCAACAAGGGTGAGAAAATCGCTAGAGGGGGGGGGGGTGAATAGCGTTTTAAAATTCTTTTCAAACCCTTTTGCAATTCAATGGCAGATGCGCACAACTCTTATTTTGGCTAAGTATAGCGCGCAGTAAGAGTGTGAAATGCACAGCGGAAATTTAAAGCAGCTCTGCGCAGGGTATACTGCGCAGAGATAAAAACGCACGCGCTAAGTATGAGGCTAAAGAGTGGCGCAAAAAAGGATTCTAAGGCAAATGAGCAATAACAATTACAACATCAAAGTGTAACAATCTGAAGGATCAAACAAAGCAGTTCATAAATAGTTAAGCAGGAAATATGCAGCAAGTATAATGAACACGCTATTTGGAGAGGTTCGATCGATGAAAGATCTACATCCTCTACCAAGATGGTTAGTCTTGGATTTCTAATGGAGATCTTATTATATGAGAGAGTATTACAAATTACAACTTTTGAGCTCAATACTAACTCAAGATCTATTATCTATGAAGAACAAATCCTAGACTAAACCGGTGTATCTCTAGAAGTTAGATCAAAAAGATCAAAGCTTTAAGAGGTGTGTGTGTGACAGAAATTCTGGGCTCTATGAATATGAAAGCTAAAGAGCACCAAGAATTCTGGTGATATAGGCTTTGTGATATGAGCAGGAGTTTTGAAGGTTTGAAGATCTTGAAGGCTGTTCTAAAGAATCTAGAAATACTAAGCAGCAGTCTTCAGATCTTCAAGGTTTCTCAATGAAGCAAGAAACTCGAGCTCTAAAGCATAGTGGTCAATAAGAGGGGCTTGAAGAATGGGCCGACGAAAGGGCAGCTTGGAAATGAAGATGAGCAGGCTATTTATAGCTGAGAGCTTGAATATAGCCGTTGGAGCTCTGAGCAAGGACAATGAGCTGGCACAAAGTGATTGGCGCGCAGCTGTCCTTTATAGCCGTTGGGTGCTCTAATCAAAGATGATGACCTGGCACAATATGATTGGTGCGCAGGTGATTTAGAGCCGTTGGAGACTGAGCATGAAGACCAGATTCAAAAGCTTCTTCTAGAAGGTTGACGGTTGTCTTCACTTGAGATATTTCTTTGAAGCGTCTCCACCAATGGTTTTGCTGAGTGTGCTTATTTTGTCGTTTGTGCACACCTCAGCACTCTTACTCAATCTAAAAAGCGTAGCTTGTCTTGACGCTTTCCAAGCTTCTAGAATGTGAGATCAGGAGATGAGGAACTTGACCAAGGTTGTGTCCGCGCACAAAGGCATGCGCATTGCCGGCGCGCATGGATTCAGCGCATGATCAGCATGCGCACCATGCTTGGTCACAAAAAGATCTCTTGAGAGTTTGGGGAATGAGATCTTGAAAACTGAGCAGGGTCAAGGGCTGCGCAAGATATCTATGCGCAGTGGCGACCTGCGCAGAGAACATCCTGCGCAGTGAAATGAATCCTGCTTTAGGAAATCTTCGATTCTTCAAAACTTCAAGTCCTATAATCTAAGCCTATACTATAGAAAGGACTTGGCTAAAAATTGAAGTTATAAACTTCTTTACATGAGGTCCTAAAGTCCATAAAAATACTTATAGGTGATGGTATCAATCAATTCTAACAAATGTAGGAGGGTTAAGTGATAAGCATACCCAACAATCTCCCCCTAAATGATTGATGCCATTACCTACTATAGCAAAGGCAATTCATTGTACTTGATAATAACATGTCCATAAAAAATGTGAATGGTAAATCATGCCTCAAGTCAATGCACACACTAGCCAGTGCTATAGATTTCTAATCTATCCAAAAGATTAAAAACTTACAAGGTAGGAAAGATAGATATATCATTCAGAGCATACAAATAATGTGATATGAAGTTTTAAGTATGCGTTTAAACTGAATGTTTAAACATCATGCGTAGAAAACATGACCAGTAAAGATTATGCGCATGAGTTTAAGTAATAATGCATTCAATGTTCCACAAACGAATGGTTTGAATTGAACAAGGTTTTGTGAAAGCTTAATGATGCATTCTTCTCATTAAAACTTTGAAGGATTGACTGTTACAGAGTACAAGCTTTAAAGAGGAAAAAAAAAAGAGGTGCGCACAAAAACAAAAGCGCACGAAATAAAGGCGCATAAAACATACTGCGCAACGAGAATCAAAAAGTCTTTAAAAGAAAAAGAACAAAATACTTACAAAGGAAATCTAATCTATGTTGATCCGTTGCAGGGCTTTGCGCATCTCATTCTGAAGACCGTTGAACTTGTTCATGAGTTCCACCTTTAAATTTTGAAATTTGTCCTGGAACTCAACAGCTTTACCAACATAAGTGTTCATTCCTCTGCGCATATCAGCATTGTCATCCACTAGCTCTCTGAACTTTGCTCTGCTGTCCGTTAGGATGGCAGTCTTCGTAGCTTCTAATCTTGTGTCGGTATGGAGGCGCTGAGTGTTGACGCTGGCTTGAATATCTAGCATTGCGTAGTCCAACTTGTCGTTGAAAGCAGAAGAAAAATTTGTCATGGACTTAGCAATGCATCTACGCACTTCTTCAATATTATGCGCAGAGCCTCCTTGTTCAATCTTCTCCATCTGAGCTTCCATCTGAGCTTGAAGATCATCAAATCCTCTAAGTAACCCATCTGCTAGGGTTTTCTTGAGCTTTTTTAGAATGTCCCTGAGTCCACCATCAAGCGCTCTAAGGGTGCACACATTTTTTATTTGTGCGCTGACATTTTCGAGCTGGGCGCTGATGGTTCTCAGGGAGTCCAGGATAAGATGATCCAAAGTGATAGGAACTTTTTCTTGCGCAGGCTCAGATGAACTTGCCTTTGCCTCCATCTTAGCACTCTCCGTGCTTTCCTTTGCCTCCCTTGCCTTTGCTTCCTCCTTGGCAGCTTTCTCCCCTTTAATGGTATCAATCTCCAAACACTGCATATCAAGACGATACAATAAAGTAGTTTGAGCAGTAAGGAGTTGATTTAGCTGCAGCTGCGTAGCGACTTGATTCGCTTGAACAGAATGCAAGCTTTGCACGATCTGGCGCAGCTCAGCTGAAGAGGAAGGAGGAGTCTCAGGGCTGAAGATGGTTGAACTGGAGAAAGATCACTGCTGTCAGTGGCTGCGGAACTAGTGCGGCGCTTCTTCACTCCTTTTGCGCTACTGCGCACCTTCTGCTTGAGACGAGAGGAGATATGTGCGATATCAGCACTGGGGATGGCTTCTTCAGAGGCTTTGTGCATTTGCTCCCCCTCAACTGCAGCATCGTCTGAATCACCACGAAAATCAGCCTTGCGCTTCATTGTGGTTGGCTTTGAGGGAGCAGGAGCTGGATTGCTGGTAGGATCAGCCTCTTTGAATGAAATCCCTTTGGTGGATTGAACCAAAGGAATGTCCTTGAGCTTTTTGCCACTGGGCGGAGCAATGCCCTTCCCTTTGCGATTATACGCTTCTTCTGCGGTCTCTTACGCAGCATCAGGTGTAGATCTTACTGCATTCTTCTTGGACTTGGCCACAGGAATTGGGCCTATCCAGGGTTCCTTGTTGGGAGCGGAATCAGACAGCCAGATTTCATAGTAATCAGCGTTACCTATCTCACTGCGCAAATTCTGGAGGTGTACTCTGGAGTAGTACTTTGCGTCGCAAGACTGCTTCTTGATTGACTTTTCTTCAACATAGGTGGCCAGTTCACCATAAGTCAATAAGAGTTTGGTTAGAAATCTGCAGTGAGTTCGGTATTTGGTCTTCCCTGCGTTCAGCTTCTTGTCATAGGTGGTCATGCCCTTCACAATCTCATTGAAGATAATCTGCGGCTAGTCGAGTTGATCTTCGTTGAAGATGGCTGCGCAGTATTCCCACTGCTTAGAGATGAAATGTCCATTATTTCCATTCTTGCAGTTGAGGGAATCTCCAATTAGGGTGCACAGGTGATACATCACCTCACCAAATTCCTTTCTGTTATACATTGGCCACTTCTTGTTAAGAGAAGGAATGCCAATGAGCTTCTGTGCAAGCACATTTTGGTGAACCTCATCATAGTTCACTGAAGAACTATCAACGTTGAAATTTAGGAGGCTGCGAATGTGGTTGGGGTGAACCATTATATCACTGCGCTGTACAGTGGCCATGATCATTTCTGTTGGCTTGTCTTCAAGTAGAGCAGGAACAACTCTTGTTGTCCTGAAGAATTCATCTATCAGCGCAGGCACTATGAAGGATTGCTCAAGAGTGAATAAAGGAAGAATGCCGGAGGAGCTGAGAAGGTGAAGCAGACGACGACCAATTGCATCTAAAGAAAGATTTGCCTGAATAAGTTCCCAACCTGGTATGAAGTAAACGTGTCCCTGCGTAAAACAATAGATAGAATTAGACAACCTATTGCTTATGGAGCTGTGCGCATTTGCAAGTAATGCAGATATACTTTGGCACAAGTTCCATGATAAGCAAAAATGTTTATGCGCAGAAAATAGGAAGAGGGTGTGCATAAAATAAGAAAGCATACGTAGAGAGGGATCGTGCGCACAGAAAGTAAATACTAGTAAAGAAGTGTGCGCAGAGAAATTGATACAACTATATGCGCAGAAAGCCATGCGCAGGAAACTATGCGCAGAAAACAAAGATGGGGGTATAACAATAGACCAAATAAAATATTAAAAAATAAGAAAGAATATTTAAGAACAAGAAGAACACCCAAGAACACCGAAAAACAAAAGTTGACAAAAATTCAACAAAAATACATCGAAATGAAGGCATGAACAGGACGAAGTCAACCATGTAAAAAGTATGGTCAGCGACACTAAAACAAGCCCAGAAATTCAGAAAAAACGGTTCGTCTGCCAAGGAAGTTACGAAGCACAGAAATTGACGAAAAACACATGTAATGACCATTGATCATGAAATAAACTACATGAAAGAATAGATCAGAAAAATACGAACACAACACAACGATTGATTTCAAAAATGATCAACAAATAAGGGAGAAATCGAAAAAGGGAGTCTTGAGACCTCCAAGAACAACAATGGCGGAAAAATAAGGAGTTATAGTGAAACATACCATGTCTTTGACGGTTGGATGCCTTGATTGTCGTTCTACTTCTTCTTCGTGAGAGTTCCCAGGATTGGAGTGCGAAGAAGAGTCGGAGATGATGATTTCGGGTTGAGTTTTGGTTTTCTTAGGCGCCATTGAAATGGTTTTGAGAGAAGAAAGGTTGAGGTTGAAGATAAAGAACAGGAGATGAGAAATGAGGGTTTAGAACAGAGGTTAGAAAGAGAGAGAATTTAGAGAGAAGAGAGAAGTAGAGAGAGAAAAGGTTTAAGTAGGGAAGGAGATGTTAGGCGCACGATAGCTAAGAAATGTTTGAGAAAAAGTGCAGTGGCGCAGGATAGTGATACCGCGTGTCACAAAAGAGAACGCGCGTGCGCAGACCTATACGCGCGTATATGTGTGAAGTCTTAAGCCGGTCACTGTCAAGTCAACTTCCTCATAAATGGTGAGTCAGTGAAAGGACGGGCGCACGTTAGCAGGGTGACGTGGCCGAATGGGGAACGCGCGTGCGCAGACTTTGCGCGCGCGTGTGTCAGCGAAAAGAGGCTGACGGCTGTCGCATCACCTTCCTCATTAAATGGTGAGCAGACATTCGTGAGGTGCGCTGTCATTAATTGCAGTTTGCATTAAATGACAATGGGATATGCGCAGGGGTAAAAAGGTAATTTCCCAAGAAAATTCAAAAATAAAAGTGCGGGAAAATATAATTACACAAGTACCCTTGTGACTCAGCGTTGACTTTTCAGTCAAGGACCTATGTGAAAAATCTAATGAATAGAACACTTACCTGCGATCCACGATGATTTGCGCATGGTTAGTCATGCGCAGTGCATTGATAGCGCAGAGATTCTATAAATTTCAGAACTGTTGTTTCATGCGCAGACATTTGTTCCGCAGGAGTTGCGCAGGGCGCATGAAACTTAACCTATTTTGCACACTTATCAAGCAAATACATTAGTATCAATAAATCATATGGACAAGTTAGCTAAGATTAAGCATACCCATTTCTCCTTTCAAGAGATCACTTGTTAATTCTTGAGGAGATGATATTAGATATTGATGAGCTTGGTGTTAGTGCTTGGCAGGATTGGAAACTCCTATGGTGGACATATTATCGCAGAGAATTAGATAATTCTCTTCATGAATCCCATAGTCCACAGGATGTTGCTTCATCCATAAGATTTGGCAGCAGCAGCTTCCAGCAGCAATATATTCAGCTTCTGTAGTGGAGATGGACACAGCAGCTTGCTTCTTGCTTGCCCACGCAACAAGTCGATTCCCAAGGAAATGACAAGTTCCACTTGTGCTCTTCCTGTCAATAGTGCATGCTGCGTAGTCCATATCTGAATAACCTACAAGTTTAAAGTTCGAATCTTTGGTGTACCAAAGTCCAAGGTTAACAGAGCCAAAAGTATATCTAATACATTTTAAAGCAGTTATGTGTGCTTCAGAAGAAATAGCATGATAGTGTGCACAGATCCAGTCAACATAATATCTTGGCCAACTAACAGAAGATAAAGGAGAGTTAATCATACCTAGATATAGTCTGATCAACTTTACCTTTTAAGTCTGTTAAATTTTTTGCTGGTGGCCATGGGAGTGTCGTATGCTTTAGCACTCAAGTCCACACTTCTTGATTAAGTCCCTTGTATACTTGGCTTGATGTGAAGATGCCATCATTCAATTGATTGATTTTAAGCCCGAGGAAAAAAGGTGATTTCTCCATCATGCTCGTCTCAAACTTGCTTTTCATTTGCTTTTCAAAGCGCTTACAAAGTGACTCATTAGTAGAACCAAATATAATATCATTGACATAAATTTGAACGAGTAAATAATGATCATTACACTTGGTAATAAAAATAGTTGTATCGATTTTACCGCGCTTGAAGCCTTTCTCTAGTAGGAATTTTGATAGCGTATCGTACCATGCTCTTGGAGCTTGCTTAAGTCCATACAAAGCTTTCTTGCTTTGTTTCTGTGATGCTTCCATTCTTATCCATCTTGTTTCCGAACACCCATTGAAGCGCTAAATATTGGATGAGCTTTTCTTGCACTTCTTGCATAGCATCGATCCATCTTAAAATATGGAGCACTCTACTAATCTTCTTTGATCCGACAAGAGAGATAAACGAATGCTACACCGCAAAGTTTGATGCTCTCGATGTGCGAATCCCTACATTGAAATGATAGGAATACGAAGATCAATGGGTATTTCATTTGCTTCAGCATCACGATCATCAAAGGTGATTTGTTGAAGTGGAGAAACATCATGCGCAGAAGGAGGTGTTTGCGCATCAGGAGTTGTAACTTCAGGCGCAGCATTTGGAGTATGCGCATGAGATGGACTGATTCTGAATCTGCTTGATCTATATTCTGCGCAGGAATAGAGTTACTGCGCACCTGTCTAAAAAGCTCAGCAGAGGCATCAGAATCATTTGGAGCCAAATGTGGCTCAAGGAGAGAATGCTCATCAAAAAGTAACATGTACAGATACTTAAAATAACTAGAGATTTATCTTATTATGATCATGAAAAGCTTAAAGAATGATTGGCATACCCAACGAGAATACCTTCATTTGCTTTGGCGTCGAATTTTCCTTTAGCGTTTGCAGCCAAAGAGCTTGAAGAAAGCAATGTTGGGCGCTCTTTCTCTCCATAGATCGTATGGAGTATTGATGTAGGCTTTGTTGATGAGGAATCTTATTCTGAGTAAAGCATGCACCGTTGATAGCTTCTTCCCAGAAATACATTTAGAAGTACTGCTTCTACTATCATTGTCTATCCATCCTCAATCAACGAGCGATTCTTTCCACAACGCCATTTTGTTGCGGAACTCCAGCAGCAGTGAAATTGTGAAGAATACCATTTGTTGGTTCTTGTTGGTTCTCACAATATTGAGCGACATCGTTGTTCAAAAATTATGTTCCATTGAAGTGTCGAACTCTATTGATGTCTTCTATGTTTGGACATTAAGAAGGAGAACAGCCAGGATATCATTGAGATACCACAAGTTGGTCCAAAGCTTCACGGTAGTGAGAGGTCCAAGCATATGATGTGAAGCGGATATAAGCGTTTTGACATTTGAGCAATCTTGCTGGAGGAAAACTGCTCAGGCTGCTTACTAAGTTGGCATGGTGCTTATACCATTGCTAGCTGCATTCACTTAGGTTCATTGCTACAGAACAAGGATTAGTAAATAGAAATTATAGCGGTAAGATCAATAATATAAAAATTGGTCTTACGAGTCCTTGTGAGCAAAGTTAGTCCAGAAACGCCATTCTTGATGTAACAGTGCGTTGAAGTGATATGGCATTCCAGACCTTTATCTCATAATTGTGATATGGAGAGCAGGTTGTTTGAGACTATCTTTTATGATTAGTCCAAATCCAATTATGTGCCCTTTGTTGTTGTCACCATATATTACTGAGTGATCTCTTCCTTCGTGCGCACCTTTAAGAGTGTTGACATCTCCAGTGTGTCTAGAATCCACTGTCGATATCAACTGAGCTTAAGAGAGTACAGTGAAGTAGATCTTTCCTGCTTTGTTGAAACATTGGCTTGCGCTCAACAGCAGAGTTATCATTTAAGATCAGCAGACACTTTAAGAGATTCCTTGCGCGGCTGCGGAGTTGGTGATGACGCAGCTTCTGACAGGTTAGCTTTGGCAGATAGGTGCTTGTCATTCTGTCTGCTTGGTGAAGGTGTCCCGTTTCCACTAGAGTGAAGGGATCTTTCTTTGATTGTCCTTGGCACATGCTCAGGTTCCATTTCAGAAACAACTTTTGAATCATTGTCAGCATTTGCCACTAAGCAGAGCAGTCCATCCTCAGAGTCAGCATCGTTGTCTTCAGTGTCAAGTCTCCGAGTCCTTAGCTCCTTTTCTGCGCAGTTCTCTTCAGCAACCATTCTGCACTGCTTTGATGCTTTGTGCGCAGGGTTGCTTTTCCTTGTACTCAAATTGAAGTAGGCATTTTGAAACGAAGTGTCCTGGCTTAGCAGACCAAGTCATCTTTCTTTGAGTTTCTATGAGAGAGAATACGAATCTTTGTTTGAGGAACCACCAGGTTTGGAGAACTTTCTGAATTTGATCTGAGGTTTGAGCAGGCGCAGGAATATGTAAAAAGTTAGCCATTGCCCTAGATTTTGAAGCCATATTGAATCGGCACCCAAGCTGTTAAGCTTGAAAAACAGAAACATGTTTTATGAAGGTGTTAGCTCTGATACCACTTGTTGGTCCCTAAAGGGCAACAAGGGTGAGAAAATCACTAGAGGGGGGGTGAATAGCGTTTTAAAATTCTTTTCAAACCCTTTTGCAATTCAATGGCAGATGCGCACAACTCTTATTTTGGCTAAGTATAGCGCGCAGTAAGAGTGTGAAATGCACAGCGGAAATTTAAAGCAGCTCTGCGCAGGGTATACTGCACAGAGATAAAAACGCACGCGCTAAGTATAAGGCTAAAGAGTGCCGCAAAAAAGGATTCTAAGGCAAATGAGCAATAACAATTACAACATCAAAGTGTAACAATCTGAAGGATCAAACAAAGCAGTTCATAAATAGTTAAGCAGGAAATATGCAGCAAGTATAATGAACACGCTATTTGGAGAGGTTCGATCGATGAAAGATCTACTCCTCTACCAAGATGGTTAGTCTTGGATTTCTAATGGAGATCTTATTATATGAGAGAGTATTACAAATTACAACTTTTGAGCTCAATACTAACTCAAGATCTATTATCTATGAAGAACAAATCCTAGACTAAACCGGTGTATCTCTAGAAGTTAGATCAAAAAGATCAAAGCTTCAAGAGGTGTGTGTGTGACAGAAATTCTGGGCTCTATGAATATGAAAGCTGAAGAGCACCAAGAATTCTGGTGATATAGGCTTTGTGATATGAGCAGGAGTTTTGAAGGTTTGAAGATTTTGAAGGCTGTTCTAAAGAATCTGGAAATACTAAGCAGCAGTCTTCAGATCTTCAAGGTTTCTCAATGAAGCAAGAAACTCGAGCTCTAAAACATAGTGGCCAACAAGAGGGGCTTGAAGAATGGGCCGACGAAAGGGCAGCTTGGAAATGAAGATGAGCAGGATATTTATAGCTGAGAGCTTGAATATAGCCGTTGGAGCTCTGAGCAAGGACAATGAGCTGGCACAAAGTGATTGGCGCGCAGCTGTCCTTTATAGCCGTTGGGTGCTCTAATCAAAGATGATGACCTGGCACAATATGATTGGTGCGCAGGTGATTTAGAGCCGTTGAAGACTGAGCATGAAGACCAGATTCAAAAGCTTCTTCTAGAAGGTTGACAGCTGTCTTCACTTGAGATATTTCTTTGAAGCGTCTCCACCAATGGTTTTGCTGAGTGTGCTTATTTTGTCGTTTGTGCACACCTCAGCACTCTTACTCAATCTAAAAAGCGTAGCTTGTCTTGACGCTTTCCAAGCTTCTAGAATGTGAGATCAGGAGATGAGGAACTTGACCAAGGTTGTGTCCGCGCACAAAGGCATGCGCATTGCCGGCGCCCATGGATTCAGTGCATGATCAGCATGCGCACCATGCTTGGTCACAAAAAGATCTCTTGAGAGTTTGGGGAATGAGATCTTGAAAAATGAGCAGGGTCAAGGGCTGCGCAAGATATCTATGCGCAGTGGCGACCTGCGCAGAGAACATCCTGCGCAGTGAAATGAATCCTGCTTTAGGAAATCTTCGATTCTTCAAAGCTCCAAGTCCTATAATCTAAGCCTATACTATAGAAAGGACTTGGCTAAAAATTGAAGTTATAAACTTCTTTACATGAGGTCCTAACGTCCATAAAAATACTTATAGGTGATGGTATCAATCAATTCTAACAAATGTAGGAGGGTTAAGTGATAAGCATACCCAACAGTGATTATTAATTCCATGCATGAAATCATAAATATAATGTTAATATAAAGTGTTGAAGATTAATTAATGTATAGAATTCCTGAAGTGTAATATTCCCTCCGTCCCGGACTAAGGTTCTTAGTTTGACTTTACACGGAGATTAAAAAAAAGTAAATGTTGTGAGTATGAAAAAGTAAGAGAAAGTAGGAGAGATAAAGTCGGTAGAGAGTTTTTGTTGTGAGAATGACAAGTGGGTCCCATTGTCCATTTTAAGTAATAAAGCAACTAAGAACCTTAGTCTGGGACAAACCAAAAGGGAAAGTAAGAACCTTAGTCTGGGACAGAGGGAGTATTACTTATTTATGATTGGCAAAATAGTAATTACACACTACTTAGGTGAAAGGGTGTAGTCCCTAAATGAAGTGCCTCTTAGTCACATATATAAAGGGCCCTCCATCAAAAGCCTTAAGTGACACAAAACATTCATTATTCTCTCCTAAATTCTCTTCATTCATTATTAGAAGAACAAGAGAGGGCACTCATCATATAGAAGAACTCCATCCCCTACATTCTTCTTCTTTCATCTCCTTTAAAGAACATCAAAGATGGATTCAACAGGTATACGTTTCCGCCTCTATCCCTTCTCAAACTCCTTCTAGACTTGAGTAATTTAGCTTTTATGGAATAGAAATGTTCCAACAGGGGCACCTAGGTTGGAGATAAAAAGTGGTTTGGCCGGAAATTGTCTAGTCTATTGGGATGAGAGATTCTGGGGAAATGATGTTGATAGGGGTTGGGGTTGGGGTTGGAGGAGCGCTGGAGGAGCAATTTTGGTGTGTGTGTGGGGGGGGGGGGGGGGGGGGGGGAGGAATGAAAACAAGGTCCCTCTATTTTGTAGGTAGAAATTTCAGATTATTAGGGTTTGAACGTAAAAGACAAAACTACTCTTGCAAGTTTCTCACCTGCAGTTAAGGTTTTAAAACTCTCTAAGCGCTAAGCGCCTATATTTTGAGTTAGTCTTGTGTGAGACGGTCTCACACGTGAGACGGGTCTCGTTGAGAGAAGAAATGGGCTTGCCCGCTCCGCCCATACGGGCCAAACCATTTACTCTCTCAACGAGAACCGTCTCACACACAAGTTTTTGTCCTAGACTCTAGACATGAATTATAGCATCTCGGTGAAATAGAGGGGAAAATGTCACAAGAACATGCGAATCATATGGTAGAAAAAAAATACTACCTCTGTCCCTAAATGAGTGTCAAAACTTCATTTTAAGGGACTAAATTTTTATACAATTTGGTGGTTAAATTCATATATAATCTTATAATCTTCTTTACAAACATTTAGTTTTTGCAAGTATAAAGAGACTGGTGAAAAAAAAAAAAAAATAGATTTAGCAACAAAGTTATGATCAAAATGAACACTCATTTTGGGACAAAAAATTCCTGAAAATGGACACTTATTTAGGGACAGAGGTAGTATTATTTAGCAAGATGACATATAACACCTTAAAACATACTCCCTCCGTCCCACCCGAATTAGGATTTTTGGGTTAGGCATGGGGATTAAGGAAAAAGTGTTAGTGGAGTAGGTGTTATGAGCATGAAAAGTGAAATAGGAGAGAGAAAGTAGAGTAGAGAATAATGAGTGAAAAGTTGTTGTGAGTGTGAATGTGGGTCACATTAAATAAAACATTTCCATTTTTGGGTTGTCCTAATTCGAATGGGACACCCAAAATAGAAATTTGTCCTAATTCGAGTGGGACGGAAGGAGTAATAAATAACTGAGCTTTGTTTTGTTAAGCTTCCAGACCTCCAGTTACAACTTCACAACAAGGCGGCATAACAAATATTTAATGATAATATTTTAAGAATTTATACAAATAAGAAATGTCGATGTTCTAGGATCATTTAGTTTTAATCAAAGCAACAAGGCGGATCTAAGCAGTACGATGCTTAGCTCGATTAGTCGGCTCCAAATGTTCCTAAGCGACGTTTTTTTTAACTGAATGAATTTCATAGCGGATTTTAAGTTAAGCGCGGTGTTTTATGGCCTTGTAGCGCTTAGGCGACAAAGCCGGCAGTAAGCGTGATGATTTAACATTTTTTCTAATATTTTCGTCAAAAGGTTACTTAACAAACGTTGGTTACTTTGGATCTTAGGCCCCGTCTGGTGGCGCGTTTAGGTGTTAAACGGCATTTGAAACGGAGCGGTTCTTCCAAACAAGTGTATCAATAGCACGTTCTCGGCCGCAACTTTTCAGAACGGGGCCTTCGTTTGCAACGCTATAATTTGTAGCTTTCTCTTGAACGGCACTTTGAAACGGAGCAAATTATATGATTTGGACCATTTTAATCTTTTAATTTGGGCAAAAATTTCAGGTGAAGAGATAGCATGTGTCGCAGAGCTTCAGTGTCGTCATTAATGGAGGTGGGTTTACTGGGTTGGGAAGCCTTGGGGTTGTAGTAGCTGATTAGGGGAAGAGAGTAAACAAAATTTGTGCCCCTATTACTTGCACCGATTGTTATTTTTATATAAGAAACTTGCAACAATAATTTTAGGCCCATGAGTACGGTATGTCTATCGTAAGTCCATCTCCATCATATTATTCCCTCTGTTTTGAAACATTCTGCTTTGAAACAAATATAAAAAATCTCTATATTATAATACAAGTCAAAAATAACTTCCAATTGACTTGAGACATCTCTATATTATAATACAAGTCAAAAATAACTTCCAATTGACTTGAGACAAAGGATGGCTGAGATTATTCCATAACCGCTTTCATCCAACAGCTACCATTAAAATATTTATTTTCAATTTAATCTCAATCCTTAGATTATTTCTCCACTTCTCCGATCCTACGGTTGATATTTGGCGGTTTCCAAAGTTCTTCTTCATCTTTTTGTTTTGCAATGGACAATCTGATTTACTCAGGTTGCAATAACAGAGGGATGTATGTTTGATGGCAGACTCAATTCAGTGTGTGTATAGGAAAATGGTTTTAAGGAATACATATTTCATACTTTCATTCTGTATGTACCGTCACCTAGATGTACTGTTACCTTGCCACCGGCACGGGCACGACCACTAGTTGTTTATATAATACTAGATACTCCGTTCTTTATGCAGTTGCAAAAAATCACTAATTAGACTTACCTGTCATATAATATTTGCTTAAATTATTTTTGATTTGGTAGTTTAATTGACTATGGAAGTTCAAGAGAAATCTTTTATACTCCTTCTGTCTCATTTTCAAAGTTATTAGGTCAAAATCACTGAGACTTTAAAATTACCAACCAAGAAAGAAGAGAGAAGGGAAGATGAGTGTCAACTGAGGGAGAAGAGGAAGTATTGTTTCACACCCCCCCCCCCTTTTTTTTTTTATGAAATAAGAGGGAGTAATAGTTAGATCTCATTAAGGGTAGTAGTGAAAATAAAAATAGGTTGTTAAAATATTTAGATAGTCAAACAAGTCTCATTATGAGATGTGTTAAGGTCTCTTTGGGGTCGGTAAATAGACGAGACTAGAGTGTATTCGAACTTTTTATATTAGATGAGTTACATTTTATAATATGTGTGTTACGTTGTATAAGGAATCGTGTAAATAAATTACATTTAATATTAACATAAAACCTATTTATGTCTGCATTCGGATTTTACCCACTTCCAGTTGCTCCATCACTCTATACTCGGCACTCAAGTTACTCACGTGACAATTTTTTTCAAGCTCAAACTTGAGACGAACCAATTTTTTTTTCATTATTTATCAAGCTCGGAAGCTTTTCCACGAGCTTAACTCGACTATAGTGAGTCGGTTGGGTTCAACACCGCTACAGGCCAGTTGTTGTTGGCAAACTATGTTGTGTGTGAAGGAAATTGTGTATTTTCCTTACATGAATCGTTTGCCGTTTGACAAAGATTACTGTGGGTATGTTTCACTCAGTGTGAACACTAAAATGATATATCTATATGTCCAATTTAAGATTGGATGAGAAAGATATAATAGCTCAAAGTTGGTGGGTTGAATTGTAAATTATGGAATTTAAACTCACTTTTGATGTGTCATGATTCACAGATTAATTGAGAGATTAATTGAGATCATTACCTTGGAGTTGTGGTTACAAAATTGTGGAATTAAACCACATAAATACAAAGTAATGAATCACATAGTATTAATTTATGAATTAATTGGGAAATCATGGCTTTGTTGATGGAGCTATAAAAGACATAGCTACTAGTCTTTGAAAAAAGAAGAATGAGAAAATGAAAAACACAAAAAGAGTATTTTTCCATCAATCTTCTTCCTCCCTCTTGCAAATTGTTCTTTTCATTCCTTTGGACTACTTGAATAATTGGAATGGTGATTTTGTCCAAGCATAGTTCATTTCGCCGGAAGGCTCAAGTGCGGAGTGGTTCTGGTTCATCCGTTTTATCCTGGAATACTAACGCCCGTTGAAACCTCAAGCACTCGTAGAGAGGGGGGCGAATTAGTCTCAAGGAGAGTGTGTTCTCACACTACTCGGATACAAGAGATCAAATACGGTTATATCGTTTCCATCTCATGTTTTCATTTTATTGTTGTAATTGTAATTTCACTTATATTGTAATTGTTTTCCTTTCTATCTGTGTAAGATTTTATTCAATAGTTGTAGGAATATATTTGATCACGTGAGTAGCCAGGGCTGTACGGATAGTAATATCTCTTGGGGTCGGTTTGGCTACACATGATTCCAACATTCTACGTTGGAATTTACAGTAGTTGTTAATATTTTAGTGCTGAGACTGACTTGACAAACCAATAACAAACATTTCTGACATATACAGGCCTCTGCACAAAATGAATTTTCCTTTTGTTTCTTACTCCTATATTCTAATTCTACCCTCTTTATTTCTTTAACTTTTATGTATTTTCCGACAATACGAAGTTGGAATTCTATACCATATGGAAATTGGAATCAACCACAGTACCTACAAATTCAATACAACAGGAGATGTGGATAACTATTTACCCCTTCCGTCCTAACATAAATATCCATTTTTGTTCTTGATCAAAAATAAATATGGACATTAATTTTGGGGCGGAAGGAGTAAGAAACATTCTATTCAGAGAGGAAGAAGCACTTATTTTCCAGAATAAAGACCCCGGATAGTTGCTCTTGTTTCTGATACACTGCGTTCATTTGTGAGTTGATTTGAGGCAATTTGAATCAATATAAAGATCAAGCGATTTACACTCTATTCAGATAATCCACAATCATCGAAAACCAAGTTAAAACTCTATAAAACCAACAAGAATACAAGGTATCACATTGTAACACCCCGAAATTTTCTTATTGTATCTGAGCATTTAATGACATTAAATAACAATAATTAATACCTCAAATTAGGGTTCACAACTAACCCTTTATTACATCATCAATTCAAAATAAATGCGGAAGCGTAACTTAAAACTTGTCTTGGCAGATAAACCACCCTAGCCATCAATGTATCTTTAACTTACACCAATAAATAAATGTTCTTAAAATAACTAAATAAGAATCTTCAATCTGCCGTTCTTCCTACAGCTGCCCTCCTTTTCTTCCCCTTCTACTTAAATCCTGAAACAAAATTTATAAAGAAGGGATGAGCGAACGAATGCTCAGTAAGTTCATACGTGGCCTCTCCGGTTACTAAGGAGAGACGACCAGAACGAATACCATGAATAACTTTTACAAAGATAGGTTCAGTTACTTTTTGATTCAAGACTGCAGAACAATACAGTCGTATTACTTTTAAGATTTTACTTTCAAAGGATTATGGCACTACAATCCAAAGGGATTCTTTCAAGTTCTGTCAATTCCGGGGTAACGTACATTATAACCTCAATGCCAAAGGTACAATTTGTACACCTAGCTTTTCCAAGCCAATAGTGTGGGTCGTAACATATATGGTATCCACACATATATGCTCGGGGTCTAGAATCATCCTTGTAATCAGACAATTCCTGAGAGAAGGCATGTGATCACTCATGCAATCCCTAGTTTAAGGACGAGTCTTTTCTAACTGGACTGTCCGTCAATGTCTTTTCTAACTGGACATTGGCCACTCTAACAAGTAAGTGGTTAACTTACAAGTTAAAATGAGAACATACCAAGGTACAAGTATGTGATAACAAGTTTCAAACTTCGATACTTAGTAGATCAATGGGGACATCACTAAGTACGGATTCTTTCAAAAGAACGTTCAATAACGCGGAGTTTATTCAAATACTATCATGCCATAGTGATAGCTAACTTATAGAAAAAATATAGAATTCCAATAAACAGGAGTTCAAATACTGTAAGGACGTAATCCCTTACCTGAATTGCTTTTCCTTGCAATCTCCTCTCTGTGCAAATCTACAAGGCACCGAGTAATTTACTTTAGTACTCTCAACATTGTTAACTACTTCTACTTAGTTAACTGAGAGATGTGTTTTAACTTCTTTACCTCGTTACTCCTTTCTTACGTTTAAGTTTCTGACTTTGATTTGCGAGTCAGTCCTTTAACTTTAATATAATTGTAATTAAGTCCTCTATCTTTAGGTTAATTACAATTTGGTCCCTCAACTTTGGGTTAATTGCAAATCGGTCCTTCAACTTTGGATTAATTGCAATTTAGTCCTTCAACTTTAGTTTAATTGCAAATTAGTCCTTTAACTTTGGATTAATTGCAGATTGGTCCTTCAACTTTAGTTTAATTGCAATTTAGTCCTTCAACTTTGAATTAATTACAGGAAGGTCCTTTGACTTTGATTTTATTCATAAAGGTCCCCCCAAGTTTCTTTTTAATCACTTAAGCCCCTCTAACTTCAAAGGTTTCCTTTTTTTATTTCTTCTAACTTCAACCTTTTCCAGTTTAATCCTTTTTCGTTAGGAACTAACTGAATTCTTTTAATCTTCCTTCTTCTCGTTAACTTTCTAATTTTCAAGGTCTTCCGAGTACTTATTCTATTTCCTCAAGTTAGTTTTTTTTAACTTTTTAACAACCCTCTTAAAGATTATGTTTTCTTTTCATTATAAACTTAACGAAAATACTAACTTTCCGTCCCAATTCTTAACCTTCTCAATCAAGAATTAACACCCATATCCTATAACCATGGCCGAATTACATATCATCAAAATCCATTGATTTGATCAATCCTTCTAGTTCTTTAAATTTTTCTAAATTCCCAAACATTGATTTTTATTCATAATTAAATAACAAAAATCATCAACATCAACAAAAATAATTCTCCAATAAATAAAGGCCATTCGGCCGAATAGTATTTGGGTAAAAATCCATATTTTCTTCTTTTTGCTAAATCCAATTCAACCTCAATGATTTATTTGTTCCATCTCCAAGCATTGCATAGTATTAATCAATCTCAATCATGATTATAAAATCAAGCTTAAAATAAAACTAATTTTAAAATTATCATTCTACCATAGCATGTAAATCAATCATTCAACCTTTTAGAATTTTGTCATTAATTCCCTAGCAAGCAAAACCCCAATTATTTATTTTCTTAAATCATGCATAACTTATAATTTATTAACCCGAATTCAATGAAACAAATTTTGGAGAGTAGGATTTAGCATTACCTCGAGAATGATCGGATTACTTCTTCCAAAATAATTGGCGAAAAATCTCTTCTCCCTCCTCCTTTGGTTCGGCCGGCGGCTTTGGTTTAGGTTTAGGGTTTTGTTTTTTTTTTTTTTTTTTGTGTTTTTGATAATAAAGAATAACCTAAATTTCACTAACTCAAGAATTTATACTTTGGATTGATTATTAATTGGGTTGGGTTTATTATTTAAAATTCGGGCCAACCCAAATTTTTCGGCCCACTCTTTAATTGTTCTATAACTCTAATTATTATTTAATTACTTTAATGTGACTAATTAAATAATTAAATAAAAAAAAAAAAAAAAGTAATGCGGGTATTACACACATATTAATCCAACATTCTAAGTGGGAATTTAGTTCTTAAGTTTAGTGCTGAAACTGACTTGACAAACCAATAACAACCATTTATTTTGTTTCTTATGTTCTATAACATAGCATGGTTTAGGAAGATGAAAATGTGCATGAATTTAGGAAGGTTTTTCCTTGAATTTGCCAAAATTGGAACGTTGAGACTCACGTTGCAATTCATCCTCATGCAAACGTTGTGGATATTTCAGTTGGTGTATGTTGTGATTGCTCTAGTACCATTTGAAAATTCAAGGATCTGGTGCTTAATATGAAGGAGGAACTACCAATAATAGTAAAACATACCACCTCCGTCCCAAAAAGAATGTCCAAAATCGTTCTTGATAAAGAGCAAATTAGGACATTCATTTTGGGACGGAGGGAGTAACATAAACCAACCAACCAATATCTTCTGAAAGTTTCAGGGTTATACTCAACTAGTTAAAAACACAAGCGTTGTGTGTAATAAGGTACACGGCTGGACAAGTAGAAACCGAAAAGTAAGATTACAGCTCTTAGAATGGACCGCAGTACATACAAATTCAATACAAGATGAGATTAGGTCCATCAGGATATCTGTTGAGAAACAACAATCCAATTCAGAGAGGAAAGGTGGGGTGAAATTCAGCAAGAGGAAAGCAGAGACAAGTACGATGAAACAATATCTTAAGTTGTTATAGAGAAGCTTCAATAACAACGTAGGCAATCACAGTTCAATCAAATCTCACTCAAGTCTAAACTCAAATCAATTTAAACTACGTTAGAAACTAATTAAACTTCTACTTCTAAGAGATGCCCCACAAGCATGGCGGCAAGGGACTAACTAATTGGCTGCATCTTTCCATTAATCACGGAGAAATGATATGGCTCCTAATTCTGCTCGAACGGCGAACTGGTGTCACTATTTCCTCCTCTCCAGATGCCTTCAAACAAACATACAAACCGAAACAAATGTCAGAAATAACTCATAATTTGACATGCTAACTTAAGTATACTCAAACAAATGACAAGTGATTAATACACTCACCTTTTTTATGGGAATTCTCTCATAGGTAGTGAAGCTTCCGTAGGAAAGCGAACCCATCGAGAATTCTGATGAAGATGAAGCCAAGGACTCTCTTTTGCTGTTCGTCCGTGCTCTTTTTTCGTGGCTTTGAGCTTCTTGATTGGTTTCCTTCCCGAGGCCTCTCTTAGTGTACGAACTCTTCTGAAAGCTACTCATTTCTGATGCAAATGATTCTGCATCAACATCAATATCTGCCTCCCAATTCTGTGGTACTTGCTTGCTAATTACTGGCTCCTTAGACAGCTCCTGAGTCACATCACTTGAAACACCAGATTTTTTTGGCCTTCGATAGATGAAAATTGTTGCTGCTGCTAAGGAAAGCACAAGAAAAAAAACTCCCAGGATATTTTGAGAGGGGAATTTATCAGTTGCTGCAATAAGGGTTGATGGAATTGGCTCCGTCCCGGATGGAGAATTTTCTGAAGAAAGTTCAAACTTGGTATCATCTTCAACATTTGATTGAGGTGGCTCTGTTGGAGCAATCTCAGTTTTTGAAGAGAGTTCAAGTTCAACCTTGGTGGTGTCTTCAACAGTTTGGTCAGCAGCAACCAATTTATGACTAACATCATCAGAAATTTTCTGTTCTGATTCCAATTCAGGCAACTCATCCGCTTCTAATTTGATATCTACCGACTCTTCTTCTGCTAAGATTTCAGCAACTTGTGGTTCTAGAACAGGCTGATCTTCTTCTACACTTATTGCATTTTCCACTTCATCCTCGACCTTGTCCTCTTCCTCACTCACCGTTTCCCACTCCTCTTCTTCCTGTGTTTCTTCAAATTCATCATCGCGAGAGACCCCATTAAACCGATCAACTAAAAGATCCTCTTGTAGAACAACATCAGTCAGATTAGCAAACTGTATGGGACCAAATTCATATGATTGACTGGTATGTGGTACAAGGCCTGATAAGTACGAGATAGAATTTGCTGACCACTGCCTAAAATTTCTAGCAAGCTCATTCAGATTTGATTTAGCAGATGCAACCACCTCAGATGAGTCATATAGTTTAGACAAGTTGAAATCTTTAAGCACGGGCGAGTTCATTACCGGAGAATCAGTAACAGAAAGTGATACACAAGCTATCACAAACACCAGAAAAAGAGAAATGGACATTGCCCTTTTCAAGAACCTTGGCTTTGGTGATCTTTTGGCTTCAATTATGGGTTCAGGTGTAGGGGTAATTATGGGGGTACTACTAATGGGATTTGGTTCAGAAATAATAAGCTCTCCGTCCTCTTCCGAAATAAAAGAGAAGTCTTCAGATTCTTTCGGTGAATCTTCAGACGATTCTTCAGATATTATCAGGTTTGGTTCAGATACAATAATAGGCTCTGATTCCTCTTCCGAGATTGTTTCTGATGAAGACAAGTCTTCAGATTCTTTCTGTGAATCTTCAGACTGTGATTCTTCAGACATTATGAAGCTATCTTCAAGCCTCATACCGCCACAACATTCTCCAAACTCATCACCATTTTCTTTGTTAAGGAACACTTCAATTCTAGGGTTTGGTCTGTAATGAAGAAACTGAGGCCTAGGGGAGAGAAAATTAGTTTCGGGGTCGTAAGGAGGGTGAGATGGGTCAGCATCAAGTGGGGCTATAATAATAGGCGAATTGTCCGAAAAAGAAACCTTTTTCTTGGTGCAACTCACACAATCAGAATTCTCACTCATCCCTGAATCTAGAGTTACCTGAGGAACAACTGTAGGAACTTCAACTATCACTTCTTTCTGGTCAACTTTTGAGTCAAAGGAACCTTCTTTCACGACCCGATCCAACATCTTTTCCGGCTTCACACAAGAATCTTCCATCAAATCAGGGCCGTGAAAATCTGAAAACTGAATCGAAGTCCTAACGATCTCGTTCCGTTCTGCCAAAACCTTCTTTCTTGGGGACGGAGTGAATTTCGAAGCAGCAGAGATGGTCGGGGACATGAAATGCTTAGAACCCTTTGCCGGTGACCTAAATCTGGCAGCCTTTTCGTTCTCTTTCTCGTCCCCTTCTTTCCCCGAAGAATGTCTTCTCAAGTGATCTACACTCACAATAATGAAAAATCAAACACCAATTAAAGAACCCATTTTCCGAAATACAAAAAGAAATGAACTTGCAAAATTAAAAGGAATTGCAAACGAACCTGCAGGGGTGATTGGGTTGACAAATTTAGGGTTCGTGAGACCGGACGGCCTGCCACCAAAAGGGTTGTCGTTGAAACTACGTCGAACGTTGGAATTGGATTCAGATTTTCTTAAATTGGGGTTTGTACGTGGATTAAGTGGGGAAGGAGATCTGTTTGAAGGCCGATCCATTGCAAAACCTTTTGCGTCTGAGTGTGGGAGAAGGGATTGATTGATGAACTGAGATGGAAGGAAATCTTGAAAACAAGGAAATGAAGTAGATTTGTGAGATATTTGAAAGATTTGAAAGGTAATTATCTAGGGTTTTACTGATTTCGCGATTTGTAACGGCTATTTCTTGATGCGGATGAGGGGTTTGGGTTTTAATGGTTGTTTTTTGACCGTTGAAGATGACAAATGATTTTAAAATGGGGAAAAGGGTAGAGCCGTTGGATTGCACTTTCTTTTTACCCAAAATCCATTCTAAACTCTAATTTTTTCTAGTAGTTAGTTTTTGTTTCTTAAAGTAATTAATCAAGATATTTTACAGACAATTGATTAATCAAATAAAATGAAATGTAAATTAGTTGGAATAGTAAATGTAAAGGGCTGGACTCTTTTGCGGGCGTGGAGGCCTGTCTCAATTATTATAAAGGTCATGTGCTTTATGTGAATATTGGGCCTTTAATATATAAAAATTTACACAAAATATTTATAATAATTTTTTATATAACAATTAAATGTGGCGGGATGTTGATTGTAAAGAAAGCCATAAGGTCGCTGTAGCTTTGCCCGCGTTTAATTGTCCGAGCTTCGAAATATTCACAGGATTTCATCTCTGATTCAAGAAGTGACTTAAGCAATACTTTACATACCCCTCAGTCTCAAAATGATGTTTTCACATTTATTATATTAGTACGAAAAAATTTTGAACAATAATTTTAATTTAATTTAAGTGTACTAACAAAAATATAAATTTATTATTAACAGTTCATAATAGTACATTAATAACAAATTTTATATTTTTATTTGAATAATTTAAGTAAACTAAACTACTACTAAAGTTATTTCGTATTACTCTCTCAGTCCCGAACTGATATTCTCGTTTGTCATTTTTCATTGTCCCAGATTTTTTTTTAATATCTACAATTTAAGCTTAAATCCGCATAATCACAACAAGGATAGTGTCATAGTGAAGCAAGTGTTCATATACTTTAAAAAAAAAAGTTTGAATAGTCAAAC
This sequence comes from Campanula takesimana, assembly GCA_026119855.1. NCBI lineage: Eukaryota > Viridiplantae > Streptophyta > Magnoliopsida > Asterales > Campanulaceae > Campanula > Campanula takesimana. The sequence continues at coordinate 397,380 of JAOWBW010000796.1, read as the reverse complement.
ATAAAGATCATTTTGGGGCAGAGAGAGTGATATTTAAAAAAAAAAAACATCATTTTAGAATATAATTATTAGTACACTATCACCCATCCACTATAGAGGGCCCCTGAATCTTGAGGCCCTGTGCAAGAGAACCGGCTTTGCAGGCGCGAGACGGACCGTTTATAGGTCAAGCCATTATTCTTTTCTATTTATTATTATTTTGATTACTATTACTAAATGAAATGACTGGATCCAATCCAAAGATAGATAGATCCTCGGCCCACCCGCCCATTTGCAGCCCTGCCCGCCCCAATCAAGTCCCAACCTGACGCGCCTCTCCAGCATGCGACACGTGTCGCGGTTAAAAAAAACTCCAATAACTTTAAAATGCAATATATTGAGATTTTGAAGTCGAAAAATATTTTTAAAAATATCGTTGCGTTCGTCTCGATGAGGCGAATAAAACTACATAGGTCATGATATGGTTTTCAATTATTATTTTTAAATCATTTTTATCACATAAAAAAACTGCTCTGTTCGTCGCTTAAAATGTAACACATTGTTATGAAAAAAAGTAACAGTTCAGTCTTGAAAAAGTAACACTTTTATTGTGAAATGTAACAACACTTTTGCAGAAAAAAATAAATAAAAATGTGATATTTTCTTCTAAAATGTAACAGTTTTTTTTCAGAAATGTAACCATACTTTTGCAGAAATGGATTAAGGATAATATAAGATTAATAACAAAACTAATATTACATTTTATCATAAATAAATGTAACTTTTTGTTCTCAAATGTAATAGTTTCTATTCTGAATCTAACATTTTTTTTAAAAAATGTAACAGTTTTTATTCTGAAATGTAATCATTTGCAAAAAAAAAAAATTTTAAAAAAATAAATAAAAAATTGGGATAACGTAAGATTTACTCCAAAAAACTAATGTTAAATTTTATTATAAAAACTTTTAGATTCATTTGTGCAATGTTTTTATTGGTAAAAACTTAATGATTTTCAATTACAAAAGTTGAATGTAACAATTGAAATTCTGTAATGTAACATAGTAGTTGTACAAGAAAAAAATGAATTAGTTTGATTGTTTTCTTTAGAAAAAAATAACAATTCAAATGCAACCGATTATATACTTGAATTCGTACTTTTTTATTTTCAATAAAAAAAATACCATTTACACTATAAAACTGTTACATTCATCTATATAACAAATGAGATCACATATATACTCTGTTACATTTCAATTAATTCATTTGTTAGGATTCTTTTTTTGAACCGCCCTACTTGATTTGATTGATCCATGCCACGTGTTTTTTTATGGACTATAGGGAATATGTAATGAAGTTTTATACTTCAATTTTTAGACAAGTCCATTTCTAGATTTTTATTTGTCATATGCTGAGATATGTTCGGTTTGTCCCTCAGCGGTTTGGTCGTTCAAACCGCACCTGCTGCCATATTCAGACCACCTGCATGGAGCCGCATTGTTGATGGAACCGCGTTCTACAGTTCTTATGAAACCGCACTTCAAGTCTTTGATAGAACCGCTCCAGCTTCTTTGGCAGAACCGCAGACCATTTATTAAAGAATTCAAGTGTTGTCATTTATTCCTCAAGACAAACATTCTCTTTTCAACCATAAAAGAATGTATTATGATTTGACATACAACTTCAAGTTAAATTGGAGTTTCTGCATGGAATGTCGGTTTTGTTCAGTAAATTCAAATGTTTACCGTTAGTCCTTTCTCTGCAACAAAGGACAATGTTAGGTAGTGGTGGAACAACTACCTAGGACTACAAGACAAAACAAAGGACGAAAATGACAGCTCAACCAATGGGATTTTGACAGCAGTTGTACCTTCAAGATTTGAATCAGATATTTTTCCAACGGTCACAAGACTGCTCTCACTATAAATAGCCTTCATTTTTCAACAATGAAGGTTGCTGAGCTTTCAAGAGAAAATTACCAAGTGTTCAAAAGTTTGCTTTGAAGATTTTACCCAGATATTCAAACCTTCATAGATCTCCTTAGCAAACCCAAAATTCTTCATCAAGCTTCAAACCAAACAACCATTCATTTCTCAGCCTTGTATCACGAAAGATTTCATCATGCTCATCTTCATATAGATCCTTAGAGAATTTGATTTCTTTCCCACACATACACCCGAATTGTATGATCACATAAATTATACCATTCGAAAACACTGGTTTTAAGAATAGCTTTGATAGGTTAGATTGTATGTTTAGAGTTTAGATTCATCTTTGTAATCTTGTAAATTGAGAGTAAAACATCGTTTTCTCCATAAGACCATTTTTTTATTGCATGATGGACTACGTTGAAAAACATTCGCGTGCGTGTAAACAAGGTGCTCTACACAAGGCCTCGATAATCTCATCGTCACCATTCTCATCATGGTCATCACCCAGTTCTTCATCTCCCAAGTCCGGCATTTCATTGTCATTGTAAATGGTGTCTACACAAGGCCTCGTAGACGATTGAATTGACCGATCTGGATTAAGGGACATGATGATCAATGCAATAACATAAACATAAGATATTACTTTTTAAATTGTACTAATTGATAGCATTGATGGTATTACATCAACTATCAACAAATATAAATTTGTTAAATTCTACAATTACAAATCTTTGAAAAATACATAAAAAAAGAGCAACAGTATGCATAATGATTCAATTTCAAATAATAAACAATGGTACTAGCTCCATTAAAAAAAAGTTTTTATTATAAAATCAATAACAAAATTTGGTTTTTATTCTAAAATCGAGAACATGAAATAGAAAGAACAAAAAAACTTACACTAAGAACAAGTATCTCTAAAGTTCTTCAAGTATTGGCTCCGCTAGATGGTTTTTGGAAGATTTTTTTTGCTGCAATGAAAAAGCACAATGCTCAAAAAGTAAAAACCTTGTTTTATTCGAATGAATGAAAATTGAAAACTAGTGAACATCACTCAAATACTAAGACTCCATAAACAAAAACTAACCAGGAATTGTCAATGACCCAAAATTACTACAACGACTAAAGGCTACGTCGGAATTACAACGCCAGAAGAGAGGAAACGACGGCGCCAAGAAGCATTGCTAGATTGGATTGGTATGGTTTATATTTGGGTTTGGGAGGTTTAGGGTTACTGGGTTAGGGTAAAGTCGTATTGGGGGTACATCGTGTAATCGTGGGCGTGAAAGAAAACAAGAAACCGACGATTTAATTCCACCTATTTAGGAGTACGCGGGTCTCTTTGGGTTGATCCGGTTTCGGGAAAACCTGCGAGAGTATCTCACGAGTACCCAAACATGCCCGACCCGTCTCGACCCTAAAAACGGACCCAGTTTTAGTGACGAGTTTGACCCGTTTTCTAGTACCGAACCGAGCCGAGTATACCTTATGCGAGTCGAGTTCGGGTCGGCTCGCGGGTAACCTGACCGACTTGACAGCTCTAGTTAGAGCAGTCTTGTGACCTTTAATATGGTCCAAATCTTGAAGGTACAGCTGCTGTCAAAATCTCATTGGTTGAGCTGTCATTTTCGTCCTTTGTTTTGTCTTGTAGTCCTACGTAGTTGTAGCACCACTACCTGACATTGTCCTTTGTTGCAGAGAAATGACTAACGGTAAACATTTGAATTTACTGGAAAAAACCGATATTCCTTGCAGAAACTCCAAGTTAACTCGAAGTTATTTGACACATCAACAAAACATTCCTTTATGATTGAAAAGGGAATGTTTGTCTCAAGGAATAAATGACAACCCTTGAATTCTTCAATAAATGATCTGCGGTTCTGCCAAAGAATTTGGAGCGGTTCTATTAAGGATTTGAAGTGAGGTTTCATGAGAACTGCAGAACGCGGTCTCATGAAATATGCGGCTCCATACTGGCGTTCTGAATATGGCAACAAGTGCGGTTTGAACGACCAAACCGCTGAGGGACAAACCGAACAAATCTCAGCCTATGACAAATAAAAATCTAGAAATGGACTTGTCTAAAAATTAAAGTATAAAACTTCATTACATATTCCCTATAGTCCATAAAAAGACACGTGACATGGATCAATCAAATCAAGTAGGGAGGTTCTAAACAATGAATCCTAACACATCCGACAACTCATATGTCTGACGCTTGCGGCCTAAGCCCAAATCTGCCTGCACGGGCGTGCTCTTTAATCTGCACGACCTGCAATATTTGTTCTCATTTTCTGACCATTAGGCTGAATATGTGTGCACTCTATGTGTACACCTCAAACTCTGTAGCTTCTACCTTGTTTGCCACCTTCTGTACGAAACGTGTTATCTCATGTGCACATCTGTGCTAATCCAACAGTACCAAGAATTACGCTGATTTTCTATTACGGGCATATCCTTAACCAATTGCCACTGATTCAAATCCATATACCTAACAAGTATGAACTCAAAACTACTCATGCGAGCAGGTTCGAGCTCGCTATGTCTCCCCTTTCTTCATTTGTGACTGATATTCATTTAACAAAATGTTGGTTTCCCTTAACTCAAAATCTCCCTTCCCCTCCTTCATACGCTCCACCATTGATGTCTTTTCTCTGGCGGTAAGGCTTTAGATAGGGTCGCATTTTTCATCTCCTCTGGATATCTTCATAAGTCATAATCTAATTCGACTCCTTCCCATCTTCTCCATTTCTCAACATTTTTTTTTAATTTGTTTTTTTTTTATTAATAAATGCCTTAACTATTACAAGATTTCACTTGAAAATGCATTTGGTAGGGATTGAACTCATGACATTTGATATAGAAAGGGATGCTGCCAGTGGCGAGGCTAAGGCAAGCCGAAGGGGATCAATCGACCCCCTTAAATTTTAGAATGTGTCAATTTTAGTGCTTTCAAAATTTTAGAAAATGACATTTTACTACTAAAAATAATGGATTTAAACATTTTGACCCCCTTAATTTTGAAAACAAATTGCACTAAATTATAATTTCGACCCCCTTTCATACGAAATTTGTATATCACAATTATTATAATTATCTCAAAGCAACTTCGACCCCCTTTCTAAAATTTTCTGGCTTCGCCACTGGATACTGCTTGAGCTTGAACTTTTTGGCCTTCAGTGCACAACAATCTTCTTCCTTTCCTTTCTCATTCTATGGTCCCTCTCTTTTTACCCCTTCTACGCATCACTTATGCCGCACTCTACAGGAGTACCCCTCACCGACCAAGATAGATCTACAACACTGGTCATTTGCGATAGATGCTTATGTGGTTTCGTGGTTCAATGCCTTTGTGGCTTTGTGATATCATGGGCTTTATTTTCTCAAATTATTTCCAGGTTGATCGTAAATCTGAGAGTTTACTGAAATTTAGGGGTTAATGTGCAATTTTCTCAAAATTTGAAGGCATTGATGCAAAAAAATTAAAGTTCTTAAAATACAATATACAGCTGAATGATAAATTTTTGTGTTTATTTTTGTGTTTGGAAAATATCAAAAATTGAGCCATTCATGTATGGAAGATGATTTGATAGGTTATCTGCTTTATTTTTTATTTTATTTTTCGGGTTTGAAAATAGATACGAAAGTTATCTCACACTGAAATTTGGTCCAAGAGATAATTGTTAGATTGTTATTGTTATTATTATTATTATTATTATTATTTTGTTATTATTATTATTATTATTATTTGGGAAAATTACTCTTAAAGGTAAAGCACTTTGCCTTTTCATATCAAATAAAACAATATACTCCATAGTGTCTAGAAATACATCGTACCTCTATATATTTTTTTCGACGTTAACAACAATTAATGATTTGATGACGAGGTTAATACCCATAAAATATTTAACAGGTGTAGATTCTTTATCCCCCTCCCCTAACCATTTGATCGAATGATATCCCTTTTGTCGAAAACGTTCTTCTTACTCACCTCACTTGAACCCTTCCCCTCACTTTGAGTACACGCGTTTTTCGTTCTCTTTTCTTGAGTGCTCGACGTTTGATTTATTTAGAGTCGCCATCATGTTGTCACATGGAACATGAACCATAGAAATTTATGGGTTCGGGGGTTAAATTATTGATTTGGAAGGTCAAGGAGCATAAAATCCACCAAATCTAGGATTAGTCTTGCTATTAAACATTATCATCATATTTTAAATCAAAAATAAATACAAGAAATCCAATAAATAATTGTTTATTTATTGGGAAAGTCGGGTTTTGTGCTTTGAGATCATCTTCATGAATTAAAAAGACTCTAGGATAACTCTTTTTGATAGAATCACACTACTCTAAAGCAAAGAGAGAGATGAGAGGAGAGATGGAGATCATGGGAAGATTACCTAGCGACAGCAAGAATACGAGGGGTGACCTTGACTAAAGGCATTCAAAATCCAAGAACTTTAAGTTGTTTGTGAGATTGAATGGAGAATTATGAGTGTTTGAGGGGATGATTTGATAGAGCTTCCGTTCCGCAGGGAAATCAGTTCTTCTAAATAAAGAGGAGGACCCCTTTATTTATAGGTGTAGATGACTTAATGACCAAGCCAATAGGTGTAGATGGAATGGGAATCAAGTTTGTGATTTAGGAGGGGTTGGATTTGATCACAAAGATCAGTATTTTGGTCAAATCCCGTATTGCTAGAGTCTTTGTCAAGGAAAGGACTGAAACCGAAAAGGAAACAAAATCAAACTCAAAGTCTGAGGGAGATGTCTCGTGCGAGACTGTTTTGCCCCTAAACCCTGTTTCGTTATTCAGTAAGTCTAGAACTTATGGAGTTAGTCAGAAACATAACAAAATGTAATGAAACTAACGAGTTTTCATCCAAACACAAAAGCGAGACACAAGAGTAGTGTGATTATAATTTTATGTTCAAAATAGGGTGTCTACACTCCCTCTCCTCTCCGTGCCCCTAACACCAGTGACTTAGCTCACCTTCCTCTCCGGTGATTATATTTTTGCATCTTCCCCCAAAACCACCAACATTCACCCTAAATCATCACCCTGTATCCCCCCCCCTTTCCAATTCTCCCCATCTTTATATTTGACGGACTCCAGCCATAACCAACAACAAATTTTCATTCATTTCCTACGACGAAGCCACAGAATGTCCATCTCTCCTTACCCTCAATTTATTACCTACCCATAACCTTCCCCCTACCGCGGCTATAAATTTGTTGAGTCTAACATTGATGGAAGGCATAAATGAAAATTAGGGTTCGTTTTCATTGCTAATTTATAGATCATTTTTTATGTTTTCTCAATACGGGTTTGTGCACAATTCTGTGATTCATGCTCTTTCTATTTGAGTTTGTGAAGAATTTGATTGTTGAGATTGTGATTATTTTTATTGTCGGTAATGTATATGTTTCTATGATAATTTGGTTTGATTTGAGATGAGGTTTTGATTGTATTAAGAAGGATTTATGGTGGTTGGTGGTGGTGGGAGTGAGGGGGTGGTGGTGCGATGGTGGGTGTTACGGTAGTGGGTTGGGAGTAGGAGAAGTGGGGTTGTTGTCGGTTATAAGAGGAATGATGGAGGAGAGGGGGGGAGGGAGATGGAAGTAGCGTAAAGTTATTTTGACATTAACATATTGATCGAATGTTAACATTTCATTTGGCCCAACAGAAATTTAGTTAGAAATTTTAACTCCGTTCGTGAAATAAGAAGTTGGTTGCATTATTTGTAAACTAATTAAAAAGTACGTTGAATTTTTTAGACACTAAGGAGTACATTTTTTAATTTGATGCAAATCGTGAAAGTACGTTGCATATAGTAGTCTTTTGGCTTGTTTTTTTTTCCTCTGAGAATTGGCTATTAGAGTTGTTGTTTTGATAGACAATTGTCATATATATATTTTGGCTCAGATAGACATGTAATAAAGATGTTTCACTCTTGTACTTCGAGTTTTCTTCTTTGTAATGAAGCACGCAATGTTTTATAAAAGCGGGGTATTTTTGTCAAGACATAAACTAAAATTAGAACACCAAAGCTAGTTTCATAGTAAAGACGGGTTATGAGTTCGGGTTATTGGTGTAATTTTGGCCCATGACCCGTAGTTTTTTTTTTTTTTTTTTTTTTTTTTTGTGTTTTTCCGTTTGCCCAAAGTAGTACTTACTATAAATAAATGTAACAAACGTGTTACTTATATGTAATATTGTTTATGCATAAATGTAATACATATGTATAGAAAAGTAAAAGTTTTTTTTTTGTGTTTTGTTCGTTTGTCAAAAGTAATACTACTTATTATAATTAAAAATGTAACAAACGTAGTGTTTATACATAAATGTAATACATATGTATAGAAAAATAATAGTTCAACCCTTTACACTTTAGAACTAAAAACACTTTTTTTAGTAAATTTGTAAAATAAAAACTAACAATTTCTATAAATGAATGTAACACTATTATATAACGAGGCTTTGACCAATAAGTCCCTCATCCAAATAAAAACTACTAATAAGGACAGACATTATTGAAACTCGCCAAAAAGTCCTTGGATTTTTGTTGGACCAAAATGCCCTCAACTCCCTGATGGGCTGCCAGGCGGACCGGAAAAAGAAATGCCGCTAAGCGCATTTCGTTCTTGCGTTTCTCTCCCATCTCATTCCTCCCTACTTTTTATCTCATTCCTCCCTACTTTTTCTCTCTCTTCTTTTTTTCCCTCTCAAAATTTTAAAATGCAATATCTCAAAATCTAGAAATCGAAAAAATAATCCGAGACCATCGTTTTAATCGTGCCGTCGAAACGAATCAAACAAGTACACTCAACACATAATTCAAATTTTAAACATAAAAATCTATTTTCCACTAGTAAAAATTTAAGAAATAATTTTTCATTTCTCAATCAATTTCACAATTTTAAAAAATAAAAATTTTATTTTTCACTTGTAAAATCATTTCTCATCTAATTTCACAGTTTTATGATTTCTCAGTTGTGTGATTTCACAGTTGTGTCATTTTTTCATTTTTCACTTGTAAAAACTGATAAATTCATCTCTCAATTTTCACAATTATTATAATAACTGAAACATTCATTTCACAATTGTTCACACATGAATTTAAATATAATAACTGGGACATTCATTTCACAATTATTCACACATGAGTTTGAGTTTGATAACTGAGACATTGATTTCACAGTTGTGTGATTTCACAGTTGTCCGATTTCACAATTGTCATTTTTCATTTTTCACTTGTAAAATCATTTCTCAATTGATTTCATAGATGTGTTATTTTTCATTTTTCATTTATAAAATCATTTATTAATTAATTTCACACTTGTATGATTATACAGTTGTGTGATTTTACAATTATGTGATTTCACAGTTATATGATTTCACAATTGTGTGATGCTATATACCCTTTAAACAACTGACAAATCAATTTATCATATACACCAACAAGAATAGCTCAATTTTTCCCAATTGATGACTCAATTTATCGGTTTAATTATATAATATAAATGAGACATTCATTTCTCAGTTATTCACATATGAATTTTGAGTACAAAACTGGTATAATTTTCTCAGTTATTCACACACGAGTTTAATATAAGAACTGGTAAATCTATTTCTCAGTTGTTAACATGTGAGTTGAGTGTAACAACTAAGAAATTCATCGCACAGATTTTACAAAGGATACTCATTTTCAGAACTATGTGTTGTCAAATGCTCTTTAAACAATTGTGAAATAAATTTATCTCTTTTTTTTAATTAAAAATGAGTAAGTGTCCAATTGTGAAGATTTAATACCCCTAACCCAAAAAAAACAAAAAAACAAAAAACAAATGTGAGGTTGTAGTGTTAAATATATAATAGTCTACTAATAGAAAAAGTAAGAAGCTTGGCATAGTGGTTAGGAGTCTTAGCTAAGATTAAGAGATCTTGGGTTCAAACCCTCTGATAGGCTAAATCGCACACCTACAAATTTACCTAACTTAGGTAATAATAATGCAGTTATGATAAGTCAGGGATCGAATCCACAGGAACGGTTATTTGTTCACGAACAGTCACTTAACCAGATTGGGGGTAAAGATTAATTATTAAATCCTAAAAACAGAAATTAAACTAATTATGAGCAAAAACAATAATTAAAGAATACTTCAGATTTGTTTCCGTCCCCACCTTTTTAATCAATTATCATCGGTACATCAATTCACTTTTAACCCTATTCACTTGATCCGAGATTTATTTCAATCTCTGTTCCTTCTTTCAGTATAGTTACTAGCAGTGGCACACTCACTAGAAACCCTAATTAATAATTTAATTTAACTGGCACAGTATAGATCGCAAAATTAATTGATGAACGATTTAAGAAACATAAATCAAGAACACTTTCTACAATTATTTCATATAGATAATTGCTTAATTTTACCTTAATCACAATTTACCATGGCACATGCATAAATCATGAAATTGCTACGGTGAAAACCCTAATTCTGGCACAGAACAGAGAATTCTAGCAAAGATCCAATCACAAAGATAAATAAATTGATCAGGTTTATAAACCCTAGCAACGGATCTAGAATAAGAACAAGTAAAATTATGAATAGAATCAAATTGTGAAAAGAAAATTACCTCAAATTGATATAAAGATGGTTCAAGATTCAAACCCAAAGTTGAGTTTTTAGTTCTCCATGGAAAAAAAATAAAAACCTAAAATTATTGTGTAAAAGTTGTCAAATCTGAAAACAAGAAAGAAAACTCATTTTTTACCTAAAACAAAGTCCTAAATTAATAAGGAAAGAAAAAGAAATAAAAGAAATAAGAAAATAAGCAAAAATCCCATCAGGCCAGCGTCACACGCGCCATCCGTCCGTCCACGCGCCAGCCATGCTTAAAAGCGCATCTGGTAGGTGCGCCTTCTCCATGTTTGGCCAAAACGCAAGAAGCGCGTCTGGAACCCGCGTTTCTTGACTTCCTTGCGTTTGGGCCGTATTGAACTGGGCTTGCTGAGATGGGTTCGCCTTTGTTGATCTTCTGGGCTGCCTGATCTGGTTGTTGGGCCATCCGCCTGGGCTTGATCTTCCTTCAGCATTGGGCCTGTTCCTTCTTCCCAGCATTTGCAATTGGGCTGATCCTCTTTATTTCTCTTTTTGAACCTCACTTTCTTTTGGCCAGCCCTTGTGGCACAAGGATTGGGCACTTGTGGCACAAGGGCTGAGTGAAATTTTTCCATCCATCTCTCTTCATTAATCTTGGGCATTTACATTTAAATTCCATTTTGGAGTTTCTTTTGAATAATAAAATATCTAATTTGGGTAAAAATATTAAAATACTAAAATAACCCCCAAATTACAATTAAACCCCAAAAATACATAATTGCCCAAAATTACATAAAATCTAACTAAAATACATAAAATAATTATTTTAAGCTCATAAGACCCTAGGAATTAAGTGTATGAAATCCGTCTCATCAAATTCCCCCACGCTTAGACCTTTACTCGTCCCTGAGTAAAATCCTAACTCCCCTCTAAACACCGGTCTAATAGCGTAGCATGGAGAAAAATGATTCCTAGTCTCCTCTAACACCACCAATCAAACATCAATAAATAAAATCGAAGTGTAGAAACTCCGTCTCCTTATAACTCCTCAAAGAAATAATAAAAATGACATTAGTTTGATACCAACACCATAATAAACGGTATCCAAACTAAAAATCCACTCAAAAGCCAAGGGAACTAAAAATGTCCTAATTTCCCCACGCTTATCTCACACTACAATCTCCCTCATAAAAACAAAGTTTATGCAAGATTTATATAATTAAGCACAAGACTTACCTCGTAACAAAACACCAACACCCCCTTATATCTCCAGAAAAGAACGAGGATTTCTAACCTAAAGTCCACTATCCGAACCTCTTACTCCAATAGTGTATAACCTACCCGAAACTCCAAACCTCCCTTATGTCTTCTCTCCGGTGGATGTAAGATATTTTATTACTCAAACCTCACCTTTTGCCTAAGCGCCCTTTCGGGTTTTCACTTAGCCTTTTTTTTTTTTTTTTTTTTTTTTATGCACACCCTGGTTTTTGCCTAGACTGCCCTTTCGGGTTTCAATCTAGTGGGCTTCTTTTCTTGTTTTTTCTTTTTCTTTTTTTTTAAGGAAAAACTAACTATCTAGAATGAAAAATGCATACTATACAACTACAAATCCTTCCCCCACGCTTAAACTACACAGTGTCCTCAATGTGTAAAAGTGAATAAAAATAAGGACAGTTGCAACGTAAGGGAGTAAATGGTACCTCATTAGTGCACACTCCACCCCCTTTGAGCTCGAATTGACTTCATGAATCCCTTCTCCTTTTTGTTCATCGTGCTCAAATCTCCATGCTTCTCCATCGAACCACTAGCCATCATCACTTCTTCCTCACCTCCAAATGCATGCTTTCGGTGCTCAGGAAGATTCTTCACCTTTCTTGGTCCATGTTTTACCGCAGGAATCTCCAAACCAATCTTTATATCATCATCCCCACTGCAAATAGTGGACACATCCTCTACCTTTGGCTCAGCTGTATCCATGAAACATAAACCACGAACATCCTCAGGGTCTTTCTTGGAGTCAAAAATATTGAACTCCATTAAATCTCCATCAAACTCCATAGTCAAAGAACCGTTGGACACATCCAACTTAGTATGAGCCGTAGACATAAATGGCCTCCCTAACAGAATGGGAGCCTTAGGATCCGTGTCCATATCTAACACATAAAAATCAGCGGGAAAAATGAACTTACCAACCCGGACTAGAACATCCTCAACCTTCCCCTTCGGGTATGCATTCGACCTATCTGCCAACTGAATCACAACCCGTGTATCCTGTAGAGGTCCCAACTTGAGCTTTTCAAACAATGCATAAGGCATGACATTGATTGAAGCACCCAAGTCAAGCATAGCATTATGCTCACTATAATCACCCAAAGACACCGGTATCACAAACATACCCGGATCACTGCACTTCTTAGGCATCTTCTTATGATAGACCGCAGACACATGCTCTTTCATCTTTACCTTTTTCTGACTTCTTGCCTTCTGATCCCTCTTCAATGTACATAACTCCTTCAAGAATTTAGCATATCTCGGGACAGTCTGCAACAAGTCTAAAAATGGAATGTTTACCTCAATCCTCTTGAACGTGTCAAAGATAGCCTTGTCAGGCTCATGTTCTCGCGATATTTTCCATGCCTCCGGAAATGGAACATCCGGCACAAAAACTGTTGGCTCTGGTGTAGCTTTCTTCTCCTCCTCCGTGGTTTTCTCAGTAGGCACAACCTCCTCAACCTCAGTCACTGGCTCCTCCGGTACAACTTCCTTCCCAATCTCCTTACCACTGCGCAAAGTCATGGCACATGCACTCTGCTTAGGGTTCGGTTCTGATCTAGAATGTACCTTCTCTGCCTCTCTATCCTCTAGTCTCCCAACCGCATCAGCTATTTGCCCAATCTGGCTCTCTAGATTACCAATACTCACATCAGTCTTCTGTTGATACTGTTGGAAATTGCTATTCATCATGCTCACCGACTGTAGGAATGAATCATGTCATCTGTAGACTGTCTCGGAGGGGCACTCTGATACTGCTGCTGCTGCCCATATGGTGGTCTGTATTGATTATACTGATTAGTCTGATACTGCTGACTCTATGGTGGACCCATCAACAATTGTCTCATCATCCCCTTAAGGTCCTCAACATCAGTTTCAAGCTTATTTGTCACACCACTACTAGAATTCACAGCACTGACCTGTCTGAAGCTCGATCTCCGGCCATGTGTCCGAGTGCTCTTAGCCAACTCATCAATTATCTCATTAGCCTCCTCAGTAGTCTTGTTGAGTATACTGCCCCCGCAGCAAGAATCCAACCAACCGCTTATCCATGACTGTCAACCCTCCATAGAAATATACTATCAACTGATTATCATTAAACCCATGATACGGACAACTCCTGCACAACTTATGGAACCTGTTATAATACTCGTATAGAGTCTCATCTACCTTCTGCTCCATGTTGCTAATGTCCCGCTTCATGACATTGATCTGATCCGGTGGGAAAAACTCATCAAGAAACACCTCCTTCATCTGCTGCCATGTGGTAATGCTGTTAGGCGGAAGATGGTAATACCATGCACTAGCATCATCTTTCAGAGTGAAAGAAACGCTCTAAGGAGGAGATGCTCAATCGGAAGTGCTGCTGGCTTCATGCTCTGACAAATCTGCACAAACTGGGATATATGTTGATTCGGGTTCTTACCGGGCATCCCAGTAAAGTGCGGTAACTGGCTCAACAAACCCGGCTTCAACTCAAATGTAACCCCAGTAGGCAGAGTGGGGAACTGAACTGCATGAGGTTGCTCGCTCCAATTCGGGGCAGTTTTCTGCCTCAATGTCTGATCTGCCATCTGTTTACTAATTCAAGACTTCCAAGCAGATTGTCAGTAAAAAAAGGTGTGGACCTTACAAGGTTCCACACTAAAAACAAATAACAAAATTAAAAATAACTAAAAAGAAAATTAAATTAATTAAACTAAACCAACTAAAAAAAAATACAAGAAAATAAAAAGAAAAAGAACAAGAATTAAAATAAGAACGTAAACAAATAAACACCGTTCCCCGGCAGCGGCGCCAAAATTTGATAGGCTAAATCGTACACCTACAAATTTACCTAACTTAGGTAATAATAATGCAGTTATGGTAAGTCAGGGATCGAATCCACAGGAACGGTTATTTGTTCACGAACAGTCACTTAACCAGATTAGGGGTAAAGATTAATTATTAAATCCTAAAAACAGAAATTAAACTAATTATGAGCAAAAACAATAATTAAAGAATACTTCAGATTTGTTTCCGTCCCCACCTTTTTAATCAATTATCATCGGTACATCAATTCACTTTTAACCCTATTCACTTGATCCGAGATTTATTTCAATCTCTGTTCTTTCTTTCAGAATAGTTACTAGCAGTGGCACACTCACTAGAAACCCTAATTAATAATTTAATCTAACTGGCACAGTATAGATCGCAAAATTAATTGATGAACGATTTAAGAAACATAAATCAAGAACACTTTCTACAATTATTTCATATAGATAATTGCTTAATTTTACCCTAATCACAATTTACCATGGCACATGCATAAATCATGAAATTGCTACGGTGAAAACCCTAATTCTGGCACAGAACAGAGAATTCTACAAAGTCCAATCACAAAGATAAATAAATTGATCAGGTTTATAAACCCTAGCAACGGATCTAGAATTAAGAACAAGTAAAATTATGAATAGAAATCAAATTGTGAAAAGAAAATTACCTCAAATTGATATAAAGATGGTTCAAGATTCAAACCCAAAGTTGAGTTTTTAGTTCTCCATGGAAAAAAAATAAAAACCTAAAATTATTGTGTAAAAGTTGTCGAATCTGAAAACAGAAAGAAAACTCGTTTTTTTACCTAAAACAAAAGTCCTAAATTAATAAGGAAAGAAAAAGAAATAAAAGAAATAAGAAAATAAGCAAAAATCCCATCAGCCCACCGTCACACGCGCCATCCGTCCCGTCCACGCGCCAGCCATGCTTAAAAGCGCATCTGGTAGGTGCGCCTTCTCCATGTTTGGCCAAAACGCAAGAAGTGCGTCTGGAACCCGCGTTTCTTGACTTCCTTGCGTTTGGGCCGTATTGAACTGGGCTTGCTGAGATGGGCTCGCCTTTGTTGATCTTCTGGGCTGCCTGATCTGGTTGTTGGGCCATCCGCCTGGGCTTGATCTTCCTTCAGAATTGGGCCTGTTTCCTTCTTCCCACCATTTGCAATTGGGCTGATCCTCTTTATTTCTCTTTTTGAACCTCACTTTCTTTTGGCCAGCCCTTGTGGCACAAGGATTGGGCACTTGTGGCACAAGGGCTGAGTGAAATTTTTCCATCCATCTCTCTTCATTAATCTTGGGCATTTACATTTAAATTCCATTTTGGAGTTTCTTTTGAATAATAAAATATCTAATTTGGGTAAAAATATTAAAATACTAAAATAACCCCCAAATTACAATTAAACCCCAAAAATACATAATTGCCCAAAATTACATAAAATCTAACTAAAATACATAAAATAATTATTTTAAGCTCATAAGACCCCTAGGAATTAAGTATATGAAATCCGTCTCATCACCCTCCCAAGAGAAAATAATTTTTATTTATAATACTTGGGGTTGCAGATGGTTGTGGCAGCAGTGGTTGAGGTCCGGTGGCGGCTGACGGCGGCGGGTGGAGGTCCGGCGGGCGGCAGCAGGTGGCGGCTGACGGCGGCGGGTGGAGGTCCGGTGGCGGCAGACGGCGGCGGCAGGGGCAGCGGGTGGAGGTCCGACGACAGAAGGTGGCGGCGCCGGCGGCTGGTGGCGGCGCCGGCGGCTGGTGGCGGCGGTAGGTGGCGGACCTCAGTCAAAGTCAAAGGTCTAGTAGGCGGTCAAAGGTGGTTAAAGGTGTAATATGATTTTATTTGGGCTGGGGGTATTTTTGCTATTTAAAAAGGGTGAGAGATTTATTGGTAAAATAGATTTCAACCCAAGGACCCTAAGGTAGATTATGAAATGTTGTGGTTTTATTGGCAAATACCATCTTCCCCAAGGGACTTATTGGTAAAAATCCCATTATATAAAAAACTATATTATATTTTCTTTTACCAAAGTGCAAAGTGTTACTTTTTTTCAAATAATATGTTACATTTTTAATAAAAAAGTATTAAACTGTCTAATAAACTGTTACGTTTACTTGTATAATAAATATATCCATATATTTTTAAATAATAAGTTACAATGAGTTCAATTTATCATGATACATGTAAAAGTATTACATTATCTATAGAAATGAATTACAATTTTGTCTATCAAAGTGTTACATTTACTTGTACAAACAATTACATTCATGTGTATAAACTGTTATCTTTCAAATGTTACTTTCTTTCAAAAAAAAAAATCAAAATACTCTATTTCTTTTATTCTGCAAAAACACTATTACATTTCAGTATAAAGACAATTACATTTTGTTGTAGTTAGTGTTACACGTAATCTATATATATAATATAGGAGAGTAAAATGCCATTCCCACAATGAGCCATGTGGAATTCCACATCATAATTCCACATGGCACAATCAACTTAGTTGGAATTCAATTATGGTTTAGTTTTAATTATTTGATTTGAAAACAAATTAATATAGGCTTTAATATTATTTCAAATTTCAAATTGGTTAAAGAAAATCTATATATATATATATATATATATATATATATATATATATATATATATATATATATTAAAGTTGGCCAAAAGAATTATGGTATTGACATGTGGACAAACATCTATATATATAATATAGGAGAGTAAAATGCCATTCCCACAATGAGCCATGTGGAATTCCACATCATAATTCCACATGGCACAATCAACTTAGTTGGAATTCAATTATGGTTTAGTTTTAATTATTTGATTAGAAAACAAATTAATATATAGGCTTTAATATTATTTCAAATTTCAAATTGGTTAAAGAAAATCTATATATATATATATAATATATATATATATATTATATATATATATATATATATATATATAATATATATATATATATAAAGTTGGCCAAAAGAGTTATAGTATTGACATGTGGACAAACAACGGAGAAAGCATGCATTTGGAGAAGCCACATCAACAATATACTAATAAATAAGTGACTTTTCATTTTCTTTTCATTAGCTAATACTATTAGCTAATAATAATAGTTACTATGAAGGGTAACTATAATAGTTAACTATTATAGTAACTATTACTATTATTAGTAATAGTAACTATAATAGTTAACCATTATAGTTAACTATTACTCTTATTAGTAATTAGTAATAGTTACTATTATAGTTAACTATATTAGTTAACTATTACTATTATTAGTAATAGCTATTATAATAGTTACCTTATGTAGTAACTAATAGTATTAGCTATTGGTATTAAGCAAATAACAGTTAACTATTAATAGTAAGAGTATTAGTTAATTATAATAGTAATTATATAAGTTAAATATTAATTTTTAATATTAATTAATCATAATAGTTACTGTTGGTCCCAAAGGGCAACAAGGGTATGAAAAATAGCTAGAGGGGGGGTGAATAGCTGTTTCAAAATTCTTTTCGTACCCTTGAAAAACTCAATTGCGAATGCGCACTTTATCAAGTAAGCGTTATGAAATGCGCCTAAGTGAGTGAGTGAAATGCACAGCGGAATTTAGTAATGAAAATAGGCGCA
This sequence comes from Campanula takesimana, assembly GCA_026119855.1. Taxonomy (NCBI): domain Eukaryota; kingdom Viridiplantae; phylum Streptophyta; class Magnoliopsida; order Asterales; family Campanulaceae; genus Campanula; species Campanula takesimana. The sequence continues at coordinate 379,149 of JAOWBW010000796.1, read as the reverse complement.
AAGTGATAAAGGGAGCGCAACACACACACTAAGTATTTTGGCTCAAAGTGAGTGAAATAAGGAACTAAGGCAAATGATATAACAACACAACACAATTCAGTTCAATCAATCTACAATGAGTAAACAAGCAAATAGTGAGTGAAAATAATAACTTGAAAGAAATGACAAGATAATAACACAAGCTATTTGGAGAGGTTCGATCAATGAAAGATCTACGTCCTCTACCAAGATGGTTAGTCTTGGATTTCTATCGAGATCTTATATAATGAGTGAGTGTTACAAATTACAATGTTTGAGCTTATACACTAACTCAAGATCTATTACTATGAAAGAACAAATCCAAAACAATAACGGTGTATCTCTAAAAGATGAATCTAAATGATTAATCTTAAAGAGGTGCGTGTGTGATCTTAGTATCAAGGCTCTTTAGATCTTTGAGATGGAGAGCACAAGAAACTAAAGTGTTAAGGCTTGAAGATCTGGGCTAAGGATGAAGGTATGAAGATGTTCTTGAGAAATCTGGAAAAACGAAGGCAATCTTCAAATCTTCAACAAATGCTTTGAGAGAGAAATCTTGAAATTCTTAGCAAAACTCAGCAACTTCAAAATGTTGAAGTTATGGGGTATTTATAGTGAACTTCAAAAAACTAGCCGTTGGAAATCCTTGTGGATAAGATGAGCTTCGCTTGTTGATTGGAGCATGCATAATTTATGGCCATTTTACAACTCACCATAAAGAAGTGACCGTTATGGACGCGTGTCAACAGATTAGGCGCATATGCATCTTTTAACCACCGTTGGATCATTGCGCGTAATTTGAATTCTCTTCAAGTCTTCGAGTCTTCAATAAATCACTGAGTGTTGAAAAAATACTTTGAGGCGCGTTTGAGCCAAGAGGCGCATTGGAGCCAATAGGCGCACAGTAAGCGTGTGCTTAAAACAAGGGGCGCAGAGGCGCGTAACATATCTTATGAAGAAATCCTTATGCGCGCGCTCTAAATGGCGCATGGCGCGAAAGTGGAAGGCGCGTGGCGCGTGGCGCGTGGAGGCGCATAAGCGCGGCTCAAACTCACTGAGTGATTTTTCTTGAAACTTGATCTTCTTGCCCTATTTCTAAGCCTATTCTATAACAATGGACAACCTAAAAAATGAAGTATAAATACTTTTTACATGTGGGTCTAAAGTCCATGAAATAAAACTTAGGTGATGGATCAATCAAATCTAATAATCCTAATACATTAAAACTGAGATATATGTGGGCATACCCAACAATCTCCCCCTATTTGATTGATTCCATTACTATATCAATCAAGACATTATACTTGATAAAAACATGTCCAAATGAATGAATTGGTAATTCATGTCTCAAGTTAATGTACCAC